>JZKD02S0433602.1:0-17750 GCA_000966675.3 Picea glauca
TAGATTCAACAACCAAGAACAATGCCTCTCTCCAAGAGAGAACTAACAAAGTAGAAGATCCTTCTCAAACCCTTGACTAGGGAAGAGTAGCGCACCACATAACCAATATATACCCAAGAAATAGACCAAGATCCTCCACAACGTCACCTCCTAGCTGCAATAGTGTCTCCCTCTAAGACTTGTGCACTTCTCTTCTTAGCCACAAAACTTGTGTTGTGTGTGTTCAAATGAGGCGTTGGCCTCTCTTATAAATAGCAGTTGGCCAGCCTAAAATCAGGTCTAGGCCGAACTGACACTTTATCTTTCTATTTTACATTTTACTTGTCAAGACACAATAGGGTCAACTTTAACTAAGGCATAATAGGGCATACTTAACAAATATAATATAATAATATTCTTTAGGGTTTTGTCTTGGTAAAATACAATAAGGATATATTATGAAGCCACTCAAACTCCAACACTCCCTCTTAGCAAGGAAGGTATTCTTCTCGTCACGATCATCATCACTTCTTCTACACACATGGTCATTGTCTTGTTGTCAATCACAGATATATATGTCATAGGAAGTTCTACACTTTCAATGGAGTAGTGTACTAGTCTTCATTGGAGTAGGATACCAACCTACGTTGGGGTAATATACTAGCCTGCGTTGGAGTAGCATACCAACCTGCGTTGGGGTAACATACCAGCCTACGTTGGAGTACCAACCTGCGCTAGGGTAGCATACCAGCCTGCATTGGAGTACCAAACTGCGTTGGGGTACCATACCAACCTACGTTCGAGTACCAACCTCTGTCGAGGTAACATACCGGCCTACATTGGAGTACCAACCTACGTTGGGGTAGCATACCATCCTGTGTTGGAGTACCAACTTGCGTTGGGGTAACATATGAGCCTGCGTTGGAGTACCAACCTGTGCTGGGGTAGCATACCAGCCTGCATTGGAGTACCAACCTGTGATGGGGTAGCATACCAGCCTGTGTTGGAGTACCAACCTACACTGGGGTAGCATACCATCCTACGTTGGAGTAACTCCCACTACTGGGGATCTCATCACTTCTCTCTACTGGGGATCACTTCCCACTATCGGGGAACACATTACTTCCTGCTACTAGGGAACACATCACTTCCCCTCACGAGGAAAAATCCTTCTGGACCACACCAAGCTTGTCTTTGACAACTTGTCACAAAATATACAGGTCACCTCCAACTCAAGATCAAACAATCATGTAATTAGCTTCCGAAGCCACATTGCTTCTCCACAAGCTAAACATGATGCTACATACTCTGCCTCTGCAGAACTGAGTCCCACACAAGTCTCCTTCTTATTGGGCCACGAGATCACAGTTGATACCAAACTGAATCAACATCTAGATGTACTCTTCTGGTCTATGAAATTGCCTTCCCAATCTGAAATTATGTAGCCCTGCAATCTTATCTCACGATCCAAGATATATCTTGTACCCTTCATCACATGTTTTGTCACAATCAGGTGAACATATCTAGGCTCAACCATATACCAACTCAATGTCTTCACCAAAAACAATATATATGGTCTTATGTTCGTCAATTACATCAACGAACCAATCATTTGCCTGTATATGGTGGCATCCAGTATCTTTGAAGTTGTATCACAAAACAACTTCAAGTTAGCCACCATCGGAGTATATATGGCCTTACAATCCAACATCCTGAACCTCTTCAGGATCTCCACTGCATATTTTCCTTGGATAAGGAAAGTCCCTTCCGATCTCAGCCATATCTCCAGACCTAAGAAGTAATGCATCATGCCTAGGTCCTTCATCTTGAACTTTGCAGCAAATTTCCTCTTACTATCAACGATGAGATTCTTGTCTCATGTTAGAAATAGGTCAGGATAGTAATATCATTGGTCAACCATCCACAACCTTGAAGTATAGGTTGGAATCTGCTTTACTCCTAGTAAATCCCAAGCTCATAAGGAAGTTGTCTATTCTACCATACCATGCTCTGGGTGCTTGCTTAGGTCTATACAAAGCCTTCTTCAATCTGCAGACATGAGACTCCTTCTCATGTATCTTGTGCCTTCTCTGAGTATACATCTTCTAACTAGTGGAGAAAGTATCTCGTCATAATATCTTCTTATTGGGAGAATATTCTACCCATTTTTCAAGCTTTGTATTGTTATCTGCAACATGCTTGATCTGGTAGATCAATCTTGGAAGTCATGATTGACTTCCTTTCTGGTCTCAAAGAAAAATCCAAATCCCAGTCCTTCTGAATGGATTCCTTCTCTGTGACTGAAGCAATATCTATTGAAGTAAGGGAATCACCCCAGGAGATCTCAGATATCCTAGAAGTCTCTGAAGCTACGATCTAGCCTCCTCAACCCATGGTATTTGTTTGTTAGTCCTGTAGGACGTCTCTTTCTTCCACCTAAATATGAGGAGGAATACCTTCTGAATGAAAGTAGCTAAGCCGCTGAATCTCACTGAGATCAGGATCACTCTTACTCTTCATGCTCACTTTGAAGCTTGACTCCCTCTGAGTCTATATAATCTTCGAAGCCATATGTCCCTTTGAGTGTTGATTTCTTCAGAAGTATCCGATAAATGGTCCTAGGGGGGTTGCTCCTCCTTCTAAACTCTATCTCCTTCTCAGATGGTACTTGGTGGGGCCACCTGCCTCAGTACTGGTGGAGCCATCTGCTCCCCATGATATGGCTCATCAATGCCTTATATCTTTGCATCCTGCAAGGTGACACATGAACATACTAGTCTCTTCTTGGTTACTGGAATGATTTTGGGTAGGCCCTTATGGCTCTATTGACTTTTCTTCGTTGCTACATGGATGTATACGGTTGTGTATACAACTTCTTATCTGGATAGTCATCTCCATGTCTCAAACTAGAGACCATCTAATATGTTACCTTCTGCAATCGTCACTATATCTCCCTTCAGGGTTATCACCCGTGACCTACGCGGAACAAGAACAACAAGGGCAAAATAGTAGACAAGAATAATACTCTCAATAATAAAGACAATAGCTAGAAAAATCGTCACAGTAGCTCCTTTAGAGCTATCACTTGTGACCTGCCTGGAACAAGAGCCAAAAATAAGAAATGAGAGCAACATTCTTCTAGTGTTGTGATCAATCATTCCTCCATGGTAAGATGGAAACAAAACAAAAAGTTTCTCCTAGAGGAGATGCTAGTTATATCTAGTAAACAATTACAATAAGCATTTATATCAGTAGTGCTCACATGTTACCAAGTATTCATTGTATCTAACAATAGTAGAACTTTTCAAATATTGTTATCACAACTATAGTGTTTACTTGTAGTGTAGTAGTTATGAAACTTGATACGTGCAAATTTGAATCTTATCAATTTAATCAATCAAACCTGGAACTTGGAGTCTTGTCCTAAAGAATGAGTGTTGTTTCTTTTCTTCAGAGTCTCCTTCACTCAATATGAAAAGTATTCTCTTCAACCCGTCCCCTGTACTAAGGACAATATGCTTTTTGAAAGAAATTTGAGTTAGGGAATGCAAGTAAACTCGAAAATCTCAACCTTAATCAACCTAATACTTTGACTTTAAGTTTGACCAATGGTTAGTATGATAGTCATAACTTCAACAGATCAAAATACAACTAAATGTTACAATACATATTCTTCACCTGAGTGTTCTTCTTGTACTTTGCTTTGGCCTCATCTTCATCAGGTTCTGGGACTTCTTCTTTTACAAAATCTTCCAGATCATTCCCTTCTAGAATGAACATTACTCCATACTTCCATGCTCGGAAGTTGTCAGTGCCTTCAAGCTTCTCATCAAGATTGGTACTTGGTGCCATCCTGTGCTTGAACAATATAATAATAAAATAAAACTTTTCAAAGGAAGTTTTTGTGCTTACCAGAGAGTGTTATGTCAATTTGACCAGTTCCAGCTTCAATTGTGCGGCTACCAAGACTAGGGTTTATGAGGAAACCCTAATTTTTCAAACTTTGAATTTTGGAATTCTACTTCGAGGGATATGTGCGCCCTCTTAAGGCGAATTCCATAGTGGTCTCACTTTTCCCAACGTCCTACAACAATGTGGATGACGTCACCTTCTAAGGTTTATGCAGTTGCAACACTTATTGCAATTTACAAAACTTTGTCAAACTGAGAATCTAACCACAAGGAGAGGTGCGCTAGGTTTAGGGGAGTCTTCCTATGCTCTTAACTTCTCCAATGAGTTCTTTTGTGCTATGAAAATGCCTTCTTTCAAGCCTGCTCTGATACCATGTTGAATTTTCGTGTCAAGCAGTTAACTAGATTAATGTTCTTTTACTTTTAAACAATTAGCACAATAACTGCATATAAAGGATCACTGAACGAATAACATCCACAACATACACAAGATTTACCCTGGGAAAASCCTMTAGGGGAAAAACCCAACAAACTTCCTCAATATAGATTCAACAACCAAGAAYWATGCCTCTCTCCAAGAGAGAACTAACAAAGTAGAAGATCCTTCTCAAACCCTTGACTAGGGAAGAGTAGCGCACCACATAACCAATATATACCCTAGAAATAGACCAAGATCGTCCACAACGTCACCTCCTAGCTGCAGTAGTGTCTCCGTGTAAGACTTGCACACTTCTCTTCTTATCCACAAAACTTGTGTTGTGTGTGTTCAAATGGGGCGTTGGTCTCTCTTATAAATAGCAGTTGGCCAACCTAAAATTAGGTATGGGCCGACCTGATACTTTATCTTTCTATTTTACATTTTACTTGTCAAGGCACAATAGGGCCGACTTAACAAATAATTATACTAATATTCTTTAGGATTTTTTCTTGGTCAGATACAATAAGAATATCTTCCGAAGTTACTAAAACTCCAACACGTCAAATGTGCTTTGTAAGTGCCTTCTTTTGGCTTTCCATTTAATGTCAACTTAGCCTAATCCTTTCATTATGATTGTTCATTGTAATGTCTATGCTTAAGTCAAATCGGGCATCGATAGATTTGTTTTATCTAATCACATAGAATAGGACAAAGGATTTTTTTGTTGTTCATCACAGGTCCCGACTCGCACTAAGGAGCTTGGAGATCAAGCCTTAAGCTTGGAGCGGCGAGGACAAACATCGAAACAAGGTACGACACACTCTTTTTATTTCTCATTTCGACTGGTAATGAACTAGATCTATAAGGAAAGTAGAAACCATTTGTTTACTTCTGTCTTTGGACCAAACAAGGGGCATTGGTCCAAAGGGGAGCTTAACCTATCCATAGGGCAATATTTCTCATTATAGAAAAATGGTGACTCCACTAGGGAAGGACTTTGACTTGTCTTTCCTTTGATTTGTCTAAAACCTTTGTTTATGATTGGATCTTGTTTGTTTGATGCTTGATTTTGGATTTTTCATTCTTCCCTCAACTTCATCAAGAATTTTACAAAGTCATTGACTGATTCTCTGCTGAGTTTAAGCTTTTTTGTGCTTTTTTCAATCACTTTGAGGACCAACACTCTCCTGTAGTGGTTACGAGGGTGCGACTAACCTCATTGACGCTCCCCTTTTGCCTTCTAGGGAGTGCCATTACACTATTTTCCTTTGATAACAGGGCACCAATCTCTTCTTTTAGGTGGATTCATGAGGGTTTTCCTTGTTTTGCTCAGTCTGTTGTTGAGAGGCTTTTAGCCCAGAGTCTTTTGGTTTTTCTTTGACTTTGTCTTGATTGAGAAATTGATATTCATCACTCATTTCATTTCCTTTTTTGAGTTTGCAAACTTCTCCTAATTGTGAAATTGTATGGTTCCCTTGGGTTAACAAGATCCCTTGGTTCATCCTACCTTTCAGTTGTCTGATCTTCGTCTCGCAAAATTTTCAGATTGCTTGATTGTTTAGAAGTTTTCATCAACTATAGTTTGCAAAGGTTGTTAATTGGTATTGAGTCATTTTTGTCTTCATTGAGACATCTCACTTTTTGAATGATTAGGACTCTCTTGTTTACCGTAACCCAACCTTGAATATTGATCCTTACTTCTCATTTTTTAGGATTTTCTAGAGTGTTTGTCTTCTTTCTCTTTTACATCTTCGAGTTCTTGATTGAACAAGTTGTGAAGTTCGTTCTTATACTTTATTTCTCTCAGTTCTCATCAATTTTTTTAGTGCACTTTGTTTGGTTTCTTTTTTGCCTTGTGTTTCTTTGTGTCGAACATTGATCTCTTTCATTCCAATTGAAAGTTAAGAAGCGAAAAAGTTTGCATATCTCATTGCATACAAATCAAACAAAGAAATTTTTGCATTCTTTAGGAAATCTGTTTTGGTACACGTTTGAAAGAGCTAGTTTTGTATGTGCATTTGGATTTCATATACATTTGCTTGGTAGTTTGACATCATTTTGCTCCTAGAAATTGAAAAGTTGCATACAATTTGAGTACCTTCTTACATTAAGAAGAATAGAACTCTTCTCCTTCCCATAAATATAATTCATCGAAAAGAAATAATTACATCTCATTCTTTTGCATTCTATTGGAGTCGAGTCTCACACACCATCAATTTCATCTTTGTGAACCTCTTGAGTAAAAAGCCATTAAAATCAACCACGTGCTCATAAAATCCACTAGACATTTGTTGGTTTTAGCACACCAACAGTAGCACATGATTAGGGTCTTTAGACTAGGAAAAGTGAGTAAACCGTCGAAGACTACTAAACATATTGTAGAACACTAAAGAGTGAACCAATCCAATTTTTGTATAAACATAGTCGGGAACCCCCTCTAACACAGGGGCTAAACAGGAGGTTGCTTATGGAAGAACAATGGAGATTACCCCTCCAAATCTTAACCAATCACAGCGGAAAGAGAGTATATTGAGGTTTTTCTTTTTTTTTGAGAAACCACTTGTTTCATTTGGTCTCGGTGCTTTGTGAATCCTGAACCCGTTTAGGGTCGTCAGGAGTCTTACCAGTCCACTTGTCTTTAGTTCTCTTGAAGAATATTAGACTTTGATATCCTGCCTATATGTTCGGTCCCGATTGTCGGCTATACCCTCCTAGAGGATGACTATGAGTTGGTAACCGTAGTGATCTTTCCTAGGTATCTACAGAGGTGACTGTGGGGGGATTCCTATTGTACTTGTGGCATACTTATATCACACTTTCAATACCCTTGGAGAGTGATCATGTGAAAGCGGTGGTTGCTTGCACCGAGAAGGGATGTTACGTGGAGGTCAGGGTAACTGCTTCTCATTTCTTTGCTGACGGCTTAACATCCTGTATTCATAAGATCCTTGAACCTATTGTTGCTTGGTTGATTTATTTTAGATTTCTTAGGAGTGTTTCTTTGATTTATGTAGTCAACCTTAGGGATCATTAAATTTTTGTGGTTCAAAGATCTCATAGTATACAAGGTATGGATCTTGAAGTTCAAGAACCTCAACACAACCCTTCTTACGAAGGAATGATCAAAGATCAAACTTTCGAGACCATAAGTGTAGCTCCTGGAAGTGGCCAACACGTAGAAGAACCAGTCACCACATTTGTGGAAAGCCTTACATCTTACGTGAATCCTCTTTTTACTGATCCAATCGACCTACCACTCATTGATCCACCATCCACAAGATATATTGATTCTTATTCTTCTTACCGTTTACCAGCCACTTCAGCCACTACACAATCTTTTGGCATAAACCCGTCAATTTTTTGGGTTTCCAGAAGGACTTGGGAATTTATCTTTATCCACAACTCCTATAGTTGATATTTTTGGTGCTTCTTCTTTATTGGGAACATCAGTGACCCAGGTAACCTCAACACAACCACTTGCGAATAAATCTCCCTTCGCATATGGGTCAGGTAATATTCTTGCTTCACTATTTCCACACATGCACACATCAAGTGCTTTACTTGGTCGTCCCATCGGTTAGATGGTCTGCAGTCAAGTATTTCACACAACAATGGTTACACAAGCTACTTAGATTCCATCTCAAACCTTACAGATGAGTACACCCTACATTGGAGTTTAATCCTCAATGGGAGGACAAACTTCAGTTGGGGGCAACCTTCAGCTGCAAGGCAACTTTTTATTGGGGGGAAACCTTCAGCCATGGAGAAAACCCCTATGTGGGTAGCAACATCAACAAAACTGGGGAAAAGTCGCTCCTACAAATCCTTTTATCCCTGCTACCACTGGCCTGTATCCTGGAAAACCATTTCCAAGAATTTCTAATCCTTTGTGGGGTCAACCTCATCCAGTGGACATTCCTCAACAAGGAAATTTGCCTTGTGAATTCATAAACCCCATGATTAGAACACAACATCCCCCTCAAACACAATATATGGTAGGTCCATTGGGCCAACTGCAATACATGGGGGGACCATCAGGTCAATCTCAGTATGTAGGAAGTCCATATGTTTAATCATAGTACATGGGTGGACAACTAGGATAGCCACCATACATGGGTGGAAATCAGGACAACTCGGGCAGTCATCGTACATAGGGAGACCTTCAGTTCAACCACAATACATGGGAAGACCATCTAGTTTTTCCATCTCGTCGTAACCTGGATACGGTCCTACTAGTTTTCCCATGCCACATGGTTATTTCCAGTATCCACATAAGAACCGACAACTTCCATTCTTGGCTATGTTAGATCTGCCAGATATTTCGCATTTGATAAATGATCCCATTCAACATGCCCTGTTTTGGCCTGCCATCCTTGCCAAATTACCATTCGACAGAAAACCTGGGGAAGATCCTAACAATCATGTTATGGCTTTCCATTTATGGTGCTCTTCAAACTCTTTAATGGATGATTCCATTTGTTTGATACCTTTTCAGAGAACACTTACAGGTGCAACATCGAAATGGTATATTGAGTTGCCACTTAACTCCTTTGTTGACTTTAATTCTCTTGCCATGGATTTTCTAACGCATTTTTAGTTTCCTATACAGTATGAAATTGATACAGATCTTTTGACCTCACTCCAACAATCCTCTTCCACCCACATATGTGATCATATTCATGAGTGGAGGTGATAGAGACAATTGATTAAAGCTCCAATTCTGGACCAACTACTTGCGGATTGGTTTACAAAGTCGCTCTTGCCACCCATCGCCAGAGATGTTGCTATGGGAGGTGTTGTTATTGATGAGCGAGCTATCAATCATGCTCAATATTTGGACTTGTTATATTCCCAATCCGACACACTGTACAATCTAATCCCTCATGCTCCTCGTTCGTTGAATGATCTGATAAGACCTGCTTCGAAACCAGGTTCCATTTCAAACACCAAAACTACTTCCGCTCCTGCTCAAACCTCTGAGGTGAATGCAATCCAATCCACTTCATCTGAGCAACCTGGAGGTAAGAATAAGAACAAGGGTAAATCCAAGAAACCTTCTAACCAACAGGATACTACAAAGACTATTGATACTCAACCGAAAACTAAAGCAAAGTTTACTTGCATGATTTGTACAAAGGACCACTACACGAAAGAATGTCCTCGTCGAGAGGAAGTCAATAAATTTATGAAAGGTACCTCCCTACCCACAGTGTTAACTGACCCTTTCTCGGTTCAACAACAACATCTAGTTGCACAAAATCCTGTCCCTTCGCAAGGGGGAAACGAAGGTCATTCCCACCATGGGGATGCTTCCTCAAGAGCCTCTCAAGTCTATATGTGTAAGGAGGTAATTACTTTAACGACCCGGGCACAGACTTATGACACTCTTCCAGGTAATCATGCCAATGGAAAGGCTATCGATCAACCCTCCACATCCACTCCTCCATCTTATGCCCCTATTTAAATTGAGAGGTCAATTTCTGATGCAATGTTGTGCCCACCCAAAGGGCACAATTCCAAAAGCGACCTTTAATCCAAGTGTCCGCGCAGCCCAAAACTACAATATTGTTGAAGATTTTGCGCAAGCACCTTATGCTATGTCATCCATCGAAGTTCTACATAAATGTCCAAGTCAACGTATAACCGTGTTGTCGGCCATTGGAGCTATGGATCCCGAGGAATCAAATCTGATTAAATTTAACCTGAACTATTTTAAGGCGAGGCTCTCCCATCACCTAGCATTCCAAATTCAAATTTTGGTTGGTGGAAATAACATTCATCGCATTGTTTTAGATGAAGGAGCCTCCACATGTGTCATGTCTTTGTCTTGTTGGAGAGCCATTGGTTCTCCTAAACTTAACCAATCTCCTACCACCCTTAAAGCATTTGATGGACGTGGTTTCCAACCTCATGGACTCTTGCTATCTTTCGCTATGGAATTGAAGGGTAAAACCATTTCGATCGATATCAAAGTGGTTGACCTGCCTATGGATTATAATTTGTTACTTGGTCATAGTTGGTTCTATGCAATGATTGTCGTCACATCTTCAGTGTTTCATATTTTACAATTTCCCCATCAAGGGAAAATTGTCATTGTTGACCAACTTGACTATTGTACTCCAGATCTCCACAATTCTCCTATGAATAATGTCCTTTTTATAGGACAATCTAGTCTTGAGTATGAGAGTGTAGGAGTAGGTCTCCGCACTCATGGGGATTTTTCCTTTGCCTGCTCCTGAAACCTCGTAGTTTGCCACGTTAAATATGATTTTGACTCAGGTGCAACAATCCCTAGAATTGCTTGATCATTTGGTAGTACCTGGTCTTTATGAGCATAGTTCTTTTCCTATGTCAAGCTCATTTAAAAATGAAACAAACGCTTACGAGCATAGTTCATTGTCTCTATCAAGTTCATTAAAAAATGAAACAAACCCCCCTCCATTCGAATCAAGCCTTCCTCTGGATTGAATACTTGAACCTTATTTTCCTCTACTTAGTGAAAATATTCCTATTAGTAGCCATACGCCTAAACGAGGAAAGAAGAATAATCGACGGAGGAAACGACGCTTGGGGGGAAGGTCTCCAGCCTCTAGACATCATGGTGGAGTGAAGACACTAGCTTCTACCATGCAGGCTGGGGGCGAAATACCTCTAGAGACACACACTCCTAGGATTGATCCTCGTTTGGGGGTCGTTCCCATCGCAACATAATAGTATTTTCTAGAACGAGCTTAGTCTTTGTTCTTTCTCATGCTAGTAAATACATGAGAATAGGTCACCAAGATCAATATTTATTCTTTCTCATGTTCGTTAATACATGAGAATAGGTTACCAAGTATAATTTTATCTTTTATTCAGACTTGTAAAATCTATACGAAAAATGAACTCTTTGGAGTCTCCTCTAAGCTCTTTTCACACTCCCTAAATATGAAAAGATTATCGAGTGAGCTTACTTCCTTTCACACGCATTAAAAGGTTTGAAAGGGCATCTTTCGAGTGGTGGCTTATATCTTTTTCGGCCTCGCGAGACTAATTACAAAAAAATAATATTGTAGTCAAGCATGACTAGAAGAGTTCTCCCTTGAATTGTTTTACACTTTTTTCGGGCTTGGAAGACTAAATTTATGAAAAAGTCACACATGGAGTCGTCTTTAAGTTCTTTTCAGTCTCTCTAAATGTGAAAAAACACCAATTTTACCTTCTTTGGGCTCATAAAATTATGCATTGAGGGACATATGTAAGTCCAATCTCCAGGACCCATACGGGACTGAACCCCTCCTTCTTCAGGTTCGTTAAACATATTCTGAGGGACTCATCGACGATGAGCTATACCGAGCATCTGTTATCCTCCTCAAGCTCGTTAAAAAACAAATAGGTACTCACCAATAATGGTGGGAGGGAATTGAAAGAAGTGGGTCAAGTTTTTTGGAATCCATGATGGCAGATATTGTTGTCACCCTTGAACATGGCACATGTTTGTGTCTCATCTCACAGTTGGGTAATCTACTTGTCTTTGAGTCATACAAATTCCATGTGTCGTTATACTTTTTTGTTCCAGCCAAAGAGTGCTCTTATTGTCGTCACATTATGTTCTTGTTACTCGTCTAGTCAATGTTGCCAAGTCTCATTCCAAACCAACCATCTGCAGTATTACCAGTTTCCATTCNAATCATAGCGGAAAGAGAGTATATTGAGGTTTTTCTTTTTTTTTGAGAAACCACTTCTTTCATTTGGTCTCGGTGCTTTGTGAATCTTGAACCCGTTTAGGGTCCTCATGAGTCTCACCAGTCCACTTGTCTTTAGTTCTCTTGAAGAATCTCAGACTTTGATATCCTGCCTATATGTTCGGTCCCTATTGTCGACTATACCCTCCTAGAGGATGACTATGAGTTGTTAACCTTAGTGATCTTTCCTAGGTATCTACAGAGGTGACTGTGGGGGGATTCCTATTGTACCTGTGGCAGACTTATATCACACTTTCAGTACCCTTGGAGAGTGATCATGTGAAAGCGATGGTTGCTTGCACCGAGAAGGGATGTTAAGTGGAGGTCAGGGTAACTGCTTCTCATTTCTTTGTTGACGGCTTAACATCCTATTTTCATAAGATCCTTGAACCTACTATTGCTTGGTTGATTTATTTTAGATTTCTTAGGAGTGTTTCTTTGATTTATGTAGTCAACCTTAGGGATCGTTAAATTTTTGTGGTTCAAAGATCTCATAGTATACAAGGTATGGATCCCGAAGTTCAAGAACCTCAACACAACCCTTCTTACGAAGGAATGATCAAAGATCTTACGTGAATCCTCTTTTTACTGATCCAATCGACCTACCACTCATTGATCCACCATCCACAAGATATATTGATGCTTATTCTTCTTACCGTTTACCAGCCACTACACAATCTTTTGGCATAAACCCGTCAATTTTTTGGGTTTCCAGAAGGACTTGGGAATTTATCTTTATCCACAACTCCTATAGTTGATATTTTTGGTGCTTCTTCTTTATTGGGAACATCAGTGACCCAGGTAACCTCAACACAACCACTTGCGAATAAATCTCCCTTCGCATATGGGTCAGGTAATATTCTTGCTTCACTATTTCCACACATGCACACATCAAGTGCTTTACTTGGTCGTCCCATCGGTTAGATGGTCTGCAGTCAAGTATTTCACACAACAATGGTTACACAAGCTACTTAGATTCCATCTCAAACCTTACAGATGAGTACACCCTACATTGGAGTTTAATCCTCAATGGGAGGACAAACTTCAGTTGGGGGCAACCTTCAGCTGCAAGGCAACTTTTTATTGGGGGGAAACCTTCAGCCATGGAGAAAACCCCTATGTGGGTAGCAACATCAACAAAACTGGGGAAAAGTCGCTCCTACAAATCCTTTTATCCCTGCTACCACTGGCCTGTATCCTGGAAAACCATTTCCAAGAATTTCTAATCCTTTGTGGGGTCAACCTCATCCAGTGGACATTCCTCAACAAGGAAATTTGCCTTGTGAATTCATAAACCCCATGATTAGAACACAACATCCCCCTCAAACACAATATATGGTAGGTCCATTGGGCCAACTGCAATACATGGGGGGACCATCAGGTCAATCTCAGTATGTAGGAAGTCCATATGTTTAATCATAGTACATGGGTGGACAACTAGGATAGCCACCATACATGGGTGGAAATCAGGACAACTCGGGCAGTCATCGTACATAGGGAGACCTTCAGTTCAACCACAATACATGGGAAGACCATCTAGTTTTTCCATCTCGTCGTAACCTGGATACGGTCCTACTAGTTTTCCCATGCCACATGGTTATTTCCAGTATCCACATAAGAACCGACAACTTCCATTCTTGGCTATGTTAGATCTGCCAGATATTTCGCATTTGATAAATGATCCCATTCAACATGCCCTGTTTTGGCCTGCCATCCTTGCCAAATTACCATTCGACAGAAAACCTGGGGAAGATCCTAACAATCATGTTATGGCTTTCCATTTATGGTGCTCTTCAAACTCTTTAATGGATGATTCCATTTGTTTGATACCTTTTCAGAGAACACTTACAGGTGCAACATCGAAATGGTATATTGAGTTGCCACTTAACTCCTTTGTTGACTTTAATTCTCTTGCCATGGATTTTCTAACGCATTTTTAGTTTCCTATACAGTATGAAATTGATACAGATCTTTTGACCTCACTCCAACAATCCTCTTCCACCCACATATGTGATCATATTCATGAGTGGAGGTGATAGAGACAATTGATTAAAGCTCCAATTCTGGACCAACTACTTGCGGATTGGTTTACAAAGTCGCTCTTGCCACCCATCGCCAGAGATGTTGCTATGGGAGGTGTTGTTATTGATGAGCGAGCTATCAATCATGCTCAATATTTGGACTTGTTATATTCCCAATCCGACACACTGTACAATCTAATCCCTCATGCTCCTCGTTCGTTGAATGATCTGATAAGACCTGCTTCGAAACCAGGTTCCATTTCAAACACCAAAACTACTTCCGCTCCTGCTCAAACCTCTGAGGTGAATGCAATCCAATCCACTTCATCTGAGCAACCTGGAGGTAAGAATAAGAACAAGGGTAAATCCAAGAAACCTTCTAACCAACAGGATACTACAAAGACTATTGATACTCAACCGAAAACTAAAGCAAAGTTTACTTGCATGATTTGTACAAAGGACCACTACACGAAAGAATGTCCTCGTCGAGAGGAAGTCAATAAATTTATGAAAGGTACCTCCCTACCCACAGTGTTAACTGACCCTTTCTCGGTTCAACAACAACATCTAGTTGCACAAAATCCTGTCCCTTCGCAAGGGGGAAACGAAGGTCATTCCCACCATGGGGATGCTTCCTCAAGAGCCTCTCAAGTCTATATGTGTAAGGAGGTAATTACTTTAACGACCCGGGCACAGACTTATGACACTCTTCCAGGTAATCATGCCAATGGAAAGGCTATCGATCAACCCTCCACATCCACTCCTCCATCTTATGCCCCTATTTAAATTGAGAGGTCAATTTCTGATGCAATGTTGTGCCCACCCAAAGGGCACAATTCCAAAAGCGACCTTTAATCCAAGTGTCCGCGCAGCCCAAAACTACAATATTGTTGAAGATTTTGCGCAAGCACCTTATGCTATGTCATCCATCGAAGTTCTACATAAATGTCCAAGTCAACGTATAACCGTGTTGTCGGCCATTGGAGCTATGGATCCCGAGGAATCAAATCTGATTAAATTTAACCTGAACTATTTTAAGGCGAGGCTCTCCCATCACCTAGCATTCCAAATTCAAATTTTGGTTGGTGGAAATAACATTCATCGCATTGTTTTAGATGAAGGAGCCTCCACATGTGTCATGTCTTTGTCTTGTTGGAGAGCCATTGGTTCTCCTAAACTTAACCAATCTCCTACCACCCTTAAAGCATTTGATGGACGTGGTTTCCAACCTCATGGACTCTTGCTATCTTTCGCTATGGAATTGAAGGGTAAAACCATTTCGATCGATATCAAAGTGGTTGACCTGCCTATGGATTATAATTTGTTACTTGGTCATAGTTGGTTCTATGCAATGATTGTCGTCACATCTTCAGTGTTTCATATTTTACAATTTCCCCATCAAGGGAAAATTGTCATTGTTGACCAACTTGACTATTGTACTCCAGATCTCCACAATTCTCCTATGAATAATGTCCTTTTTATAGGACAATCTAGTCTTGAGTATGAGAGTGTAGGAGTAGGTCTCCGCACTCATGGGGATTTTTCCTTTGCCTGCTCCTGAAACCTCGTAGTTTGCCACGTTAAATATGATTTTGACTCAGGTGCAACAATCCCTAGAATTGCTTGATCATTTGGTAGTACCTGGTCTTTATGAGCATAGTTCTTTTCCTATGTCAAGCTCATTTAAAAATGAAACAAACGCTTACGAGCATAGTTCATTGTCTCTATCAAGTTCATTAAAAAATGAAACAAACCCCCCTCCATTCGAATCAAGCCTTCCTCTGGATTGAATACTTGAACCTTATTTTCCTCTACTTAGTGAAAATATTCCTATTAGTAGCCATACGCCTAAACGAGGAAAGAAGAATAATCGACGGAGGAAACGACGCTTGGGGGGAAGGTCTCCAGCCTCTAGACATCATGGTGGAGTGAAGACACTAGCTTCTACCATGCAGGCTGGGGGCGAAATACCTCTAGAGACACACACTCCTAGGATTGATCCTCGTTTGGGGGTCGTTCCCATCGCAACATAATAGTATTTTCTAGAACGAGCTTAGTCTTTGTTCTTTCTCATGCTAGTAAATACATGAGAATAGGTCACCAAGATCAATATTTATTCTTTCTCATGTTCGTTAATACATGAGAATAGGTTACCAAGTATAATTTTATCTTTTATTCAGACTTGTAAAATCTATACGAAAAATGAACTCTTTGGAGTCTCCTCTAAGCTCTTTTCACACTCCCTAAATATGAAAAGATTATCGAGTGAGCTTACTTCCTTTCACACGCATTAAAAGGTTTGAAAGGGCATCTTTCGAGTGGTGGCTTATATCTTTTTCGGCCTCGCGAGACTAATTACAAAAAAATAATATTGTAGTCAAGCATGACTAGAAGAGTTCTCCCTTGAATTGTTTTACACTTTTTTCGGGCTTGGAAGACTAAATTTATGAAAAAGTCACACATGGAGTCGTCTTTAAGTTCTTTTCAGTCTCTCTAAATGTGAAAAAACACCAATTTTACCTTCTTTGGGCTCATAAAATTATGCATTGAGGGACATATGTAAGTCCAATCTCCAGGACCCATACGGGACTGAACCCCTCCTTCTTCAGGTTCGTTAAACATATTCTGAGGGACTCATCGACGATGAGCTATACCGAGCATCTGTTATCCTCCTCAAGCTCGTTAAAAAACAAATAGGTACTCACCAATAATGGTGGGAGGGAATTGAAAGAAGTGGGTCAAGTTTTTTGGAATCCATGATGGCAGATATTGTTGTCACCCTTGAACATGGCACATGTTTGTGTCTCATCTCACAGTTGGGTAATCTACTTGTCTTTGAGTCATACAAATTCCATGTGTCGTTATACTTTTTTGTTCCAGCCAAAGAGTGCTCTTATTGTCGTCACATTATGTTCTTGTTACTCGTCTAGTCAATGTTGCCAAGTCTCATTCCAAACCAACCATCTGCAGTATTACCAGTTTCCATTCTTGTGTCAGTCCATACTCATTTAATACACCATCTCACATAACTTTCCTTTGTCAATTTTGTGTCGATGATGGGGGACACATCAAGGCCCTCCTTCGACGAGTCTTTTCATGTTGACTTCAACACATCATTCGGGAATTAGACTTAGAAACAAATTAGTACCTTGGAGCGTGTGCATGCCTTAATGGCAGGCCTCTTCACTTCCGACAGTAGGTTTACATCACTGACCTCTGATCGGATGATTCCATGAATGTTTGACCTCATCTCATTTATTCACATTCGCTAGAATTTACTAAAGTTGCCTTGGGAATCATTGTCATCATTGGTGATTTCTCTCGCACTTGTTAACGATATACCTCAATGATCGGTAATCAAGTGGTTTCTACCATGTTCGACATCAAGACATTTATTCACATGGCTAGAATCGTACCATCTCAGGATAGGGATGACGACCCTGGGTTGAGTGTTGTCTTTGTTCAATGCTTTTTCCAGGCTGCAATGGAGATCATTTGAGCATGTAAAATATTTCAGTACAATCACCATGCTGACAATCTTACTGATAAATATATGTTCACATAGATCCACATTGTATTGATTTGTGGTTATGTTTTGTCTTCTCATAGCTCCACTATGTATCTTTTGTAGCTGCGATCAATTCATGTCATGGAGGTATGGATCCACATTGTATCTCTGGTGGCCATATCCTTAGTC
>JZKD02S0433624.1:0-17750 GCA_000966675.3 Picea glauca
TGTTGAAACAATTTTTAAAGTTTTTATCTCTAAGATTAAAACTTTCCTTTTTTGGGTTTCGGCTTTTTCATAAAGCATAACCCTCGCTATCATTTCCAAAAGCCTAGTACTGAAATCTTGACAAGCTTTATTCTTAAATAATCAATGGAAAGAAACCAAAAGTGTTTTAAAAGTCCCGACGCACATTTTGTAAATTTATTTTTAATCACGGTAATTTAAAACCTAAAGGAGTTGATTAGAAATATTTAAACCTTTCAGGATTCAGGTCTACTCAAAACCATATGTTTTCCATACATATTGAATCACGAAATCCCTATCCCCGATTTTCTGAAAGAATGGAAGTTAGTTTTTAATCCTGATTAATTAATTTACTAATACGATAGTTAAGGCCTAAACCCAATCTTATCGTAACTTCGCAATTTCGGGAATCGGGGCTTAGCGATGACATACCCCATGTATCCATGATCCCTGAAACGTGAAGTCTCGAACCATAATCAACATTTAAACTGAACTAACTCTGTTTTAAAAACACGATTAACGGTAATTAAACTTTGTAGGTATTTTCTTATTTTCAGTACCGTTGAATGAAATCTTTCAAATTTTGAATCTGGGATTGTCGAAATACAGCCACATTAATAACAGATAATTGATGATTTATGTGACACTAATGCGTATCTCAGAAATATTCACTACATTTAAGGTATTAAGTTCTTGTCAATTGCATCAGTACCTTCATCATTGAATGAGTTAAAAGAGAATTAAAGGTCTGTGTTTCACAATTTATCCTGGTTCATGCTATCAGGTGTAATATGCATTCAGCTAAACTCATACATCTCTCTTCTCTGACAAGTTTTCATTCTGATATGAAAATCATGGCACCAAAGAAAGCACCTAAGAAGAATGAAGATACAAATGAGATTTGTAGTCTAGAGGAAGATATCATATCTGACACAACACCACATGCTATCGACTCGATCAAATCTTGGAGACAAATATATGAAATTTTGGACTATGAAATAAAAAATTTCCCAAATGATTATGAGAATCACCTTTGGGACAGCCGAATCCAAGCTTCACAATATTTCAGCACATCCATGGCTCGTGGCGTACAATGATATGATCAGTTAGGATCTAGAGAAGGTTGATATTCCGACGAGAAGTATTCTGAACGATCAGTTGGTCGTTATCAGCTCATTCAGACCTGAACATATCTAAGTAATGTACAAAATCTCACCCAATCCAAAATATATTTACAATGCCAAGTTTATAGTTGAATTTCAAAGGAAGGAGTGTACTGAGGCAGATCGAACTTATCCTGATTTAATCAAAGGATGGTGGAGATGTCCATCAAAATTTAGGGCCGACACTCATGGAAATTATGCCACTGCATCTTTGAATGAATACATGGTTTATGTAGCCATGATGTTGTAGAGACTCTTTGGTAAAAAGAATCCCTGTCATTTTCCCGCAGATTGGGTACGCTTTTTAGAGGAGGCATCAGAAGGATATAGTTTCAATTGGAGCAATATTTTATCCGATAAATTGGCCAAAGAGGTTTCAAATTACAAAGCCACAAAATCCCAAGGTCAACCAGTGAACTTTTACATGTCGTCATACATAATGGATGCCATTTGTTTTTTGACTTCGTTCCCTCTGATGAATTGGAATTGGAACATAAACTGCCCCCAACCCATTCACGAGTATCATTCAGAGCTGTGGGAAGAAAACGCAATAAGTTAATTTTACAAAATTTGTCATTTCGTAATAATAATAATGCATAAAATGCTTTATGGCTGTGATCCTCCTTGCATCTCTGAGATAGTCTCAGAAAACCTCAGGGCAATAGCCGACTGGTTCATCGAAGAAATTTTCTCCTACATTAGGGTTTATGGGTGGTGAGTCCCTCCTCATGCACTTCCAAAATTTCTCCTAGATAGACTAGTATTGAGAGAGGTAGCACACCAAATAGTGAAAGGCAGTATCAGAATAGAGCTAAAGGTGGCCCAAAAGAAATCTTGGCGAATCTTCCCTATGCATATTGAGAAATTTTCATTACTAAACTTGGGCCATTCCAAGGTGGAAGCAGAAGCGCTCAAAGAAATCAAAATGGTAAATATTGAGCACAAAAAGCATGACCCTTATCAACTAGTGAACAAACACCTAATACACTACAGTATGAAAGATTATGAACATGAAAGGTCTACTTATGATGATATGTTCAAAGGGGTCAAAACTTATGAGGAAGTATTAAATAGAGTACGGGCATTACCACTCGACTTGCAGACTTGTTTTATGACCTTCCAAAGACATAGGTGAAGTTGTTTACCGAAGATATTGCAAGGTCAATACATGATTCCCCCTCTAGAGAAGGAAGGNCCTTTTTTTTCATGTCTCTCTAATGAATGATCATCTATAGTTTAACTCAAACTCCTTTTGTAGTTTGAATTTATTTGATTATCTAATCATTTACAATTTTTCCTCTGTGATTGCTATCAACAGTTTCAAGACCTGTAGGTCATTTGGATAGTTATATTTTATACTTCATTAGAAATCTTGTTTTTCTCTCCTTCTTCTATTATGATATGAGATTCTTTCATGATTAAAGCCTCATATTTTTCGACAGCGTTATTTTTGTTATTATTTTACTATTCTCAAATTATTTCAAGTACATGAAACAACCTCTACCGTTATTGTGTTATTATTTTGAGTTCCAAAACTCCTTTTCTATTTCATCCCTCAAAATTGAAGCAACTAATCTTTAAACATTTTATAATTCAATAAAAGTTTACCCCCCATGACTATCCCAAATAATAGACAGCCTAACATAGAACCTGGCCTTCAAGATCAAACTAGCATTGCTTTGAACTTATTTAATACTATCCTGCAAACAACAACTACCCAGGTCAAATTAGAACACTCATGGGCAGTTATCGAGAGAGATATCGGCATGCAAGAACAATGGGAAGCTAGACAGAGACAATTGAAAAACCAAGTTTGATTTACCCTTCACAATTGATTCTTACCCCTTAATTCTCTTTATCTTTTCGGATGCCTTGATGGTATACTTTAGAGCCTTAAAATATAAACTAAAGAACAACATCATCTTCACCATATTAAAGGATGATGTAAAACTTTTCTAAAGACGATGCCTTAAAAATATCAACTTGTTTATCGAAGGATTGCTTAGTTAAGGGCAAGGAGTTGACGATTAAGTTGGGGTCTTGGACCTCGTTTGTCCTTCCAGCGAAGTCTATTTTGGTCAGCTTTGTAAATAGTTTTTCTTTCTTTGAAGATTGGACAATGAGATACAAGTTCTTCACTTTCTCTTTCCAACATGCATTTAATTGAGTGATCCAGTTTTTGGAGAGGAGATCTTGTTGTCTTCTTCTCGTTTCTATCATGTTTTTGACATGGGTGCCAAAAGGGAGAACTTTGTCTAAATAGAAACGTTCTTCATTTTTTAAATCCACCTTCAAATGTTCAAGAAAAGTATGAGCTTTCGTTCCAAGGGAAGCCATACTTTGTGATGTTTCTCAAGCCTCAGTAATCGGTTCCATTCATTTTTTGATATTATTCTCCACATATCCTCTACACGATGCGAGGAGGATGGAGGATCCTTTTAACTTGGCTGCAAGGGTGGCAGGCATGGTTATTGCTAAAGGACTAGCTAGGAATGGCATAGGAATCAAAGATTCCTCCAATTCCTTGACTTGGTCCTTCAGTCTAGCATTCTTGGCCTCAATGCCTCCAATGGAATCATCAAGAGGATCTTTGGTTGCTCTATGAAGTCAATATATTTGGGATGACTTCATGTTCGCAAGATTAACCTCTTAATGAGATTTTCCTTTCTTATTTTTTACATCTCTCTTTTCAATAATTATTTTTTTAGACTCGTTGTCAAAAAAAACACTATGGAATACAAAGGATTTATCTTCCTCAAAAATTTCGATATTAGATATGTCTATTGGGAAACTATGTTGGATCGCATCTCCGAGCTAATCAAGGTTGCAGAATAAACTATCTAGAGTAGACTCAAGTTCCATGTTCTCACTCTCAATTTCGGGCTCTTTCGTCTGCCCTACAATTTTTTTTATTTTCTTCTCCACGGGAAGCTTGTGAGAACTATCAATTTTAGGGTGATGAGGGTTGTTATCTCCTCCTCTGTTTGAATAATTATGGGTTTCTTTCTTACTATGGTGTGCCATTAGAGCGATTCTACGAGATGTCATTCTTTTGGGAGTGATATCTGGCGATTGAACACTCTTCTCATCGAGGCATTTCCCCCGTTTCTTGTACAATCCAGTGGTGCTTTGCAATGTTTCTAGGTCGTCGACATCAAAAGCAGGAGTGTTGTCACTAGTGTCTCTATTTCCACTCGGGTTTTTCTGGAAAAAAAAATTGTTGAGGCCAACTATAAGTAAATGTTCTAACTTTTTTTTATTAGGGTCGAACCATATTATCCTTTCAATATATATTAGGTTCAAGTTGTTTAAATGGTCTGCGAATTCATCAATTTTGTTGAGGTTCCTCAACACGAAGTCCCCGACTTTCCAAGGAAGATGAATGAAATATTTTTTTCTCTTCTCATGGAATAGATGCAACTAGTAGTTTTGTTGCCTTTCTATTTAGAAAAAAACATTATGTCTGTAATGGGACATGGAAGGAGAGAAGGGTTTTACTTGGAGCCAAAAATATTTATCACACTGTAATTATCCATTTGTTCAAGTTCCCCCTTCCTGTCCAAAAACTTGGTTTCTTGGTCATATATGCAGGGGACATCTTCTCCTATTAATAAAACTTTCAAAATAGAGACAAAGTCATTAAAAACCTCATAAAAATAGTGGGAGGCCTTGTGCTTCCACAAGGCCTGGTACCAGAAGGTTACTGGGTTGAATTCTCAGTTTACCTTGTTGGATAGAGTCAGTTTTGGAAACTGACAACAATGCACTATCACAAAAACCAAGTAGGATGACATATAAATTTCTTCTCCTTTTTGAAGCTTGACAATTGGGTACAGATTTCATGGGAAATTATCTTCCTCCAATAAAAAATGGCTTGTTCCTTGACCATGAAATACAAAATATAAATAACCATGTGAGAAATAGTTGTTGTGGATTCTTGTCCTATTATTCTTGTAAACAACCAGATAATTTCTCGGACTGGATTTCTAAATGAACTAACCTGCAAGTTTGTGATATCTTCAAGAACTTCCAACAGGTCTTCCAGGAACTTGGGCAAGAGGTCCAACCCATTATTATGCTTTCTTAGAAACTACTTGGAGTCTTCTCCTCTGAACGTCAATGTTGGCTCTGAAAATCTTAACATATTGCAGAAGATGTGAGGTGACAAAGAAACATAAGAGTGGTCCTGCAGTGGAATAATTCTCTGGACTGAAATGTATTTATTGACACATCAGCAGACCATCTCCTTATAGTCAAAAACTTTAGCGACACATTCTGCATGAGCAATCCCAGAGGTCCAAATTATATTTTTCTAGGATTAAGGGGATGAGTAGTAAGAATATGCCCTGGACCACTGGAAGTTTTGGTCCTCACGCCTGAATATGTTCACTGTATCTCTATGGAACTGTTGTCGAGATGGCACCATAAGTTTATGAGAATGCTTGTTTTCTCTAGATTATGCTTGAAATGAATAGTCAGAGGGGATAATATAACCATCCGCAAATGTTGGTTCAATGCATGTGAATGGGAAATCTCCTTGAGCCTTTTGCTCATTAATNCCTTTTTTTTCATGTCTCTCTAATGAATGATCATCTATAGTTTAACTCAAACTCCTTTTGTAGTTTGAATTTATTTGATTATCTAATCATTTACAATTTTTCCTCTGTGATTGCTATCAACAGTTTCAAGACCTGTAGGTCATTTGGATAGTTATATTTTATACTTCATTAGAAATCTTGTTTTTCTCTCCTTCTTCTATTATGATATGAGATTCTTTCATGATTAAAGCCTCATATTTTTCGACAGCGTTATTTTTGTTATTATTTTACTATTCTCAAATTATTTCAAGTACATGAAACAACCTCTACCGTTATTGTGTTATTATTTTGAGTTCCAAAACTCCTTTTCTATTTCATCCCTCAAAATTGAAGCAACTAATCTTTAAACATTTTATAATTCAATAAAAGTTTACCCCCCATGACTATCCCAAATAATAGACAGCCTAACATAGAACCTGGCCTTCAAGATCAAACTAGCATTGCTTTGAACTTATTTAATACTATCCTGCAAACAACAACTACCTGGGTCAAATTAGAACACTCATGGGCAGTTATCGAGAGAGATATCAGCATGCAAGAACAATGGGAAGCTAGACAGAGACAATTGAAAAACCAACTTTGATTTACCCTTCACAATTGATTCTTACCCCTTAATTCTCTTTATCTTTTCGGATGCCTTGATGGTATACTTTAGAGCCTTAAAATATAAACTAAAGAACAGCATCATCTTCACCATATTAAAGGATGATGTAAAACTTTTCTAAAGACGACGCCTTAAAAATATCAACTTGTTTATCGAAGGATTGCTTAGTTAAGGGCAAGGAGTTGAATCTTAAGTTGGGGTCTTGGACCTCATTTGTCCTTCCAGCTAAGTCTCTTTTGGTCAGCTTTGTAAATAATTTTTCTTTCTTTGAAGATTGGACAATGAGATACAAGTTCTTCACTTTCTCTTTCCAACATGCATTTAATTGAGTGATACAGTTTTTGGAGAGGAGATCTTGTTGTCTTCTTCTCATTTCTATCATGTTTTTGACATGGGTGCCAAAAGGGAGGACTTTGTCTAAATAGAAACGTTCTTCATTTTTTAAATCCACCTTCAAATGTTCAAGAAAATTATGAGCTTTTGTTCCAAGGGAAGCCATACTTTGTGATGTTTCTCAAGCCTCAGTAATCGGTTCCATTCATTTTTTGATATTATTCTCCACATATCCTCTACACGATGCGAGGAGGATGGAGGATCCTTTTAACTTGGCTGCAAGGGTGGCAGGCATGGTTATTGCTAAAGGACTAGCTAGGAATGGCATAGGAATCAAAGATTCCTCCAATTCCTTGACTTGGTCCTTCAGTCTAGCATTCTTGGCCTCAATGCCTCCAATGGAATCATCAAGAGGATCTTTGGTTGCTCTATGAAGTCAATATATTTGGGATGACTTCATGTTCGCAAGATTAACCTCTTAATGAGATTTTCCTTTCTTATTTTTTACATCTCTCTTTTCAATAATTATTTTTTTAGACTCGTTGTCAAAAAAAACACTATGGAATACAAAGGATTTATCTTCCTCAAAAATTTCGATATTAGATATGTCTATTGGGAAACTATGTTGGATCGCATCTCCGAGCTAATCAAGGTTGCAGAATAAACTATCTAGAGTAGACTCAAGTTCCATGTTCTCACTCTCAATTTCGGGCTCTTTCGTCTGCCCTACAATTTTTTTTATTTTCTTCTCCACGGGAAGCTTGTGAGAACTATCAATTTTAGGGTGATGAGGGTTGTTATCTCCTCCTCTGTTTGAATAATTATGGGTTTCTTTCTTACTATGGTGTGCCATTAGAGCGATTCTACGAGATGTCATTCTTTTGGGAGTGATATCTGGCGATTGAACACTCTTCTCATCGAGGCATTTCCCCCGTTTCTTGTACAATCCAGTGGTGCTTTGCAATGTTTCTAGGTCGTCGACATCAAAAGCAGGAGTGTTGTCACTAGTGTCTCTATTTCCACTCGGGTTTTTCTGGAAAAAAAAATTGTTGAGGCCAACTATAAGTAAATGTTCTAACTTTTTTTTATTAGGGTCGAACCATATTATCCTTTCAATATATATTAGGTTCAAGTTGTTTAAATGGTCTGCGAATTCATCAATTTTGTTGAGGTTCCTCAACACGAAGTCCCCGACTTTCCAAGGAAGATGAATGAAATATTTTTTTCTCTTCTCATGGAATAGATGCAACTAGTAGTTTTGTTGCCTTTCTATTTAGAAAAAAACATTATGTCTGTAATGGGACATGGAAGGAGAGAAGGGTTTTACTTGGAGCCAAAAATATTTATCACACTGTAATTATCCATTTGTTCAAGTTCCCCCTTCCTGTCCAAAAACTTGGTTTCTTGGTCATATATGCAGGGGACATCTTCTCCTATTAATAAAACTTTCAAAATAGAGACAAAGTCATTAAAAACCTCATAAAAATAGTGGGAGGCCTTGTGCTTCCACAAGGCCTGGTACCAGAAGGTTACTGGGTTGAATTCTCAGTTTACCTTGTTGGATAGAGTCAGTTTTGGAAACTGACAACAATGCACTATCACAAAAACCAAGTAGGATGACATATAAATTTCTTCTCCTTTTTGAAGCTTGACAATTGGGTACAGATTTCATGGGAAATTATCTTCCTCCAATAAAAAATGGCTTGTTCCTTGACCATGAAATACAAAATATAAATAACCATGTGAGAAATAGTTGTTGTGGATTCTTGTCCTATTATTCTTGTAAACAACCAGATAATTTCTCGGACTGGATTTCTAAATGAACTAACCTGCAAGTTTGTGATATCTTCAAGAACTTCCAACAGGTCTTCCAGGAACTTGGGCAAGAGGTCCAACCCATTATTATGCTTTCTTAGAAACTACTTGGAGTCTTCTCCTCTGAACGTCAATGTTGGCTCTGAAAATCTTAACATATTGCAGAAGATGTGAGGTGACAAAGAAACATAAGAGTGGTCCTGCAGTGGAATAATTCTCTGGACTGAAATGTATTTATTGACACATCAGCAGACCATCTCCTTATAGTCAAAAACTTTAGCGACACATTCTGCATGAGCAATCCCAGAGGTCCAAATTATATTTTTCTAGGATTAAGGGGATGAGTAGTAAGAATATGCCCTGGACCACTGGAAGTTTTGGTCCTCACGCCTGAATATGTTCACTGTATCTCTATGGAACTGTTGTCGAGATGGCACCATAAGTTTATGAGAATGCTTGTTTTCTCTAGATTATGCTTGAAATGAATAGTCAGAGGGGATAATATAACCATCCGCAAATGTTGGTTCAATGCATGTGAATGGGAAATCTCCTTGAGCCTTTTGCTCATTAATGATAATCTCTATGGGTGTTGCATGATGAGTTGTTAGAAGTAAATCTTACTTATTGCATACTTAGAAGTGCGAAGGTGGAGGGTACAAAGAATAACAATTAAGGATTGAAGGTTTCATGAATTCCCCAACCCAACGACGCGTGAAAGACAATCCACGATGTTTGAAATTAACACTTAGAAGGGATAATATAACCCTCTGCAAATCTTGGTTTAATGCGTATTAATGGGATATCTCCTCGAGCCTTTCACTCATCAATGAAAATATATACGGTTCTTGCATGTTGAGTTGTTAGCATTAAATATTATTAATTGCATATTTATAAATAAGACCTTATGTGTGTGTGTGTGTGTGTGTGTTTATAGACAATCTTTTATTATAAACAAGTGCGAAGGTGACGGAGACGGGGAAGAGGGAGTAAGGAATGACCAACTATGAAAAGTGGNGTTCCAAGGGAAGCCATACTTTGTGATGTTTCTCAAGCCTCAGTAATCGGTTCCATTCATTTTTTGATATTATTCTCCACATATCCTCTACACGATGCGAGGAGGATGGAGGATCCTTTTAACTTGGCTGCAAGGGTGGCAGGCATGGTTATTGCTAAAGGACTAGCTAGGAATGGCATAGGAATCAAAGATTCCTCCAATTCCTTGACTTGGTCCTTCAGTCTAGCATTCTTGGCCTCAATGCCTCCAATGGAATCATCAAGAGGATCTTTGGTTGCTCTATGAAGTCAATATATTTGGGATGACTTCATGTTCGCAAGATTAACCTCTTAATGAGATTTTCCTTTCTTATTTTTTACATCTCTCTTTTCAATAATTATTTTTTTAGACTCGTTGTCAAAAAAAACACTATGGAATACAAAGGATTTATCTTCCTCAAAAATTTCGATATTAGATATGTCTATTGGGAAACTATGTTGGATCGCATCTCCGAGCTAATCAAGGTTGCAGAATAAACTATCTAGAGTAGACTCAAGTTCCATGTTCTCACTCTCAATTTCGGGCTCTTTCGTCTGCCCTACAATTTTTTTTATTTTCTTCTCCACGGGAAGCTTGTGAGAACTATCAATTTTAGGGTGATGAGGGTTGTTATCTCCTCCTCTGTTTGAATAATTATGGGTTTCTTTCTTACTATGGTGTGCCATTAGAGCGATTCTACGAGATGTCATTCTTTTGGGAGTGATATCTGGCGATTGAACACTCTTCTCATCGAGGCATTTCCCCCGTTTCTTGTACAATCCAGTGGTGCTTTGCAATGTTTCTAGGTCGTCGACATCAAAAGCAGGAGTGTTGTCACTAGTGTCTCTATTTCCACTCGGGTTTTTCTGGAAAAAAAAATTGTTGAGGCCAACTATAAGTAAATGTTCTAACTTTTTTTTATTAGGGTCGAACCATATTATCCTTTCAATATATATTAGGTTCAAGTTGTTTAAATGGTCTGCGAATTCATCAATTTTGTTGAGGTTCCTCAACACGAAGTCCCCGACTTTCCAAGGAAGATGAATGAAATATTTTTTTCTCTTCTCATGGAATAGATGCAACTAGTAGTTTTGTTGCCTTTCTATTTAGAAAAAAACATTATGTCTGTAATGGGACATGGAAGGAGAGAAGGGTTTTACTTGGAGCCAAAAATATTTATCACACTGTAATTATCCATTTGTTCAAGTTCCCCCTTCCTGTCCAAAAACTTGGTTTCTTGGTCATATATGCAGGGGACATCTTCTCCTATTAATAAAACTTTCAAAATAGAGACAAAGTCATTAAAAACCTCATAAAAATAGTGGGAGGCCTTGTGCTTCCACAAGGCCTGGTACCAGAAGGTTACTGGGTTGAATTCTCAGTTTACCTTGTTGGATAGAGTCAGTTTTGGAAACTGACAACAATGCACTATCACAAAAACCAAGTAGGATGACATATAAATTTCTTCTCCTTTTTGAAGCTTGACAATTGGGTACAGATTTCATGGGAAATTATCTTCCTCCAATAAAAAATGGCTTGTTCCTTGACCATGAAATACAAAATATAAATAACCATGTGAGAAATAGTTGTTGTGGATTCTTGTCCTATTATTCTTGTAAACAACCAGATAATTTCTCGGACTGGATTTCTAAATGAACTAACCTGCAAGTTTGTGATATCTTCAAGAACTTCCAACAGGTCTTCCAGGAACTTGGGCAAGAGGTCCAACCCATTATTATGCTTTCTTAGAAACTACTTGGAGTCTTCTCCTCTGAACGTCAATGTTGGCTCTGAAAATCTTAACATATTGCAGAAGATGTGAGGTGACAAAGAAACATAAGAGTGGTCCTGCAGTGGAATAATTCTCTGGACTGAAATGTATTTATTGACACATCAGCAGACCATCTCCTTATAGTCAAAAACTTTAGCGACACATTCTGCATGAGCAATCCCAGAGGTCCAAATTATATTTTTCTAGGATTAAGGGGATGAGTAGTAAGAATATGCCCTGGACCACTGGAAGTTTTGGTCCTCACGCCTGAATATGTTCACTGTATCTCTATGGAACTGTTGTCGAGATGGCACCATAAGTTTATGAGAATGCTTGTTTTCTCTAGATTATGCTTGAAATGAATAGTCAGAGGGGATAATATAACCATCCGCAAATGTTGGTTCAATGCATGTGAATGGGAAATCTCCTTGAGCCTTTTGCTCATTAATAATAATCTCTATGGGTGTTGCATGATGAGTTGTTAAAAGTAAATCTTACTTATTGCATACTTAGAAGTGCGAAGGTGGAGGGTACAAAGAATAACAATTAAGGATTGAAGGTTTCATGAATTCCCCAACCCAACGACGCGCGAAAGACATTCCATGATGTTTGAAATTAACACTTAGAAGGGATAATATAACCCTCTGCAAATATTGGTTTAATGTGTATTAATGGGATATCTCCTCGAGCCTTTCACTCATCAATGAAAATATATACGGTTCTTGCATGATGAGTTGTTAGCATTAAAGATTATTAATTGCATATTTAGAAATAAGACCTTATATATGTGTGTGTGTGTGTGTGTGTGTGTGTGTGTGTGTGTTTATAGACAATCTTTTATTATAAACAAGTGTGAAGGTGACGGAGACGGGGAAGAGGGAGTAAGGAATGACCAACTATGAAAAGTGGTCGGACGAGATTCAAAATAGGGTTATAGGGATACTCAGGAGAGGTGAGTGTCCAATGGTCAAATTGTATGTCTTGAAATTTTTTATTGCAAAACGTGTAAAATGGAAGAGAGCATGATGGGGCAGTTCAACGACTGGTTTGTATATTTGCGGAATTCTAGGAAAGTGGCTAAGTATGGAATAGGGAAACAGTCAGTCAGACTTGTTTTTAGAATTAAGGATTGAATATTTCATGAACAGGAGAATTAAGGATTGAATATTTCATGAACAGGCCAACCCGACGATGTGCGAACGACATTCCATGATGTTTGAAATTAACACTAGAAAGGGATAATATAACCCTCCAAAAATATTGATTTAATTTGTAGTAATGGGAGATCTCCTCAAATCTTGGTTTAGCATTAAAACTTGCTAACTACATACTTAGAAATAATACCTTATGAAAAGTGGTTGGACGGGCTTGAAAGTAGGGTTGCAAGGGATACAGAGGAGAGGTGAGTGTCTGACGGTCAAATTATATGTCTTTATAATATATGTGTGTGTGTGTGTGTGTGTGTGTGTGTGTGTGTGTGTGTGTGTGTGTGTTTATAAACAATTTTTTATTATAAACAAGTGCGAAGGTGACCGAGACGGGGAAGAGAAAGTAAGGAATGACCAAGTATGAAAAGCGGTCAGACAAGTTTCAAAATAGGGTTGCAGGGGATTCTTAGGAGAGGTGAGGGCCCGATGGTCAAATTGTATGTCTCACAAATTTTGACTGCAAAAGGCATAAAAGGGAAGAGTGCATGATGGGGCAGTCTAGTGGCCGGTTTATATATTTGTGGAATTTTGGGTGTTGTTTGCAGGTCGCGGAACAATGGGAGGGAAATCTTGAGCCCGCATGTCCGGGAACCCGCAATCGAAAAAGTGGCTAAGTATGGAATAGAGAAACAGTCAATCAGACTCATTTTTGCTAATACATCGAAATTTGTAATAGATATCCCATTACTTGGCAAGATCATTTCTGCATGTATATCATAGAATTCTAGGTGTTGTTTGCAGGTCATGAAACAATGCAAGGGAAATCTTGAACCCTCCTTTTCAGGAACCTGCAAGAGAAAAAGTTGGTAAGTATGGAATAGGGAAATGGTCGGTGGAATTTTTTTTTGCTAATATATTGATATTTGTAATAGATATCCCATTACCTAGGAGGATATTTTTTGCATGTTTATGGACAATTTGTGTAGGGAAAGTTATTATGATGGTCTCCTCGAGGCATGGTGAGCTGTCTGCATTAAACCTCAGTTATTGGATACTTGGAAATAAGTGCGAAGGTGGCGGGAACAGGAAACATCGATTAGGAATTGGATATTTCGTGAACCCACCAACCCGACGATCCATGAAAGAGATTCGAAGAAATGGCGAAGTATGGAAAGCAGATGAATGGGCTTCAACATGGGGTGACAATAGTTCCACAGGAGACATGAGGGCCCAACAATCAAATTGTTGGTCTCATAACTTTTGAGTGCAAAATGTGTAACACGGAAGAGGGTACGATGTGAGAAATCAATTGTAATTTTGTATATCGTGTAAGTCAGGGTGTTGTTTGCAGGTCATGGAACAATGGAAGTGAAATCTAGAGCCTATCTACCTAGGAATCCATGACTGGAGAAGTGGATAAGTATGTAATGGGGAAGCGGTTGGTCAGAATTGCGATATAAAAGCATGAGTGAAAATGTGAACCCATGAGTCTGCCAACCCACATAGCTAGACATTTTTGGAAAAATGACTAAGTAACGAGAAAGAGAAAGTAGAGGGGAAAGAGAAATGAGAATTTGGTTAAGTATAGAAGAGGGAAAAGAAGGGATAATATATTCAAATATGTAATAGATATCCCATTTCCTGGCAAGATCATTTCTACATGTTTTTGGAGAAGTTGTATACTTATTGCATATACTTGGAAAGAATTGTGAAGGTGGTGGGCACCGGAAACAACAACCAGGAATTGAAAATTCCCTGAACCCGCCAACTCGATGATCTGTGAAAGAGATTCCAAGAAATGGCCAAGTGTGGAAAGTGGTCAAATGGGCTTCAAAATAGGGTGACAAGGGTACTTGAGGAGACGTGAGGCCCCGATGGTCAAATTGTATGTATCATAACTTTTGAGTGAAAAATGTGTAACACGGAAGAGGGGATGATTTGGGAGTCTAGAAGTCAATTTGTATATCGTAGAAGTCAGGGTGTTATTTGTAGGTCAAGGAACACTGGAAGTCCAGTCCTCCTGTCTAGGAACCCACAAGCGAAAAAGTTGGTAAGTATGGAATAGGGAAACCGTCGGTGGGACTCGTTTCTCTATTATATTGATATTTGTAATAGATATCCCATTACTTGGCAGGATATTTTCTACACGTTTCTAGACAAGTTGTGTAGGGACAATTAGTATGACTATCTCCTCGAGGCATGCTGATTTTTTAGAATTAAACGTCANTGTTTTCTCTAGATTATGCTTGAAATGAATAGTCAGAGGGGATAATATAACCATCCGCAAATGTTGGTTCAATGCATGTGAATGGGAAATCTCCTTGAGCCTTTTGCTCATTAATAATAATCTCTATGGGTGTTGCATGATGAGTTGTTAAAAGTAAATCTTACTTATTGCATACTTAGAAGTGCGAAGGTGGAGGGTACAAAGAATAACAATTAAGGATTGAAGGTTTCATGAATTCCCCAACCCAACGACGCGCGAAAGACATTCCATGATGTTTGAAATTAACACTTAGAAGGGATAATATAACCCTCTGCAAATATTGGTTTAATGTGTATTAATGGGATATCTCCTCGAGCCTTTCACTCATCAATGAAAATATATACGGTTCTTGCATGATGAGTTGTTAGCATTAAAGATTATTAATTGCATATTTAGAAATAAGACCTTATATATGTGTGTGTGTGTGTGTGTGTGTGTGTGTGTGTGTGTTTATAGACAATCTTTTATTATAAACAAGTGTGAAGGTGACGGAGACGGGGAAGAGGGAGTAAGGAATGACCAACTATGAAAAGTGGTCGGACGAGATTCAAAATAGGGTTATAGGGATACTCAGGAGAGGTGAGTGTCCAATGGTCAAATTGTATGTCTTGAAATTTTTTATTGCAAAACGTGTAAAATGGAAGAGAGCATGATGGGGCAGTTCAACGACTGGTTTGTATATTTGCGGAATTCTAGGAAAGTGGCTAAGTATGGAATAGGGAAACAGTCAGTCAGACTTGTTTTTAGAATTAAGGATTGAATATTTCATGAACAGGAGAATTAAGGATTGAATATTTCATGAACAGGCCAACCCGACGATGTGCGAACGACATTCCATGATGTTTGAAATTAACACTAGAAAGGGATAATATAACCCTCCAAAAATATTGATTTAATTTGTAGTAATGGGAGATCTCCTCAAATCTTGGTTTAGCATTAAAACTTGCTAACTACATACTTAGAAATAATACCTTATGAAAAGTGGTTGGACGGGCTTGAAAGTAGGGTTGCAAGGGATACAGAGGAGAGGTGAGTGTCTGACGGTCAAATTATATGTCTTTATAATATATGTGTGTGTGTGTGTGTGTGTGTGTGTGTGTGTGTGTGTGTGTGTGTGTGTTTATAAACAATTTTTTATTATAAACAAGTGCGAAGGTGACCGAGACGGGGAAGAGAAAGTAAGGAATGACCAAGTATGAAAAGCGGTCAGACAAGTTTCAAAATAGGGTTGCAGGGGATTCTTAGGAGAGGTGAGGGCCCGATGGTCAAATTGTATGTCTCACAAATTTTGACTGCAAAAGGCATAAAAGGGAAGAGTGCATGATGGGGCAGTCCAGTGGCCGGTTTATATATTTGTGGAATTTTGGGTGTTGTTTGCAGGTCACGGAACAATGGGAGGGAAATCTTGAGCCCGCATGTCTGGGAACCCGTAATCGAAAAAGTGGCTAAGTATGGAATAGAGAAACAGTCAGTCGGACTCATTTTTGCTAATACATCGAAATTTGTAATAGATATCCCATTACTTGGCAAGATCATTTATGCATGTATATCATAGAATTCTAGGTGTTGTTTGCAGGTCATGAAACAATGCAAGGGAAATCTTGAACCCTCCTTTTCAGGAACCTGCAAGAGAAAAAGTCGGTAAGTATGGAATAGGGAAATGGTCGGTGGAATTTTTTTTTGCTAATATATTGATATTTGTAATAGATATCCCATTACCTAGGAGGATATTTTTTGCATGTTTATGGACAATTTGTGTAGGGAAAGTTATTATGATGGTCTCCTCGAGGCATGGTGAGCTGTCTGCATTAAACCTCAGTTATTGGATACTTGGAAATAAGTGCGAAGGTGGCGGGAACAGGAAACATCGATTAGGAATTGGATATTTCGTGAACCCACCAACCCGACGATCCATGAAAGAGATTCGAAGAAATGGCGAAGTATGGAAAGCAGATGAATGGGCTTCAACATGGGGTGACAATAGTTCCACAGGAGACATGAGGGCCCAACAATCAAATTGTTGGTCTCATAACTTTTGAGTGCAAAATGTGTAACACGGAAGAGGGTACGATGTGAGAAATCAATTGTAATTTTGTATATCGTGTAAGTCAGGGTGTTGTTTGCAGGTCATGGAACAATGGAAGTGAAATCTAGAGCCTATCTACCTAGGAATCCATGACTGGAGAAGTGGATAAGTATGTAATGGGGAAGCGGTTGGTCAGAATTGCGATATAAAAGCATGAGTGAAAATGTGAACCCATGAGTCTGCCAACCCACATAGCTAGACATTTTTGGAAAAATGACTAAGTAACGAGAAAGAGAAAGTAGAGGGGAAAGAGAAATGAGAATTTGGTTAAGTATAGAAGAGGGAAAAGAAGGGATAATATATTCAAATATGTAATAGATATCCCATTTCCTGGCAAGATCATTTCTACATGTTTTTGGAGAAGTTGTATACTTATTGCATATACTTGGAAAGAATTGTGAAGGTGGTGGGCACCGGAAACAACAACCAGGAATTGAAAATTCCCTGAACCCGCCAACTCGATGATCTGTGAAAGAGATTCCAAGAAATGGCCAAGTGTGGAAAGTGGTCAAATGGGCTTCAAAATAGGGTGACAAGGGTACTTGAGGAGACGTGAGGCCCCGATGGTCAAATTGTATGTATCATAACTTTTGAGTGAAAAATGTGTAACACGGAAGAGGGGATGATTTGGGAGTCTAGAAGTCAATTTGTATATCGTAGAAGTCAGGGTGTTATTTGTAGGTCAAGGAACACTGGAAGTCCAGTCCTCCTGTCTAGGAACCCACAAGCGAAAAAGTTGGTAAGTATGGAATAGGGAAACCGTCGGTGGGACTCGTTTCTCTATTATATTGATATTTGTAATAGATATCCCATTACTTGGCAGGATATTTTCTACACGTTTCTAGACAAGTTGTGTAGGGACAATTAGTATGACTATCTCCTCGAGGCATGCTGATTTTTTAGAATTAAACGTCA
>JZKD02S0433657.1:78635-91467 GCA_000966675.3 Picea glauca
AATTTCAAACTGGTTACCTTCTTCCTTTAGTTTTATTATTGTAACCAATTTATTTAAGAGATCTCATATGCATATCCTTCCTTTAGGTTTTTTTTATTAGTTAAGTGCATCTATGGGGTATGTGTTGTTCCCTGGCATGTCTGAAACACAATGCTTGAATGCATACCTCCTCCTTTGAATTTCAAACTGGTTACCTTCTTCCTTTAGTTTTATTATTGTAACCAATTTATTTAAGAGATCTCATATGCATATCCTTCCTTTAGGTTTTTTTTATTAGTTAAGTGCATCTATGTAACCAATTTATTTAACATATCTCATATGCCTATCTTTCATTTTTTTTTTTATTAGTTAAGTGTAGATCTATGATCTCATATGCCTATCTTTCATTTAGTTTTTCCTTTAGTTTTTTTATTAGTTAAGTGCAGATCTATGATCTCATATGCTTATCTTTCCTTTAGTTTTTTTTTATTAGTTAAGTGCATCTATGTAACCAATTTATTTAACTGATCTCATATGCCTATCTTTCATTTAATTTTTTTTATTAGTTAAATGTATCTATGTAACCAATTTATTTAACAGATCTCATATGCCTATCTTTCATTTAGTTTCTCCTTTAGTTTTTTTAATTAGTTAAGTGAATCTATGATCTCATATGCCTATCTTTCCTTTAGTTTTTTTTATTAGTTAAGTGTATCTATGTAACCAATTTATTTAGTAGATCTCATATGCCTATCTTTTCTTTAGTTTTCCCTTTAGGTTTTTTTATTGGTTAAGTGCATTCATGCAACCAACAAGGTCATTAGTAACTAGAAAAAAAATAAAGGACTTCGATACTCTATATAATGGAGGGAGGAGAAGGATGGTGGATCTCTCTTCTGTTTGGTAACGTTACACTGTAGAAATTTATACTTGACTGACTTAGCTTGTGGGAGTTGGGATACCCAGCTTGGTGAGGAGTGGTAGCTCGGCTTTGCAAGGTGAGCTGGGAGCTAGTTGATTCTCTGGTTAGTGTGTGTGGCCCCTTTGTGGCTTAGGGGGCTGAGGGGGAAGAAGAGTACCCCTAGCGTTGGCTGGGAGGTACCGATGAAGTCTCATTGATTGAAAAGCGGGAGTTGCATGAGGCGTGTGGGACATCAATTGAGAACGGGCGATTGGGCAACAGTAGACGGGCGATTGGGCAATAATAGGCTTCCTTATCTCTGCATGGTAGATTGTTAGTATGCCTTATGCTTTAGTTCTGTATGTTTAATTGGGTAAAGAAAATGTTTGTCTTAGCATTCTAGTTGATGACTGAATTTCCCCCATAGCCTTTAGCTCGATGTTGATCTCCCATGGCCTTCGATCCCTACATGTCTTGACCATTCTGTGGTTGATTGATTGTGGTTTATTTTTTCCTTTATCCCTAACTCATTAGTCCACGCCTAAGCAGCTGGCCAGGAGCCTGATCTACGGTCGTCACTTCGACGTTAATAGACCTATGGATCTCAACGCCCTACTTTTTGGTGCGTGGATGACGAGCGAAGGATGTTCTTGCCAATCATATAACCTTGTTGTTGTTCCAGGATTGAGTGAGTCTTTTGCCTTGCTGTGTTGATTAACTCTGAGGTGGTTTTTCTTCCCACAACGAACCACTTTGATCCACTACGTTGACCCCTGCGTTTAATCCCCTTTATGGATTATTAGTTAAGGATGAGTTTTTAATGTTTCTCCTGATGGTTTTGTGTGATTTTCCTAACTTCTGGTCTTCCTTTACTCTACGATTTTACTTTGAGTTTCCTGTTTTCCATGGATTTTAATCTTTGCATTTTTATTTTTTTTGAACCTTAGTTATTGAGGACGATCTCAGCCTACGTGGTACACTTGATTAACAACCTTTTTTGACTGAGCCTTTCCTCGAATGAAAACCAACAATTTTACATTCGTTGTTTGTATTCACAATTTATATTCAACAATTATTTTTGTTATTTACAGTTAAAGATGGGTCGACGAATTCTGGTGATATTTACCCACGATTTGTATTACTTACCTAGACATTTACGTAATCCTTAGACTGTGTTTTTTCTATGCGAATAATGGTGTTCTATATTGTAGTAGTGGTTTTTAATGTCAGTGAATTCTCATTGATGATTAACAACGTTTTTTTTAGTTATTATGCCAATTTTGACAGTGAAATCGTGCCTTGGATGGCAACGAAATTTCTCACTGAATGCTGGTGATCTCATGCCGATTTTGATAGTGAAATCGTGCCTTGGATGGCAGAAAAATTTCTCACTGAATGTTGGTGATCTCATGCTGAATTTGACAGTGAAATCGTGCCTTAGATGGTAGCAAAATTTCTCATTGAATGCTGGTGATCTCATGCTGATTTTGACAGTGAAATCGTGCCTTAGATGGCAGTGAAATTTCTCACTGAATGTTGGTGATCTCATGCCGAAATCGACAGTGAATTCATTCCTTGGATGGAAGCAAAATTCCTCATTAAATGATGGTGTTTTTATACCATTATTGAGAGCAAATTCGTGCCTTAAATGGCAATAGATTTCATCTTGTTGTCGGTGTTTTTATACCATATTTTATTGCGTTTTTTTCTTACTGTAACCGACATAATTGGTTGTTGCATTGACTGAGTGTTTCCCATGAATGACTGCATTTTTCTCCGTGTGATTGACCACGTGTTTACCATGCATTGTTTGTGTTTTACATTTACCTAACAACCATATCCTTCCTTATTTTGACAACCAAATAATGGCTCTGTGATTGACCGCCAACGATTCAACATTTATTTTAGAAGCTATCTATTGCCTCTGCGTTTTGATTGACAGTAGAATATCATTTATTTAGATAGCTACTAGCTTTCTTCTGCATGGATTGCATTTGGAATGGCATGTGCTATGCACTGCGAATTGTTGGATAGTGTTTGAATTTTTGAAATGGTGTCGATTTCATTTACATCTAGCATGATTGCTGACAACCAATCTTGACAGTAACTTTTAAATTTTGATAGAGAATTTAAATTTGAGGGTCAATCTATGGAAAACAACCTATATTATAATAGTACTAAACCATGATTTTACAATCAGTAGTGATAGCGATTTTTATATTACTTCTTACCACAACAATTTTATATCCATTATTCTATGACACTGAATTTTCCATGATAAATCTAAATCGTTCAAGGAATAACCACTATTGATTGTTTAAATCAAATATTGTTTTAAGAACAACGACTTATGTGTATAATGACAACCCTTAACCCCACATTCTGACGAATTACTTGATTGAAGACTCACAACGTTACACTTACCTTCAATATGTGCTTATGTGAGTAATTTGTCATGACAATTGCGCTGAAGGGTTTAGGTTCAGTATACAAGTTTCAGTTCGTTTAGTGAGTCGACAAGGTAAGAGAATTCTCAGTATACCAATTTAATTCAGTTTTCTAGATGGCAATATCATGTACCTATACATAACAATTAGACCGCATTGTTATAGTCATCTTTGTCAAATGTTTAAAGGGAAGTGTAGATCCTTGAATGTGAAGTATTTTACTTTTTAAGCGCTTTAGTCCACCCTTGATAACTTCTATGATAATAGTAACTTTGTGCAAAGTAGGTCACATGATGGGTCACACTATGATAATGATAACCTTGTGATAGTTCACTCTTCAGCACTTCGACATCTCGCTTAACCGATAATGGTTTTTGTTGTTGGCAAGGAAGTGTAATAGCTTGCATTATTTTTAACTGAATAATGTTATCTTGTGTCTTGTTGACCCATCGCTTGAGGGTGTAGGTGTAGTCTTCTTGCCAGTTATTTCATCCCCTAGCACGTTGGATTTTCTTGATTCCATGGTCCAGATAGGTTAGGTTGCGCCAGGATTATCACCGCACCTATCGCCCGGGGACAACATGATCCCTGACTAGGGGATCATGGTGTGCCCTATTGGGTAAAGGCGAATGATAACTTGGCTAGAGTCCGTGCTACCTATTGCGGGTGTTGTTGATCGTGGTAGGTTTTTGTTGGTGTTTGGGGTGTAACGCCTCTAGGTGTATGGTCGTACGCCATAGAGGTTCTAGTTACTGAGTGTCAAGGCCGTTGCATCAGATTTGAGATGTTGTCTCTTAGCTTGTAGATGTGTCTTGTTTGCGTTGGGTGAGTAGTCGTTCTTCCTTGTTGTTCTGCGCACATTTCGCCCAGTTTCTCTTGTGCCAACGCTTGGAGTCATTGTTTCCTATTGCATGGACTGCATGCTTGTGTTCATTTTCAGTGGTGTGGTTAAACTATTGTCGTCGTCACCTTCTTACCTAAAAAAAAAAAAATTCACTTCTGCATCGCTAGTAGTCGTAACTAAGGGGTCGTTACACGTGGTATCAGAGCGGGTTCAACCCTGTGACTGTGGATTGCCAGGCTTTCCACTATAGTAAACCCGTGAGTTTTTACTGTTGCGTTAATTAAAAACCTTAAGGTGTCCATGTGGTGATCGCATTTAGAGGAAGTCAGCAACGTGGTGCCATGGAAGGAGGTGTGACACTTCCAAAAGTTCCTGCGCCCTTGGAGTTGAATCCCCAAGGGGAAGAACAAGTGCTTGGGCTGGAATCGCTTGTAGTAAGGGATGATGATGGCCTTACAAGGCCCTTCCAGGTAATTTCAAGGGCCTTGATTCACCATCAGTACTGAGATGAGGCCAGGGAACCTGTACACCTGAGGGTCCACAACGCTCCCTACCTAGTACCGATAACATCCACCAAGAACTCGAGAGAGTTGAGTTCTCGAGTCTACGAGTGTCATGGATGGTTGTGCCATCGAGGAACGGTTTTAGAGAAAGGCGTTGTGCTTCACGCTTCGCGATTTTGACCTCTAGCATGAAGGTCTGCATGGTAGTCTTTCAACTAAAGGGGAGCACTCTTCTATGGTGGAAGACGCTCCTGCCACAATTGAACATGACCATCGAAGATGTGTCATGGGAACTATTAGAGGAATGGTTCCATGAGAGGTGTCTTCTGAGGAATTTGTTGAGCGCCAACTCAACGAGTTCAAAGACCTTATGACTAGGCAGTCATACGGTGCCCGAGTATGGGGCTCATTTTTGGAGCTTCTTTGGTATGCTCTGTAACGTCACTAGGAAACTTAAGATCAACAAGTTGGTGTTGGCCTTAGCTTTGGAATTTAGCTTCTACTTTAGGTACCAGGATTACTTAACCGAAGAAAGTATGTTGAAATGTGGGGAGCCACATTTCCAGCACTAAAACCCAGTGAAGAGGACTAGAGAATCTGGATCAGTCTGACCCACCACTGTGGGAGATTTGGGCAAGGCCCATTAGATTCATGCAGCAGTGAATAACCTCCAGGAAGAGAACCAGTTGACTATGCTCGAGACATTAGGTACCGTCACTGACCAGACCATTAGTATTTTGATAGATCCTGGTGCTCCTGAGAGTTTCATTTCTGGTGCAATGCTAAAACGGATTAAGGTAAAGGCAGTCGAACATGATGAGTTTATGTTCGTAGAGATGGCTTCTGGAGCCAAACAGAAGGTTGGAGGAAAGGTTACGGGCTTTACCCTTAACTCGGGAGATTTTGTCACTAGGGCCAACTTGTACGTCACGATATTAGGATCTTATGATGTCGTGATTGGTATGGACTGGTTGGAATTGCATGAGGCGATACTCAACTGTAAGACCAAATGATTGAGCTTGGTTAATGATAAGGGACAAGGACATGTGATTGTAGGTCAGAACCAAGAAGTTTCCCTAAGGTTCATCTTTTTCTTGCAGCTATGGAAGAGCATGCACAAGGGGTGCAAGATTTATGCAATCTTTGCGTTAAACGAGAAGGGAGTAGCGGAAGGTATAGAACACCTTCTGGTGGTGAGAGAGTTTGCAGACCTCTTTCTGGAAGAGTTACCTGGGATGCCACTGCAGAGGGAATTTGAGTTTATTATAGACCTAAAACTGGGGATTGAACCGATAACAAGAATTCCTTATCGGATGTTGACCCCGCAGTTACAGGAGTTGAGAATGAAACTGAAAGAATTGTTGGACCTGGGACTGATACGTCCAAGTGTGTCACCGTGTGGTGCGCCTGTTATTTTCATATGAAACAAGGATGGGTCGTGGAGGCTCTGCATTGACTACGTAAATTGAACAAAGCAACCATCAAGAATCAATATCCGTTGTTGATGATAGATGATCTGTTTGATCCGATGAAGGGTGCGACAATGTTCTCAAAGATCAATTTTCGATTAGAGTTTCACCAGTTACGGATCAAGGAGGATGATGTCCCTAAGACCACCTTTAAGACAAGGTTTGGATATTACGAGTTTATTGTTTTACCACTTGGACTGACAAACACCCTGGGGGTATTTATGAGTTTGATGAACGGGGTGTTCTATGAGTACTTGGACAAGTTCATCCAAGTATTCATTGATGATATTTTGATTTACTCTCGGATGACGGAGGATAATGACGTGCACTTGTGCCTGATACTACAGTGTCTGGGAGAGCACAAATTGTATGGGAAGTTGTCCAAATGCTCATTTTATCAATCGAAGATTCACTACTTAGGGCATGTCATCTGTGACGAAGGTATCTCCGTGGATCCAACAAAGGTCAAGGCTATTATGGAATGGCCTATGCCGATGAATGTCCCGGAAGTGCGTAGCTTCATGGGTTTAGCAGGATACTATCGACGGTTCGTCGAGGGATTTTCAAAGATAGAAAATCCTATCATGGAATTGCAGAAGAAGAACAAGAAGTTTGTTTGGACCGAGAAATGCGCGGAAGCATTTGGGAGGCTCAAGGACCTATTGACACTGGCGCCGATACTAAAGGTCCTTGACATGGACGCGAACTTCTTGGTATGCACTGACACATCCAAGGAAGGCTTAGGCGAAGTCTTGATGCAAGATGGTCGAGTGATCGCTTACATCTCAAGGAAACTAAGAAGGCATGAGGAGAACTATGAAATGCACGATTGGAGTTGTTAGCCATCGTATATTATTTACATAAGAGTTATGCTGATGCACACCATGTCGATCGTAGTTACAATGTAGCGATCGAGTATTTTTGCGGCGGAAACCGCATAAGAGTCTGATCAAGTTCGGAAGAGGGGATAAACTATATCCTATGAGATTGTGGGAAAGTGAGGCTGTGGACAATTGACTAGCCTTGCCTGATTCTTGAGGTGTATGCACGATGCCTTTCATGTCTCTGATTGACACATTATGATTAGTGATCCTACACATGTCTGGACTTGAGCACCTTGCGGGTGTCGGATGCGGGTGCACTCGTGGCTGAGTCGATCCACATACTGGATCATCACGTTCAAAATATATGGCGTCGAACAATAGAGGAGGTTAAGGTACAATGGGACAACTATAGTTCGTACCCAGTAACGTCGGAGGATGCACATGTTTTGCGCCACCAGTTTCCATTTTTGTTGGATAGATAGACTTATGATTATGTGATACACATTATTTTGGCACTTATATACTGTGAATCTTCAGGATGAAGTTTATACAAAGAGGGGGTGTATGTAACATCTCGCTCTTGCATGCACTGAGAGAACTTACTCCTTGAGGACACTTTCTTGCAAGTGATCCGGATTATTTTACCATTGACCATTGATTATTATTATGATTTACTAGGGATGCGATTATATGTTATTTTGTTGTATTGACTTAGATAGGTGCTATTGACTCGGTTTTCCTGAGTGTATAGGATTTTGGACCTCGAGGATGCAGAGGCATTGATTGAACCCCTTGGACTCCGGATCGAGTCGGGGAGTGAACTATTGGGGTTTGATTGTCTTATATGTGATATTAGTGCATCTGATTAGATGATATGATTATGGATATATTTATGACATGATTCATTGATGATGAAGGCTATCAATAGCTTGCCAAACAAACTCACATGTGGAGTAGAGGGGTCACGTTCAACAACCAGAGATGTTGAGGGAGAGTTGTGGAAAACAACCCTGCCACAACCTACTAGCACTCCCGTCGTGGCTCGAACTGTAGGTTAACGATTACCTAGTTTGAGAGGAACCATGATGGCGTGAGGGTAGACTGCGACAGTCACTCACGATGATTCTAAGGGGCATGCAATAAGGCAGGGGCCTTATTCCTTAGAGGCCCTTAGTCTCCCACAAGATCACCTGGCGGAGTATTGACTCCATGTGTTTTTTATGTCTACCAAGTCAGTCAAGAGGAGAGTGTCACCCTTGGAGCACGTGGTGCACCTTGAAGGGCACATCGTGCAAGAAACATGGAAAGAGGCGAGTGGCACCATTGGAGCACATAGTGCGTCTTGAAGGGCACATCGTGCAAGAGAAACAGAAAGAGATGAGTGACACCCTTGGAGCACCTAGTGTGTCCTGAAGGGCACGCCGGGTTGTTATTTAATAATTGGATAAACCTAGATGGATTTAGGAGAAATAACGTGTTAAGGAATATTTAAAACTTTTCCCCTAATAAAAATGTCGCTCAGCCTAGGAAAATAAAGTCTAGGTCTAAATTATACTCGTGATAATTTTTTTATCAATTTATTTAAAAACAAAATATAACATATATAAACATAAAAATAGAATAAATAATAATGATAATATTCTTTAATCTTGTGATAAGAAGGGGGTAAGATATTAAATTGATTTATAAAAACCTTTGGGATATTTTTTTTTTTAAAAGGGGAAATAATTGTTTTACTATTTTATGCTAATTAAAATTTATTCATTAAAAAAAAAGGGGAAAAAGGGAAAAAGGGGTAAGTTTCTGCACATGCCTTTTTGTGTTTAAATGAAAAGGGAAGGAGGGAAATCTAAAATAATTAGGAAACTAGGAAAAAGTGGGAAACATAAAAAGAAAGGGGGAAACACAAGGAAAAAACAAATAGTCTAACTTAGTAAGGTATCTAGCATTTAAGAACTTTCTAATTTACACTCAACTAGTAAATTTAATAAGGGGGAAAATCATTAAAACTTGTAAGGGGATATGGGGACACCCAGGAGAAATTCTAGGAGTTCCTTTAGGTGAGTGAGGGAAATAAGGGTAATTATTTAATTAATAAAATTAATTTATGGAGGAATGAAGGGGATGGGTGAGGATTTTTATGAATTAATTTATTAAACTTTGAATTAAATGGGATTTTGGGAAAGTAAAGGACTTTGAAACTCTATATAATGGAGGGAGGAGAAGGATGCTGGATGTCTCTTCTGTTTGGTACCATTACGCTATATAAATTTATAATTGTCTGACTTAGCTTGTGGGAATTGGGATACCCAACTTAGTGAGTAGTGGTAGCTTGGCCTTGCGAGGCAAGCTGGGAGATAGCTGGTTCTTTGGTTAGTGTGCATGGCCCCTTTGCGTCTCGAGGGGCTCAGGGGGAAGAAGAGTACCCCTAGCATTGGTTGGGAGATACCGGTGAAGTCTCATCGGTCGACAAGCGGGAGTTGCACGAGGCGTGCGAGACATCAATTAAGAGCAGGCGATTGGGCAATGGTACGCTTCCTTATTTCTTTATGGTAGATTGTTAGTATGAATCATGCTTTTAGTTATGTATGTTTAATTGGGTAAAGGAAATGTTTGTCTTTTCATTCTAGTTGATGACTGAATTTCCCCCATAGCCTTTAGCTCGATGTTGATCTCCCATGGCCTTCAATCCCTGCATGTCTTGACCGTCCTGTGGTTGATTGATTGTGGTAATTGCGGTTTATTTTTTTCTTTGTCCCTAGCTCATCAGTCCATACCTGAGCAGTCGGCCAGGAGCCTGATCTATGGTCGTCCCTTCAGTGTTAATAGACCTATGGATCTCAAAGCCCTGCTTTTTGGTGCGTGGATGACGAGCGAAGGATGGTCCTTCCAGTCGTTTAGCATTGTTGTTGTTCTGGGATTGAGTGGGTCTTTCACCTTGCTGCATTGATTACCTCTAAGGTGGTTTTTCTTCCCGCAACGAACCGCTTTGATTCACTGCATTGATCCCTATGTTTAATACCCTTTCTGGATTATTAGTTAAGGTTGAGATTTTAGTGTTTCTCCTGGCGGTTTTGTGTGATTTTTCTTACTTATGGTTTGCCTTTACTATATGATTTTACTCTGGGTTTCCTGTTTTCCATGGCTTTTAATCTCTGCATTTTTTTTTTCTGAACCTTAGTTATTGAAGACGATCTCAACCTGTGTGGTACACTTGATTGACAACCTTTTTTAACTGAGCCTTTCCTCAAATAACAACCAACGATTTTACATTGGCTGTCTGTATTCACAATTTATATTCAACAATTTTTTTTTATTAGTTACAGTTAAAGATGGGTCAACAAATTTTGGTGATATTTACCCACGATTTGTATTACTTACCCAGAGATTTCTGTAATCCTTAGATTGTGTTTTTGTTGTGAAAATGACAGTGTTCTATATTGTAGTAGTGGTGTTTAATGGCAACGAATTCCCCTTGATGATTGACAACATTTTTTTTAGTTATTATGCCGATTTTGACAGTGAAATCATGCCTTGGATGGCAGCAAAATGTTTCACTGAATGTTGGCGATCTCATGCCATTTTTGATAGTGAAATTGTGCCTTGGATGACAGTGAAATTTCTCACTGAATGTTGATGATCTCATGTCGATTTTGACATTAAAATCATGCCTTGGATGGCAACGAAATTTCTCACTCAATGATGGTGATCTCATGTCGATTTTGACAGTGAAATCGTGCCTTGGATGGTAGTGAAATTTCTCATAGAATGCTGGTGATCTCATTCCGAAATAGACAGTGAATTCGTGCCTTGGATGGCAGCAAAATTCATCATTAAATGCTAGTGTTTTTATACCATTATTGAGAGCGAATTCTTTCCTTAAATGGTAGCGTATTTCATCTTGTTGCTTATGTTTTTATACCATCTTTGATTGCGGTTTTTTTCTTACTGTAACTGATAGAATTGGTTGTTGCATTGACTGAGTGTTTCTCGTGAACGACTGCATTTTTCTCCCTGTGATTGACCGCATGCTTACAATGCATTGTCTGTGTTTTACATTTACCTGACAATGATATCCTTCCTTATTTTGACAGCCAACTAATGGCCCTGTGATTGACCGCCAACGATTCAACATTTATTTTAGAAGCTATCTATTGCCTCTACGTTTTGATTGATAGTAGAATATCATTTATTTAGACAACTACCAGCTTGCTTCTACGTGGATTGCATTTGGAATGGCATGTGCTATGCACGACAAATCGTTGGATAGTGTTTGAATTTTTGAAACAGTGTCGATTTCATTTACATCTAGCATGACTGTTAACAACCAATCTTGAAAGTAAATTTTAAATTTTGATAGCAAATTTAAATTTGAGAGTGAATCTATGGACAACAACCTATATTATAATAGTACTAAACCGCGATTTTACAATCAATAGTGATAACGATTTTTATATTATTTCTTACCACAACAATTTTATATCCATTATGCTATGACACTGATTTTTTCATGATAAATCTAAATTGTTAAAGGGATAGCCACTATTGATTTTTAAATTAGATATTGTTTTAAGGACATCGACTTATGTGTATAATGATAGCCCTTACCCCCACATTCTGACGAAGTACTTGATTGAAGACTCACAATGTTACACTTACCTTCGATATGTGGTTATGTGAGTAGTCTGTCGTTCCAATTGCGCTAAAGGGATTAGGTTCAATATACAATTTTTAGTTTGTTTAGCGAGTCCACAAGATAAGAGAATTCTTAGGATAGCGATTTAATTTAGTTTTCTAGATGGCAATATCACGTACTTAAAAATAACATTTATATCACATTGTTATAGTCATCTTTGTCAAATGTTTAAAGGACAGTGTAGATCCTTGAATGTGAAGTAGTTTACTTTTTAAGTGCTTTAGTCCACCCTTGATAACTTCTATGATAATAGTAACTTTGTGCAAAGTAGGTCACATGATGGGTCACACTATGATAATGATAGCCTTGTGATAGTTCACTCCTCAACACTTCAACATCTTGCTTAACCAATAATGGTTTTTGTTGTTGGCAAGGAAGTGTAATAACTTGTGTTATTTTTAATTGAATAACGTTATCTTGCATCTTGTCGACCTGTCACTTGAGGGCCTAGGCATAGTCGTCTTTCCAGTTATTTCAGCCCCTAGAACATTGGATTTTCTTGAGTCCATGGTCCAGATAGGTCAGATTGCACCAGGATTATCACTACGCCTATCACCTGGGGACGACATGATCCCTGACTAGGGGATCGTGGCGGGCCCTATTGGGTAAAGGAAAATGATAGCTTGGCCAGAGTTCGTGCTACCCATTACGGGTGTTGTTGATCATGGTAGGTTGTTGTTGGCGCTTGGGGTGTAATGTCTACAGGTGTATGGTCGTGCACCATAGAGGTTCTAGTTACTGGGTGTCAAGGCCGTTGCGTCAAGTTTGAGATGTTGTCTCTTAGCTTGTAGGCTTGTCTTGTTTGTGTCGAGTGGGTAGTTGTTCCTCCTTGTTGTTCTGCACACATTTCGCCTAGTTTCACTTGTGTCTATGCATGGATTCATTTTTTCCTATTGCCTGGACTGCATACTTGTGTTCGTTTTTAGTGGTGTGGTTAAACTATTGTCGTCGTCGCCTTCTTGCCTAAAAAAAAAATGCACTTCCGCTTCGCTGGTAGTCGTAACTAAGGGGTCGTTACAAATTTAATGCATTGTAAAAAGAAAAATATATAAAACATTAGTTCATTACTGGTTAACTTTGCCATTTTTTTTCATCAACTTTGAGAAATCAAATATGAGACAATAAATTGCTAATTTGAATTCTAAAATTATGAAATATATATATATATA
>JZKD02S0433657.1:100380-111627 GCA_000966675.3 Picea glauca
GAACTAAAACCATGCCTATGGTTGACTCTGCGGCAGCCAGATATAATAAGAAGTCTTTGTTATAATTAGGTGGTCGTAGCAGAGGTGCGGTGGTGAGGGCGTGTTTTAATGCGTCGAAGGAACGTTGAGCAGCTTCGTCCTAGAAAAAGGGAACATCTTTCTTCAGTAAACGCATAAAGCCCTTGGTGATTTCGACATAGTTGGCGATGATGCGTCATAAGAAGTTCGCCTTGCCTTAAAGACTTTGAAGTTGTAAAATTGTGCATGGGGGGGGGAAACTGGATTATTTCCTCCACCTTAAGAGGATCGACCATGATCCCTATTGTTGAAACGATGAAACCTAACAAATGTCCTGACGTGACGCAAAAGCTGCACTTGCTGGGATTCAATCAAATCCTGTAGTAGCGACAACGTTCAAAGATTAGTCTGAGGTGTGTAAGATGATCCTTTCGCTTGCGAGAGCATGATGCTAAATCATCTATATAGGCCTCGACTATATGTTTGAGGTCGTGAAACGCAAAAGACATGGCCCGCTGGAAAGTGGCTCCAACATTCTTAAGACCAAAAGGCATCTTACGATAAGAGAACGTACCCCACAGACAAATGAATGTCATTTTGTGTTGGTCCTCAGGTTTGATTATATCCTAAAAAGCCATCCATGAACGAAAAGGCTTCACAACCAGTGCATTCATCAATGATATGGTCAATGAATGGGGTTGGAAAATTATCTTTTGGACATGCCTTGTTCAAATGATGGAAATCGGTACATACACGAATCGTGAACTTTTTTTTATTAACCGGCACGGGGTTTCAAACCCATTGAGTCAAATGGATAGGGTAAATGAACCCTGCCTTGAGCAATTTCTCAACCTCAATCTTGATGGCTGCTGCTTGATTAGGATTGACTGGATGAAGTTTTTTTCGAACAGGCTTAGCATCAGAATACGTTGTGATTTCATGTTCAACTATTTTCAGATCGATGCCTGGCATTTCCTCATAAGACCAGGCAAAAACGTCGCAGAATTATTTGAAAAGATCCGTGTAAATTTGAATCTCTTCGGGGGAGAAATCCGCTCTGACAAAGACATTCTCCACAACACCAGGGTTTTGGGAGATATTGATAGGTATAGTTTCAGCGACAGTCGCCATATTGCCCTCAGCATAAATTTCCTGTGTAGCTAAGAGGTTAATAGGACATGGTTGATCTCCTGTCATGGTGATAGTGAATTCTTCTGCCGCAATTCGGTTTAACTATGGGAGGAAATATGATATTTGATGAAGATCTTCCCAAGGTTTGTCCGAACTAGTCATCGCTTCAATCACTGCTTCATCAGAAGGCAAGACTAAGTCTAACGAATCGGTGGTAGCAAGAGAACCCTGAGCCCAGATAGGCTCTAGAAGTGGATCCAACTCTTGTGCGAGAGTTGGATCAGGATTAGCTGAAGCTCATTGGACTAAAGAGTACACTACTTCAGCGGCCGACAAGGGAATGGACATGCTGGAGTTCCTTGTCTCATCCATCGTGGCTAATGGGGAAGGAAGAATCCACGAATCCATAAAGTAGGTTGTGTGGAACGACGAAACTTGAAAAATCTCAGCCTTGTGGTGATTAGATATAAACTTGACATCATCATGAGGAGGTGGGTAATCGAAGGTACCCATCAAAGATGGGCACAAACCAACTCCTACGTTAACGACACCGGCTTGAGGATTATCAATCATGGGAACTGTGGATGCCCCCAAAGCTAGGTCAGGTCTAGAGAAGGACAATTGATCGATGGTCACTATCCGGCCTTCATGTGGAAACAATAAGACTCAGAATCCGACCACATCTTGCATAGCATAAGTCCAACTCCGACCTAACAAGAGATTATAGTCGAGGGGGGCATCAACTACCTCTACTTCAATGCACATGGGCTTTCCTCCTAACTGCACAGGGAAATAAGGAACGATGCCATGTGGTTGGAAAGAATGACCATCGAACGTAGTGAGGAGAGTAGGTGATGGAGACAAAGTGGGCTGACCAATGGCCTTCCAACATGATAACGACATAATGCAAGTCGAAGCACCCTTGTCGACCACCGTGCGGAAGATATTCCGTGTAAAAGTTTTCGTGGGATGAGCCACTACTATCTGAAATGCTACGTGGTAAGGAAACTGAGGTTTTATTTCGATCATATCTAGCATGTTGGTACCCGAGTTACAAGTCTTAGTAGAGCCTAAAGCAGTTAGCAAGGCTTTCCTCTAAGCAGGGCAACTTTGGAGGACCTCCAAAGCGGACATCGCACAAGGGGTTTGTGATAAATCCTCCACCACAGAGTAATTCTGGGAATCCATTGTATTTGGGTTGTGAGAAGCTTTCTTAAATGCACCCTTTGGAATGCATGTCATTGTTTCTCCCAATGTCTTCTCAATCTGTAGAGGAAGAGATGGGAGTTCAGCTTCTTTGCCCTTCTTAGAGGTGCTTGGTTTACTATAGTCGTGTGCTCTAGTCGTTATTAAAGAATCACCCCTAACCATATATACGTTCGCGGATGAGGAATTGTTTGGAGGGGGGCAGGTTTCCTGGCTGCCCCCTTCAGCACTTGTAGAGGCTTGAGTTAAATTTTTCCCATGCTGAAAGGGATTAGTCAACACGACTTGTTGTTGCTGTGTGACAAACCTTTGGGCCTCTGCAAGTCGAGGACAAATATGGGTCGGGTGGTCTTCCACACACAAGTTTCACGGATACCTTGCCTTCCATTTTTCCGTGGTGCCCTCACCAACATTATCAGTGGGTTTTTTCCCCCCCTTACCCTTCTTTCGTTGTTTTTTCTTCCCTTAAGTCTGATGGGTGGCCTTTGGGTTAGCCGTCTACACGAAGTGTACTTCCGATGTTTGGGTAGGAGGAGCAGCCAAAGTAGTATTATGGCTGGCCGCTGAGTGTTGTATAGATAATTGCTACAATTGCTTTGTCAATTGCTCAGCGGGCTTGGTTTGGGCTGAACCAACAATACCATTGGCATGTGGTCTAGCTCTCTATCTAGTTTTATCTAGTATCGATCGTGGTGCATCCGGCAGGATGTTGTACAACAAACCAGACTGAGAATAGATAAGATCAAAATGTTGAGCCCTCATGATGGCATCTTCTTCGGAGAAAACTCCTAAAGTCACGACGTCTTTGGATAATTGTGGGACTAAAGACTTAAGGAACCACTCAAGCAGGAATGTTGGTGGGACTGGTACTTTGATTAGACTCTTTCGGCATCTCCACTCTCAGATATGATCAGAGATATGGTCTGTTGTCGTCTGTTCGAAATTGGCTAGAAACTCTATGCCTGCGTCGTATCTCACAGGTAACTGGAAATGGTTAAGGAAGGCCATCACCAGTTCGCCAAAAGAAGAGTATCTTGAGCGATCAAGCTCGATGTACCATTTCATGGCACTCCCGATAAGAGTGTGTTGAAACAATCGCAACTGGATGGAGTCATATTTCAATGAGTTAGATGAACACCAAAGATGAAAGGTAGTCACGTGATCACCTGGATCTTCGTTAGGCTTGGCCTCGAACTTTGGAATGTCCAAAGGCAACTTCGTTGGCATAGGAGGCCAATGAATATCATGACAAATAGGATCATTTAACAACCTTGTCAAATATGGCAAGTGTAACGTCGCCAGGAATGGTAGTTTGGGTTGCTGCTGATAGCCTGGGAAAAAGGGTCCTGGAGTTTGACTGGCACCARGTTGCCAGGAAAAGTTTGGCTGCTGGCCCGGATTCTGGTAGAAACCATGGCCCTGACCAGCGTAAGGATTTTGCATCTGTGGAGACATCATTGGCTGATTCCCCATAAAGGACATAGGATGTTGGGCATTCATCATGTTTGACGGACTTTGGGAAGGATTACCCCATGCCGGTCCTGCTGGTAGAGGCATAGAAGTCTGTCCGGGGTTCCATTGACTGTGGAAAGAATTACCCCAGAACGACATTCCAGAGGAGGGAACGGATCCTTGTCCTGTGTTCCAAGGTCCTGGTATATGTTCCCTCGACGCAGGAATAGTACCCTACACCGGAGTAGACTGTCCAAAGATGGGAGTGCCCCCAGATGGGAAAACAATGGATGTGAAAGTGGTGTTACCAAATGTCCCGTTCCAAACAAATGGTGACGAACCTACCAGCATAGTGTGCGCAGGTGTTCCTTGACTCCCGACTCCAAATGAACTCGTGTGTGCAGGCTGCTCGGCGGACTGCTGATGCAGACCACCAAGCGAAGGGGACGAAGGAGAGATATGACCTCCGGCGTAAGGAAAAGAGTTGAAAGGGATAAGAATTCCCCCAAGTTGACCTTGCAGAGGAGCGTTAGAGCTCCCTGCCCCCAGACCCAAAGTCTGTAAAGTGGAGTGAGTGAGTGCAGGACTTGTGCCCGAACTAGGCATAACGTATGAGAATGGAGGGCTTGTCGCACTAGGTGTGAAGGGAGTTGTGGCCATCGCGATAGATGGGCTCGGTCCACTGTGCGACGTAGTTGCGTCCAAGACCATGGTGGCTCGGACCGAAGATGGCAAGTTAGGAGATGCTTCTCCTGTGGTAGCAACGATGGTGGGAGTGGAAGAATTCTTAGAAGAAGTAACAGAATTTGGTTCCATAACTGTGTGAGGCACTAACAGGCGTTCGTAAAATTGGATTGGTACAATGATCGATGGCCAAGAATCAGTGGTTGGGGTTTCAACCGAGCCAATATTGGTGGTTGATTCCTCCGAGAGTTGTTTGGGCTCAATGGTTTGTAACCCGGTTTCTTCGAAAGACCCTTGTTGGTCTAGCTTCCGCCTCAATAGTGGTGGGGGTGGCTCTAGTATAACCAGCGGTAGGCCCAAGAGCCTTCGTGACTGGCAGAGCTCAGGATCCTCCACTGTGTGAGAAGATCCAAGACATGCTAAGGTATTCTACATGTTCAAGCAGTAACACACATTAAAAAAGAAGTCCCTAATAGATAAGTCAAGCAAACACTAAACTAGTTGGAAGAACAGTTACAACAACCAACACTAGAGCAACTTACCGGTGCAAGTGAAACTCGAAAACGGAAGCACCCTCTGGGTATACTCTGCAAAGTGTGGCCCGATGTCCATCCTAGGTACCGTGGTATACCCTTGCAGTCACCTTTGTATGTCCCTAAAAAAGATTGGCAACTATTTTTCCATCACGCGAACAGTCACCAGGCGGGTACAGTCGATAGTCGGGTAGACCACAATGAGCAGGGTATCAAGCCCGAAACCTGTCAAGGGTATCGAGAGAAAGTGGTCTGGAAGAGAATTGAGGACCTCGAATGGATTCAAGATCCACAAAGCCCCGTGGCAAATGCAAACGACATAATCCCACAACAAATCCTCGATATGTGTTCTCCACTACGCTTGGTCTTGCTTTGGAGGGGTTATCTTCGCTACGTTTCCTCATGCGACCTCGTGTTTATCCCCTGTGTTAGAGGGGGGTCTCGGATAACTTCCACGAAATTGGACTTCTACACTCCCTATCACAGACTCCAATATTTGGTTTTGAGTGGCCTTGGAGAGTTTCCTCTCCAACCTAATCCAAGGCCCTAGTCCTGAACTAGTATATGAACCGTACAAACAAAAAGTCTAATAGATTTTAAATTAGTGTTTCTTTTATGGGCTTTTTTACATCACGGGTTATGAAGGTGAAACTGATGATGTGTAAAGACTCAAAGCAAAAGCAAATGAATGAAAAATGTTGGAAACAAAAGACTTTTACTAAATGCAAAAATCAACAACTTTTCACAAAGAAAGACTTCTTTTTCTTTTCAAATTTTCTAAGATTTCATGCAGCAAACATAAAGGAATTTCTCTCGACTACGAGCTACTTATGCTCTACATGCACTGCAAAAAACTTATGAACAAAAAGACTTCTTCCTAGCTATTGATGTAGAAACACAATCTTCAAACAAAGAAGCAAATGAAAAGATTTATTGTTTTATTTAAGTGCTAAATGAAGCAACAAAGGGAAAATGCCGACAAGCAAAAAACCAAGAAAACAAAACAAAATTCTGGCTTAAAGCGTAGATCGCAAAGAATCAGAGCAAAGAAAGACAATGGAAATCAAGAAGCACTGACTCTTACGCTTGTCTAAAAACCATAAATTTTTTTTTTCCTTTTTTTTATCTTTTCTATCAACCATCAGCTAAAAAAAAACAGGCTAAGGGTAAGAGGCCCTAACCTACTGACTGTTCTACCCTAGACTCAACCACCTGAGAGGAACACTTCTCACCATAGGAGGGGATGACTGCCCCACCCTGACTGAAAAGCAGCATGTCAAGAACGCCTCTGTCACTGAAACAACATGTGTACGAACGCTTGCTGAGCTATCACAGAGCGCGTGTACCTGCGAGCTTCACTTGCACAGGCCGCGTGTATGTATAAAATCTAAGACAAAAATAAACACAGGCAGCCCAGACCAGGAAGAGGCCTCTGGTATTGATAACCAGGGTCTCTTAAAGGCTTGGATGCTTCTTCTTAACATAAAAGAAAAATAATTGCAAAGAATAACAAAACGCAATAAAGCAAACTGAGACAGGACTATGAACCAGCAAGACTCAGACAATATCCAAAAATCCCCCTGAGAATGTATAATTTTGACAGGGAAGAGGAGGACTGCTTCTCAATCTCTCTGACTCCTACACACTACTGAAACCTCTACAACTAGCATTTAAACGCGTACTGTAAGAGATTAGGGAGTGGGTAAACGCGTAAAGGCCTTCTGCAGGCTATGTGTACCTCTGTGTGTCCCGATAATCACCATCAAGCAACAGTCAAGAAAAAACCGGTATAAAGAACCAGGTTCCCTGCCAACTCTGACCTAACAGAAAATAGACAAACAAAGAAATAGAAAATCTAATCCTTTAAACTACCCAAAAACCTCAACTAAATCCGGAAACCCTAAAGAGTATGTCCCCAGTACAGTCGCCAATTCTGTTGTTGGGAAATATACCCTACGGACTAGCAAACTAGGGTCAGACTTGCATGTAGAATTTGACTGTAAAGAAATGACCTTTTAACCTACCACCCAAAACTTAAACCCCTCTTTCACGATACATGCATGGCAAGGAACCACTAACCTTTTTAATGATGTTTGGTGTAGATCCTCCATTGCGCTTTGCCCGCTTACTTGCACTGCTCCTTCCAAAGTTAACCTGCAATCAAGACAAAACACTACGCATTCATGCTACTTTTCTACTTGAGGGTTAAAAATTAAGCATAAATTACACAAATCATAGATAACTCATGCATTGGGACGGGAAAAGTATTCTTTTATTATTTTCAAAATGAATCAACTTACAATCAATGTCGAGACCAGCCACCGCTCCTTGATCCTGATCCTAGGCTCCTCCTCTTCTTTTGTCCTCCAACTGCTTTGCATTAATTCTCCTTAGGCTTGAGGAAAGGCTAAAGGGTTGGGACAATGGATTCGGAAAATGGGCAGAGTTTCTTTGCTTATAATTTTCCTCCTTCAAATGGTACCCCTACCCCTTCTTTTATAGGCTAGAAGGAGCTAGGGTTTAGGATTAACTCTCGACCATGCATGGCTGGGAGTTTCAATTAAATGACCCATAGCTTTTTGTCCCGTCGGCAACTTTCCTATTTTTGTGTTTTGTTAGGTAAATGCAGGCTGTAGTAGGCCTGCCAGCGTTCACCCGCGTGCAGTAGTGGGTTAGGATGCGTGTACCTTGACCCAAGAGGATTTTGAAAGAGGTTTTTCAGCAGTTGTTTTGGCAATGAAGGGATATGAGTTGGCCTGATGCCAGGTAAGCATGTGTGGTGCAATTTAGGGCTATAACGTGGTCATCATTCGGAATGACCTTCTTCTAACCATCCCGGAAAATTTTTGCATACTCCAAAACATATTCTGCTGACAATGTATCTAACTCTGCATTTGTTTTATAAACAAATGTGGCCCGAGAATTGGGTTCCGCTAGTTGACGGTTCATGCCAACATCAACACCATAAAAAATTGCTTCCAATTTTTCCCCGATTTTATTCTTGGCCTCTTTGCCAACCTCTGATGTAACTTGCAACTCTAAAAGTGAAGCAAATGCTCTGTTGGGCAAGGAACTAAAGGTTGTGGAGGCCTTGGAAATGCCACACTTCGATATGCCCCTTTGCGATCATATGTATGTCCTTTACCAGTCCCATAATATATGGATGGTAGACAAGTATAATCAGGGTGCATGTGCAAGAAAAACTCTACAAAAAATTATGTTGCAAAATAGTGTGGAACCTCATCGTTCCACGAAAATTTCCCATATGCCACCCAAAATCTGTTATACAGATGTCCTGCAATATCATGGTGCTTAAAATATTGCAATTTCAACATCTTCCGCTTTGGGCCCTCTTTGAAATTGAACATCGAAATGGCATCTTATTTTGAAACTCTATTTTTTACTGCCTCCCATTTATCAGGGCCCATCACCTCTGACTTTTTCTACCTCATTAGATCGACAAAAATGTTAGTGGTTGGCCCCATCTTCTCATATACGTCCATAAAGTTTTCCAATGAATGAAAAACAATTTGAAAGCTTTGTTTACTCTCCTGAGGGAGTTTCAAGATCACCAAATCATTTCCCAACCTCCTTTTAACACCTAAGCATCACTCAAGCATCACTACTTCAGTAATCCCTTCCTAAGGAAGTTCATCACCAACATCCAAAGGATAGGTGGACGTAGGCATGTAATCTTTTATTTCTTGATAACGCGGCTTCATAAATCCACCTTCACCCTCTGCATCAACATTTGAATCTTCATGACAACCACTCTCTCTTTCATTATCGTCCCTTGCTCTAAACTGATTTTCTATAAACACATTTGAAAGTAACTTCAAGATTTAACCTCACATAAATTTAAATACAAAAATATACAACAAAAATAAACAAAATCAAAGAAAATTACCAGATATATTCTCTTGTCCAGAGGTATTTCCTACATTTTCAGGTGTAGGAGTATCAATGTGCAACCTATCTAAAAAGGCTACATGCATAGAACTTTCTTGAGTAGGTTTTGTAGTTGATCTATTCACAGACTTGTTTGAAAATATCCTTTGACGAGATTGTTGTTGGTCACTCAGAGTCTCAGTCAAAGAAGGAGTTCTCGTTCTTCCTTCTTGGTATAACCTAGAGTGTTTGTGAGGAATGTTTGGAGAATCTTGTGTTTACATCTCTCCTCAATATCTATACACAATGAAGAGTTTATCAATAAAAATGTAGAGATGTACCCAAATTCAAGCAATTAAAAACGCAGAGAGAAATCGAATTTTTAATCAATCAAGATGCAAATGTACTCATTCATAAGAAGACACAAAGATTAAACATTCAACCATGAATCAATCAACTCAAATACAAGTAAGGGATAAACAATAGGGAAAATTCTTATCCTTCACTCATCATCCACAATATTTTCATAATAATCAATAAAACCCACAGATAGAAGTCATTGAAATCAAAATTTGGGTTCCCCAAGGGGAATCAATTCAAAAAAACAACAATCAAGGGGTTTCATTAAATTTTCCCTATGGTTGGATCCACTAAAAAAATGTATTAGAATATTCCTTTAAGATTCCTTAAAAATTCCCTATGGTTGGATCCACAAAGACCACATATAATGCAATGCATTAGAATCCCCAAAACAAAGAGTTTAATCTTCATAAGCTCACACACCCACTAATAACATAAGAAATATTTAGTAAGTGGTGCACACCAACTTGTTATGCCTTTAATCTTGGCACATAATAAATCTTGCTTTACTAAGTGGTGCACTCTTATCTGATCATAGATTGGATAATGTTATATTATATAACATATGAACTGTGCAAATGTTATATTATATAGTTGGATCACTTGAGAGATTTAAGAACAAATTGTTGGATAGTTGTGGATATGGTTGAACTAAATACATAATTTTGAAATACTTTATGGTCACCTAAAGTTACATAAAGGGACCTAATTGTACCATAAACTAAGATATTTCCACTAAGGGATTTCTACATTGAGTGGATAACTACCCAAAATTAACTCAATAGCATGTGCATATTCTTTGAACATGGTTCAATCCACTAAGACCACATATATATTCCCTATAACATTTCTTTAAGATTCATTAAAAGTTCCCTATGGTTGGATCCACTAAAAGAAACGTATTATAAAATTTCTTTAAGATTCCTTAAAAATTCCCTATGGTTGGATCCACTAATACCACATATAATGCAATGCCTTAGAATCCCCAAAACAAAGAGTTTAATATTCATAACCTCACACACCCACTAATAACATAAGAAATCTTTAGTAAGTGGTGCACAACAACCTGTTATGCCTTTAATATTGGCACATAAGAAATGTTGCTTTACTAAGTGGTGCACTCTTATCTCATCACAAATTGGATAATGTTATATTATATAACATATGAAATGTGCAAATGTTATATTATATAGTTGGATCACTTGAGAGATTTTAGGACAAATTGTTCGATAGTTGTGGATATGGTTGAACTAAATATATAACTTTGAAATACTTTATGGTCACATAAAGTTACATAAAGGGACCTAATTGTACTATAAACCAAGGGATTTCTACATTGAATGGATAACTACACAAAATTAACTCAATAGCATGTGCATATTCTTTGAACATGGTTCAATCCAGTAAGACCACATATATATTTCTTATAACATTTCTTTAAGATTCATTAAAAGTTCCCTATGGTTGGATCCACTAAAAAAATGTATTAGAAAATTTCTTTAAGATTCCTTAAAAGTTCCCTATGGTTGGATCCACTAAGACCACATATAATGCAATGCATTAGAATCTCCAAAACAAAGAGTTTAATCTTCATAACCTCATACACCCACTAATAACATCAACATGGGATGGGTATGAGGGTAGTTCATATTCCTAATATAAATTTCGATGAGGTAGAGAAAATGTAATATTTGTGAGGCTTAGTTGGAGTTAGAAATCTAGATAAAATATAGTCATATAAGGTGGAAATTCACGTTGATTGAGAGTAATCATGACAATAATTTCAAATGTAAGTGCATCATAACCTATTGTAAACACAGTAATGTGAGTTTTAATGGGATATATATTAAAAAGAAGACAATTTTGAGTGATTCTTAATTGTTACAAAATTTATGGTGGTAATGAAGCCTATTTCTACAGATAGTAATGTGAGTTTTAATGACGTATATATTTTGAAGAAGATGCAATTGAGTGA
>JZKD02S0433657.1:113819-150531 GCA_000966675.3 Picea glauca
TCATAAGTTGAATGTAAAGGATGTTGTTGTATTTGTATTAGTACTGAGTTAGAACCAATCCCATAAATATGAAAAGGTATAAGAAGTGCATACATGTAACATATGAGCACAACCACTATAGGTCTTATTCATATCCTATACTAGGAGTAGAACCCTAATCAATAAGAATGCAACATCAGTGTCATTATGAACGAATATGATGGAATTACTTCTAAGCAAAGAATGTAGTGTAATTCAGTTTGTTTACAGGGCTTTTTGTGGTCTCATATCATATTATCTCATTACTTTATCATGTTCAACCCTATACAGTTAGCTGGTATGATTACAACAGGTTTGTTTCATGGTTCTGTACACTTCCTTTATCCCTATTGTTTCCATGATTGTAATTTTTAACTAAAAATTTAAATTTCCTAAAAAATTAAATTAGCAATACTATTAGCAGAGAAGTGGAGTTTTTGTCAACGTTGTACTTATTTTTCTCCTATTGCAACAACTACTATAGACATATTTTTGTATTATAATATTTTTGTTAGGTCTGTTAAATATTGTGATATGTACTAGGTCCTTTATGGTGATGTTTCTTTACAGTTGTTGACAGAGTCTAATTTTGTTCAATTTGGGCACTATTTAGGGTAGTGGTGGCCCTGTAGCATTCATGCTCAGCCCTTGGTCTCATTCTTTATAGTTAGAATAGATAGTTTGTGTCCTGCCCTAAAGTTTACAGTCTCTTCAGGCCTCTGTCTATTTTCTGCAACTCTGTCTATTTTTTACCTTAACTTATAATTTTATTGAAAATATTAGGGTCCACAAAAGTCATTGATTTTCCATTCTTGTACAGTAAATTGAAATTTCAAGGATAAATACAAGTTATGATCACTAGAATTTACAAAAATGATAATGATTGAGAGAAGTTAGGATGTGACAAAACATTTTTGGTTTGAATATTCTCTAATGATAGTGTTCCCTCCTACCCAACAACCAACCTTTTGTATCTATGTGGATGGTATTTTTTTTTTTTTTTTGTAATTCTAGCTAAAATCTTGGTTGAACTATACTTGGATCTTATGCACTTGTGAAGCATTTTGAAAAGAGAACAATAAATGACTTCGCTAAGTTCATTAAATTTAGGTTATAATTTTTTAGTTTCAAATAACAATCGAAGTTATAACCTAAATTCATTTATTCACCAAGAAGTAGAAATGATTTCCTTAAATAGGGTGTGACAAAACATTTTTGGTTTGAATATTCGATAGTGTTCCCTCCTACCCAATAACCAACCTTTTGCATCTATGTGGATGATATTTTTTCTTTAGTAATTCTAGCTAAGATATTGGTTGAACCATACTTGGATCTTTATGAACTTGTGGAACATTTTGAAAAGAGCACAATACATGACTTCAATAAGTTCAATGAAGAATCCATTATAATTTGTTTTTTCCATTTAAAAACATTTAATCCATAAAATTCAAAAAAATAGGAAGAGTAAAGACCAACACAATTTTCATTAAATTTGAAATTAAATCATAAATCTAGAATTGAAAAATAATGAAAATACTTAATTTTGATGATATCATTGTATTAAAAAATTCCAATTATTGAACTACTTTGATACTAAAATTTTAGAGACTAAATTTTTTAAAAGAAAGATATGTTGTATACCTAAGCACAACATTTCTAAATAGATATTTATAAACTATTTTGTATGTAACATATAATTAATTTGAAATAATGATATTTAAAATATTCTCCATAAAATATTAAAAAATGATAACATTTATAAAGTATCTCCATTAAAGTATTAAAAAATAATATATTTAAAATAATCGATACAATTAAGTTTCTTTCAAACTTCTAAAACTTCTATTTGACATTTTATCTTCCAAAAACATCACATGGATGTAGGGATCCATTAATGAAATTCTTCCCATAACTTTTTTGGGTTGTGTATCACTGAACATAAAATGAATTTATTTATTTTTGCATTTGGAACTATTTATTTTTGCATTTGTGTTCCAATTGTAACTAGGACTTGGTTTTTTGTTTTTACTATCATTAATAAATAATACTAAACAAAATGTTGTATGATGCTGTATGAATGTTTAAGTTTAGTTCAACATTTTTATTCTTTCAAAAAAAATATTAAAATTACTTTTTGTAAAATTATTTACTAACATTATTGTATGTTTAGTGTTGCTTGAATTTTTCACATGGAAAAACTTTTGTAAAATTGGGTGTTTACATTTAACTAGATACATTGATTTTCCTTGAAATTGTGTTTGAAGTTGGATTATTTACATGAAAAACCATATACCATATTATTACATAGATTAAAAATTCCATACAAACATTTTTTTTAATCCATAGAGAATACTATCACATTTATATTTTTGAGTTTTTTAAAAATAACGAACCAAAACATATTATATTAAATGAATTGTTCAGATGTAATTAGAAGTCTACATCTTAAATCCAAACACCTAGGGGATACCGGAATAGAATCATTACATCCTCTAGATTCACGAATGCCTTCCCAAAACGAAGAAAATAAAAAACAGTGTAAACTGCAGATATTTCTTACCATCATTTGTTAGTTTCTAAAACAATTGTGGGAGAACTAAATAAACATTTTTTATGAAACAATTACGGGACAAATAAATAACATTTTTTTCCAAAAGTTGCCATACATACACTAGCAATCTCAGAATGGCTCAAAAGATGCACATATTCTCTGAATTAATAAACGGAAGAAGAAGCAGAAGATTTCAAAGAAAGAAACTGACAGTCAGTTCAACATATCAGCCACATTATGATTATGTCACGAAGTATGATAGGAATACAAGGGAGTTCCCTAGAGCTGGTGAAGTATTCTGTTGTGTAAAGAGGATATCTGACGAGTTCCCCAACAACCTCTACCAAAATTGTGTCACCCATAAAACACGATCATATCAACGTAGCCAACATCCTGTCACATAACAAAACATAATACTCCCATCATAAATTAGAAGTACAGAGGAAAGCTATAGGTAAAGAACTGGAAAAAAGAATCAATTTTTTAAAGTTGCAGGCATAGTATAAAATATATAATATAACTACAAACCCAAGTATCCAGACCACCATGCCCACCAGGCTTATTTGAGATGCTATGAGTGTCAACGAAATACCCAAAGGAATCTCAACGGCTCATCAATGCATTGACAACCATTTTTTCTCATCTCTTTTTAGCAATTCAATTCATTTCCTCTTCTCCTCTGCTACTCTCTATATATATTTATAATACTTACCCTACTACACTGTAGCAGTTCGATCTCCCAACCTGGTTACAGGGAAAGTTGCAACCTGCACTGGTTAAGTGAAGTGGAGAAATGCACAAAGATATTTATTGGAGTAAAAATTTCTGGTTTCTTCCCAACAATCCATGTCTACGGCCATATTTTATGGTTTCTTCTTTTTTATCAGGGAGTGCGGACAGGAAAATGTAGTGGTCTTTGGATTTAAATTTTAAAATTTAAATAAACAAATATTTCCCGCTATCAATTCTTTCGATTAAATTTAAATCCTTGAATTTTAGATCGTCCACGTCCACATAGAAGACAACATACTATTATACCTTGGAAATGATGCTAATGACGACGGTGTTGCTAACGGAGACGGCCTTGGAAAAAGGCGTTGATGGAAAACGAATGGTCGAACGGAAAATAAATGGCCGGCATATGTGAGGAACAGTGACATCGGAAAAGGTTCATTTCGTTTGGATTTTAGCTTATGCCTTATAAAATCTCTACCCACAATGAAGCACCAATTTTGATGCAGTACTTGCAGGTGTTATTTTTTTCCTTAATAATTATCTTTGTATGCTTTGTAAAACTGCTCCACATGAACAGCTTTGTCAGGGGCCTCCTCTGTCAGAGAATGAAGCTTGACCTAGAAATATCTCGTCTAATGCGCAATCTCCTCTCACCATATGGTCTTGTAGTCTCTGCTACTCTCGTAAGGACCAATATCATTGGGTTAACCGCTTTACTCCATCCGAACTATGAACCCCACCACCCGAAGTCCATCGGGCTCTTGGAGTTTTATATGAACCCTATAGTCGGTTTTCAGCGAATCTCTGCAGCTACCACTGCCCTTTTGCGGCCTCCTTGCCTTAGCGGGACTTACTACCACTGCTCGGCAGACGCTTTACACCAAACTACCAGCAAACCTTATTATCTGGATGAGTGAACTCTATTAGACGGTACCAAGGAACAACGGTTGCAGATATAGGCAAATAAATGAGATCACAATGTGCACATAATAGAGAGACAATAAATAAGCTTCAGAGATTTAAACACATGCGAAAGACTTTGATATTATATTAATCAGAGCAAACTCGGGTATTACAATATGTTCTAGAGGCACTGATAACAGACTCAGAGCAGGATTCTCTTTTCTCGACTTACAGACTTTTCACACAGAAAGACACGAAGCTTCAGACAGAAGGGAAGCTTAGAGACTGACTCACACAAGACTCAATTCAGGATGATCGATAATGAGCTCTTCCCCTTTCTTTATACAAATTCAGGGAGAAAGAGTAATCATGAAACCAAGACCCAAATAGACAAGTGGTCCTACATGTCTACCACTCAATCTTACTTTTGGGATTTGGTAGATGTATTCACGCGGGAATCTCTGACCAAATCATCAATCTTTATTTCATATCCACCGAAAGTAGATTTAAATAGCGAATCTGACGGGGTTATCATGCAAGATTCCCCGACCAGAGTACAATCATGCATGACATAAATCAGAGTATCACATGATAAATAGTAGAGCATCTTGGAAATGTGGGTCAAACCGCACCAAAAGTCGGAGAAGTGCTCCGAGTTTCCAAGATTCTCTTTATTTTTGACATGACCATATTATGTACAAAGTGGAGTTTAATGACGGCAACCCACGGAACCCGAATGGCACCACTGTCGGCCATTTATAGATGAATCAAAGATTAATCATTTTCAATGAAGCTAGAAAATCTTTCAGGATAATGTAAAGTATCCCAGATGTTTGTATAGATTTTTCGGGCTATGAAAGGTACTCCATTTATTATCTGGAGAACAGTCTTGGATTTGATTCCCCATTGGAAATGATTGAGGATGAAAATTCGTAGGATTTCTCCATCAGTTGGCCCTTGAAAGAAAAGATCTCAGACAACATAAAGAGAAGAAAAAGATCTTAAGATATGAGGATCTATTGCCCCTTTATTAAGCCCAAAGTCTTTCCACCAGTCAGTAATCCAAATAGGTGGCCTTCCTGTAGTTGCGGAGTTAACACTACCGTATTTAACCATGATTAGAATATCTTCTTGTTGAGCAAATTGCCACCACAAGTCTCTGTAATCATGATAATTTAATCTTGTTTCAGGGAAAATAATGTCAGGATTCCTTTCAGGCCAATGAGATAATAAACTGGGTCTATTTAACCATAAATATTGTTGATTATTTCCTTCATTATCTCTTATATCCCATATTAGTGTTATATCATGAAAAAGCCTTGTTAAAGCATATTGAGCTTGGGATGCTTTTTCATTAACTTGAGTAACTATGGGAGCCAAAAAATTTGATATCCTTGTTCCTCTGACTTCAGGGACCAAACTCTAGTATGAGACTTGAGTTGTTTGAGAAAGTAATTTTGTGCTTCTTAACTCCCATCTAGGGACCCAATATTCTGTATAGGTTTCCCAATTTAGAGAATCAGGAGTATCAATGACTTGTTCTAATCCTTCTCGGAGCTGTATAGATATTATTAGACAGAGATTCTATAGATGTTCTCTGCTTAAAAAGTATGGAATAGAATTGGTTGCTCCTTTGATGTGTTCTATGGAAAAATCAAATTTGTTGAAGAGGGCCTTCCATCGAGCAAATTTATAGTCTCCTGGATTCTTCAAATCTTTATTAAGGACTTTATTCATGGCTGCAACATCAGTCCTTAGGAGAAACCTTTTATAAATCAGAAATTTATGTATGGGATTTAAAACAACTTTAATTTCTTTTTCTAGAGCAGAATAAGTCTTTTCAGCTGCCTGCCATAATCCAGAGGCAAATTGAATAACCTCTTCTTTTCCTTTGTCTCTGAATTGTTTTAGTACTACTCCCCAGCCAATGTTACTAGCATCGGTTTCTACTATCTTTGGGAGATTGTCATCAGAGATATGAAAGATTGGAAGATTCTTGACTTTGCCCTTGATGTTTTTCACAGCCTGAGTGTGAGCCTCTGTCCATGGAGTTGGCTCTTTCTTCAATCTATCATTAATAAGTTTCCTATCCTGTGCACATTTTTTGTAAAAATGACTTATGTAATTTAAACTTCCCAAGAACCTCTGTAACTGTGTTCTGTCAAGAATCTTATCTGGAAATTTGTTTGCAAATTCGATAGCATGAGTTTGCAGAGTAATTTGGCCATTATCAATAGTATGACCAAGAAACTTGATCTGGGTCTGAAAGAGTTCAATCTTATTTTTGGATAAAGCTAGGCCAACTTGCTTAATGACTTGCAGAAGCTTCTTTAGATGCTTAAAATGTTGATCTATGGATGAAGAGAAAACAAGGATATCATCAATATAAACAATGAGCCAATCAAAGTATGGCTTGAGAGTATCATCCATAACCCTCTGAAATTTTGCAGGGGCATTCTTTATCCCAAAGGGCATCAAATTCCATTCATAATGCCCATCAGGCACATTAAAAGCAGTTTTAAATTTGTCTTTTTCACTAATGGCCACTTGCCAGAATCCAGACTTTAAATCAAATTTGGAAAATATCTTTGCACCTGCAATTCTAGTGACAAGACTGCTTTTGTTTGGAATGGGATATGTATCGTCTGCTAGAACTTTGTTGAGGGGTTTGTAATTGACTACTAGTTTGGGAACTTCTCTAATCTGTTATGAATGTTTATTTACATAAAATCCATAACAGTTCCAAGGACTAGTAGACTCTCTAATTAATTCTTTTCTTAGTAAACCCTCATTTTCATCTGCACACAGTTTTTGGTATTCATCATTCATTGGTATAGCTCTGCTTTTACAAGGCTTGCCTTGGTAATCTTCTCTGTAAGGAAGAAACACTTCATGTTTCTTCTGTTTCCAAAAAGCGGCAGGATTTTCTTAACAAACTGAATTAATAAATTCTTCTTTAAGTAAAAGAATCTTTGTTTGGATCTCTGTTTTCTTCAATTGATCTCGGATCCTAATTTCTGCCTGAAATTCTTTCAGCTCTCTTATTTTTTCATTTTTTCTAAGATTTAACTGTACAACATCTGAAATCCTTGGGGTAGATACGAATGGAAGCTTGATGATTTAACTACCCTGGATTGTAATAAAGTATCCTGGTTTCTCTGGAGTCACCATGGTTGAGCCATGGGGAGAAACTGCTGCAAGAAAATGAGTGCCAAGGATACAGGCAATAGGAATATCTGCCAAAAGAAATTTTAATTTAAGGTAGAAGTCTTGGAAACATAGAACTGCTTCTGGAATTTGAAATGAAATATCATTGGGGATGTTTCCTAATCCCACTACCATAGCCTGAGTTTTCTCCCATAGAGATACAGGGATAACATGTTTATTGAGCATGTTTAAATCTGACCCAGTATCAATCAATGTCTTTAGTTTAAAACGAAGATCTTGAATTTTTAATTCAATTAAGACATGATATTTCTCATGCTGTATCTGAAGACTTTCATTTTCTTCTTCTTTCTTTTGTTCTGGAACATTTTCCATGGACTTTTTGATTTTGTTGATTTCTCTCCCTAAATCAGATATGGAAAGAGTTTGTACTGGACAACACATAGGACTATCCTTCTGAGGAATTAATTCCCATGAATGGACTGGAGATTTTCTTTTGTTCCATTCAAAAAAAGATATATATACATTTTCTTTTTCCATAAAACACTTCCATTCTTGTGCTACTCTAATTTTTTCTTCATTTGGAGAATTTTTGGCAAATTCTATCGAATCTGGATGAGTAAATAGATCCCAATTTAACATCTCTTTCATCCATTATGTCTTCACAAAGCTTTTTCTGCATCCTTTAAAAAGGGACAAAAACTTCTTAATTTCAGAAGCAGATGGTTTTCTTGTATCTCTAGGGATATAGGCTTCTTTTCTAAAATTTATTTATGTACAATAATTGTCTTGGATAACCAGGACATGAGAGTCATGGGGAAAAGGAATATCATAACATTGAGGATGTGGACATTGGTCTTTTGCAGTAGAGGCTGGTGGAGGTAAATTAGTTCTAGGATTATGATTTAAATGGTCAAATTGTACCCTTTCATTTTCTTCGAACGCATAAAGAGTAGACAAGGTGATAAATTCTCCACAATCAAAACACTTTACTGCAAAGGGTACTTTCCCTACTTGGTTTGCTAGAGCATGGAGTGAAGGATGTAAGCAAAATGAAGAAGAGGAAATTATAGGGGTAGACTTTGAAGAAGGAGATTTAGAAAGATGTCTTTGGGGAAAAGAAATGACTGCAGAGTTTGGGGTTTCCTTTATCTGGGCAGAAGTAATAGATCTAGGTATAGGTGCCCTTGGTATATCAATGACCCAATCAGTGGGAAAAGAAAGGTTTTCCCATTTTATAGTACAGTGTTCCATTTTTTGATTCAAGGAGTCGGTTATGACTAGAGTACTGGATTGGGATTCTTTGCTAGGGGTATGTAGAATGGTTGGAAACATAGTATTTGTATGTCTAAAACATCCCCTAGCTTGGACAACTATGTTTGCTCGAGTAGAACACATGTCGAATCCAGTTGTCCTAATCTGTAATTTTAGGATATCTGCAAGATTTTCATCAAAAGTATATACAGAGAAGTTTGGATAACAGTCAAAATAGACTGGTCCATTGGATAGAGGAGCAACAATTCCACCTATCAAGGAGTCGGTAAACTTATTATGAGTAAGATCCCTTACTGTGCAGAGCACATATGCATCTATCCCTTTATGGACAAGTGCATTTATTCCGATCCTGATGCATCCAAAATGCAGGAAGTTTGTTCCATGTCTTTTGGCTTCTTTTTGAACTTCCTTGGGGTTTATAAGGGAAATTGTTCGAGTGACATCACTGTTCTGTTGTATAGTACTTACAAACTCTTTGACAATGACTCTAGTTACAGCTTTGAGATGGAACATATTTAGGTCTTGATATACTTTACTGGGGGATATAGGAGGTAATTTCCATGCAGCTTGAGGATTGGTCTCGACTTCTTCGATGGAACATATTTAGGTCTCGATATACTTTACTGGGGGATATAGGAGGTAATTTCCATGCAGCTTGAGGATTGGTCTCGACTTCTTCTATACTTGCATGGTTTATACTCTGAGTTCTATTGAAAGAAAACATAGACTCAAGACTTAGTTACTGGATTCTTCAGCATTCTTAATTTCTCTAAAGGATACTGACCTAGAATCCATAGTAGTATTAAAATCTTACTATTTCTGCACAGAAAAATAGGGCATTTAGTCTTATGTCTCCTCGAAAGAAGATTAGACATGCTCCTGGCCGACTGCTCAGGCAGAAACTAGCAATCTTATAATACGGGACTGGATTCCCTCAGGACAGCTTCGACCGCCAATGGACCGAAGGATCGACTACAGTGACATATAATGATGATGTGAGGCGGTACAAGAGTATGAGTACACGCCACCTCATTTCAACAAACAATACCAAAAACCTTCGTCCAACTGCTGTTATGCAAACAGCATGGATTCAGTTATTGATGACTAATAAGACAATCCCCTTTCATTTCAAGGATTTGGGGCCAACCGAAGGCTCCCAAACATTACTGCTGTTATATTTTGCAGAGATCGAGCCGCTAAATATGTCTAAACCGCCGAGATCTTTCTATATTATAATAAATGGTAAAAGAAATCGTGAAACCATTACTCTGCAAACGTATTCTGCCGTCCAACGAACATTCTTAATCAATGAAACAAGTGACTTGGTATTTGATCTCGTTAAGGCGGATAACTCCACCCGTACTCCGATACTAAACGCTTTAGAGTATTTCCAAGTACTTGATACGCAACCCGCAACCTATCCACAAGATACTAAGTGCCACAATAAACATTTTGTAGTGATATTATTATATTATTGATAACACAATCAAGTTCTAACCAGCGTAGTTCTTAAACTGCAGTTAAAGCTATCAGCGTTATCAAAAGGAGGTTTGATATAAAAGAATGGTTTTCGGATCCTTGCTTTTTCATCCCGTGGGAAGGAATTGGCTGTGATAACAGCTCTTCAAGCGTAAGAATTTCGAGAATGTGAGTTCAATTTTTTGATTTGTTTAAGATTTATTAGTTGAAGTTGTAGCCCTACGTAGTAGTGCAGTTAATCAGTGTAGAATCTACTCCTAATATGGTTATTGGTTCAAATCCTATGGATAACTTTGTCAGACGAGAAAAAATGAACTAAATGAACTAAAAGGATCATATAACGTTGTACTTCGTTGTTGTCACAGGTTTATAGAGAATAACAATTTCAGTGGTGTAATTCCTATGCAGCTTCTCCTCGATCGTTCATTGACACTGAAGTAATCATATTTTATTTTCTCTTTTCACCAAAAATTCATTTATACATTTTGATGTACAAATTTATACGGTGCCAAACCAAACAAAGTCCCACGCCTTTACTTTAAATGAGATGATGGCCGCCACTGACAACTTTACTACCAAGATCGGACAAGGGAGTTTTGGATCCGTGTTCTTTGGTAAATTGCCGGAAGGAAAAGATATAGCCATTAAAGCGCTGTCATTGTTCTCCAAACAAGGAGTTCACGAGTTTTTGAATGAGGCAATTCTAAAATACTTAAACTATGTGCAGTGGTTCAATTTGAAAGCGATTAACCTCTTTTCAATTTCTGAAAGCAATTTAAATTGATAATGACTTTTAAATAGTAAGAGAATATTTTTATATCTATAAAAAAAGCTCGTGCTAATGGCTTTTCTTGATTAACAGGTTRATCTTCTTTCTAGAGTGAATCATAGGAWCTTGGKATCTTTTTTAGGCTATTGTAACGATTCCAAAGAGCTTATGCTTATCTACGAGCACATGTYTGAAGGATCCCTACGAKACCACCTTTATGGTATAAATATATATATATATTAGTCAGAGATTTGTTTGTTCGAGTTGGTGATCAAATAGGCAGGTTAACCTGCACGCATTTGCTATTTATTTTCTTTTCCAGGTTGTAGTGCAGAACGCTCTGGACTAGATTGGAAAACAAGGCTCAAAATAGCAGCACATTTACGCCCATCTTTGATGCGCATAAAACAGTTTCAGTAGAGATAATTTTTCGGAGAATTTTGAACTATGATTTTCGGTGTGGGTTGAAGTGTGACAAAACTGGATACTTATTTTGCCTCCATTTTTGCCTCGATTTATGCTTCCTACACTGTTGATCATCTTGATATTACCGATCTTGATTTCACCTTATTATGTGCCTTTTATTGACTTCGTGAAGGACGCTACTTCCAAACATCCATTTTATTGACTTTGTGAAGATGCTACTTCCAAACATCCATCCATTTTAACATCCATCCATCCATTGTAACAAATTGGTTTGGATTTGTGAGTATGAGGATATTATTACTGAATGTTGGATTTGTGAGTATGAGGATATTATTACGGACTTTGTGAGTATGAAGATATTATTAGTCCCTGTCGTAGGTATAGAGGGACAGGGATTATAGCTATTGATAATTGGTTTACCTCGTATTAGATTGTCCATTAACCAAAAATATTTCAATATTATCTATTGTTGGAACTAGTGAATTGAAAACATCGATTTTTATATAATAAAAAGTACCATATTTGTCATGATCTTTTGGACAACAGATTGGAGGTCTTATTGTCGGCTTCGCTATTCCCAATGTTATATATGTTGGCATATCCAAAGTATTTGATCGTATATGGTCTTTTTGAATCATACATTTTATTATGCATTGGTCGATGGTGGATTAATGCTAGCATTAGTTCGAATGTTTTCTTTAGCATTTTCTGCTAGCTAGAATACATTCTCTAGCATATTACTATGTGTGATTTTTTCTTTATTGTTGCGTGCTTCGAGAGAACAGGGTTGCCACGCTGCATTTTTTCTTAAATGTTTGCATAGGGCTACGCCCTTCGACGGTTCTGACAGTCTTAAGTGTTTACCTAACAGGTCTGTTCTTAAATGTTTATTGTACAGATGCGTTGCAATACAGTTTCGTTCCATTTTTTTTATGGTGTTGTTTGCAGTGAAATTGTGTTAAATTGTTCTCCATCGGCATCACTAGTTCAGTGGTCGATGCTTGTTCACTGGTTCGTTCCATGATTCTTGTTCTTGTTTGATTCAACTTTACAAAGTTGAGGTCCTGCAGTTGCAATTGGACGTCTTCGTGGTTGTTCATTGGTTTGTTGTTCTTCAACTTTACAAGTTGTTGGACCTATTGTTGCAGATTGCAGTTTTTGGGGCTGAGCTCTTGTCATCCCTCGTTGACGGGTAAGTTTCCATGCCATCGTTTCGTTGTTATTTTTCAATGGTGGGAGTCCCTGTCTCGAAATTATGTTGCATACCATCTTTCTCTGTGCTCTCAATTTTTGTTCCTAGAAACCATGCGTCTTCATATGCTGGCTACCACACCCATAGCTATTTCGAAAATTGCAATGCAGAGGGGTTTTCAAAAAGTAGTTTGGAGCTATCATAAGAGGGAACCATCCGTCGAGGTCTAGACGCAGGGAATGCTTTTATTCTGTGGGTCCGAAAACTGCGTCCAATTGTTTCATTTGTCGTGTCATTTCTATTTTGTAGGATTTTTTCTAGCTCTGAGAAGCTTGTAGGATGCACGCCATGAATAAGTTCAAATCAATCTTTCTGCTGAGTAAATTTATGGTGTTATTTATTTGCGTTGTTTCTTCTGTTTTCTTCACTTTCCAGTGTGGGCTTGCTTTCTTGTCATATGCTATGGGGACTAGGGTGGATTGAAGTTGACAAGAGGAAGGTTGAAAGTTACATACGGGGATTGGTACCCAGTTTCGCGCTTGTAGTTTTCCTATTTTGCTTTCCTTTTTTTTCCCTACTTTTGTTCTTTTTTCCCCTTTTCTCTGTTTTCATGCAAACTGAAAGTATCTAACAAGCAGCTTCAAAATCACAGTTCAAAAGATGAAAAAAGTAATAGATGTTGAGTCATATGAAATAGATACACATTCCATTATACATGACAACATTGATGACGCTTTTCATAGCAATGGACTTTTTAGATTGGATGCATTCTCGTACACTGTAGGGGATTGCCTTTTCGATGCATTTCAGGTTCTACTGCATTTTCATTATTCCTCGACCGACCTGCGCAATGGATTGATAGATTATTTCTTGGGCTGTTTAAAAAATGGTGATGTTGAGGCATTGGAGTCGTATGAATACAAACTGGAATCTGATTTTCTTCGGTAGCTGCATGGAACACATGATGTCGCTACATATTTTCAAAGATGTGGTTGGCTGCATCTCCAATTCTGCATGCACATGAGAGGGGACTTTGGGGAGATACATTTTGTATACGGTGGTTGCCTAACTGACTCAATATATCAGTTGGAATATGGTCATTGACAAGAAAAAAAAGATATCTACTATTCAACAAAACGACATCTGACAATCCATGTTTCATCTTGTTCCATGATGCCAATGTTGTCATTGGTCATTATGAACCACTACTGTACAGAAAAATGTCCATATCCAATGTTGAAGGAGCTCATACTTACTTGTCCCTCATTTTCAAAGACCTTGAATCACAGTGGAAACGGATTATGCATCGCATAGACTTCCATGGTTTACAACTAGCAACAAATGTTATGTCTAGCTGTGGACATAGTCTGTTCAATGCAATTTGTTGTTTGGTAGAAGCGAAGTTAGATGTGCAGTCATTGCGGATTTACACTGTATAGTCCTTTTAAAATGCAATTATAGGTGGCAACCAACAGGATTTTAGGTGCTTACATCAACACCTTTTGCCATATCTCCTAGAAAATATGCCGACAATTGGAAGTTGGCAAGAATACCTTGTAAACATGTCACCGTCATATGAAAAAGAGAATGTGGAGGGTTGCAGATTATGTTTGCAATGGTTTTCTATCATATTCAGAGTAAATATCCATGTTTGGTCGGCCTTGCCAGATGGCACTGTCCATTCCTGGTCTATTGACTCAAATTATGATCGAACAATTGACATCCTCTCGTTGAAAATAGATACACCACATATCCATTATCAACCTTTTCTTGGACATCTCAGTGGTTTAAGGTTCAATGTCCATGCCACCCAAACCGCATCGAATCTGCATATGTGTGGCATGCTTTTTAGTGAGAATGAAATTCCTTCCGGTTGCGATATAGCCATACAGGGCTTGAACAAAAAATCCATGCGTGAAATTCATCACAGTTGTGATGAGGCCATACAGGGATTAAACAAAAAATGTAGAGTAAGTTATCACAACTTGAAAAAAGTTATGAGTAAAATTCGTCCCTGTTGTGATGAGGCCATACAAGCGTTAAACAAAAAACATAGACTAAGTTATCACAACCTGAATCAGAGTGAAATTCATCCCATTTTCCATCAGTTCATCGTTCCCTTGGACAAGAACCGTAGAGTAAGTTACCACAAATTGAAAAAGGTCATGCACGAGAGAAACAAATAGATTGCTACGCTTCCTTTTAGAGAGAAACTCACATATCACAATCTAAAGAAATTTTTTCATGCACAACAAAACGGAAATAGGTATGGTTGCATATTCCAGAATGGTCATGCAACTGTCACATTTCGTGGGCTAGAAGCAACACCATGCACTACTACCAATGAAAACCAATAAACACTTTCTACTCGTACATCCCCGCGAAAGAAAAATGCAAGACATACCTACATGAAACAAATTAAAGACACTCCTCCCATTGCATGTGTAATTTGTGAACAATTGAATTTCTAAAAAAAAAGTAAGTCTTTCACGCCTAATTTGCAAGCAGAATACCTCTGCTTGACATCGCACGATAAACCATTTTCCAGTGGCAAAATTTGTCTTCCATGCAAACGATCGCTTGAAAATGGAAAAATGCCACAATTTGCAACCCCTGACCAAATAAGATGTAATACAACACTACTAGATGTAAGTGCACTTACGAAACTTGAGGAGAGACTTGTGTCTCTGTGAATTGCATTTGCACGAATCAGGCCTTGGGGCTATAAATGACCCTAGGTGGGCTTACCAGGATCAATTATTAATGTGCATGTTCAACTAGATGTTGTGCAAAAAGCCTTGCCACAATTCATTAGCGATACAATGACAATTTTTGTGGCTCTGAAAATACGCTTGCGATACAAAGATTCCTATCAGACAGGGAAAGTGTGTGTGCATGATGTTATGAAATCATTAAAGGAATTATGTTCTAGGACCTTGTACAAAGCACAAAACATTTGTATAAATGACAACTGGAACAGTGTTCTTGCAGAAGAGGATGCCAACTCTGCAGAGACTCTCGAAAATGCTAGTGAATTTGATACAAGTGATGAATCGGAGAATGAAACACTTGCTGAGACATTGGTGCATGGATTGACTGATTCACAATGCATTCGTGACTTGTAAGACAAGATTGTCGAAATTGCACCTGCTGAGGGGCAACGTCCACTTGGAATATTCAAGGACAAATTCACTGAGGAAATGAACTTTCCAACACTCTTCTTTGGAGATCCACGTGCCACTGACATTACAGAACGATTCAGTTATCATAAAATAGTCTGATGGGAGCTGCTACATTCAAGCAGTGACTTCTCATGTCACATAACAGATTTGTTTTTCAAAACAATGCGCATAATAATAGAGCAAGTTCTCTCCTACATGTGGGTCCGAATAAGAAAAGGCCAGTTACAAGGAAGAAAGTTGTTGGCCAAGGATGTCAAGTACAAAGTAAACCTAGAAAAAATTCTGAAATATGATGTTGGATACATAGATTTCAAAGCATTTGCACCTCTCCTGACTATTAGTAACAAAAGAAAAAAACTATTTTTGCAATGATTCGGCAATTGGGCTCACCAACATTTTTCATCACAATTACAAGTGTAGAGCATTGCTGGGATCCATTGGTAGCGGCCGTATCTGACCTGCATAGGAACAAGAAACGTAAAAAACAAACCGATACACTGGAAAATAATGACATTGACTACCTCATAAGAAAAGACCCAGTGACATGTAATCGCTACTATAGACATAGAATAAATGCTTTGAGACAATTGATATGCCATCATGAAACATTTTTTGGAAAAATATCGGACTACTTTTTTGTGACTGAATTCCAGAATAGGGGAAATGAACATGACCACGCACTGTTGTGGATAGAGGGTGCACCAGTATATGGAGCTGACAACAATTCAGAGATCGAACAATTTGTGGGGAAATACATAACATGCAACACAGATCATTTGAATCCAGAAATTGCCAAAGTTCATAGACATTATCGTACAAGAAGTTGTAGAAAATGAAAAAACTCGCATTGCAGATACAACTTTCCCATGCCGCCAATGAGAGCTACAAGAATCATAGAGCCACTTAGTTTAGAGGACAATGTTGTTGTTGATAAATCTAAATCCTTGTTTTCATTTTTAGAACAAGGCGAATTTGACGAGCTGATGAGCTTCAATGCCTTCTTGACAGAACTAAATCTATCATAAGATGAGTACATCCAAGCCATACAATGTACGCTTAAACAACCAATAGTTTTTCTTAAACGAAAACTTTCCCATATTTGTAACAACAGTTTCTCCAAGGACATGCCAGTTATGTGGAAAGAAAATACAGATGCGTAGTACATGCTCAATGCATATGCTGCAACATCGTACTGTACCTCGTATATGACAAAGGTTGAAAAAACTATGACAAGTGCATTCGGAAGAATACACAAAGAACATGAAAGAAGTCATATTGATACCTTACAAATGATATGTACACTTGGAAATACATTGCTTAATCTTCAACAAATGTCTGCTTAACAAGAAGTTCACATTGCACTTCCCCTGCCCCTCACTTATAGTTCAAGAAATGTGTCTTCATAAACACATCTCCACTTGAGAAACGCACATTTGTGCTTAAACCACCAGTTTTTCTAGAACAAGAGCCTGACAATTCAGAAGATGTGCTATGTCGCTCTATTGTTGATTATTACCTCCAGCGTCCATCTCCTATTAGGCATATCTGCTTAGCAGAATTCTTATCGCATTACAAAAAAAATGGTGCACCCATATAAAAAAAAAAAAAAACCCTCTGTGATATGGTTTGTCAAATACAATAAACATTCTGACTATGAAAAATATTGTAGAGAAAAAATTGTTGTTGTACGTTCGTTCAATGAAAACGAAGAGACATTAAAAAATAACTTCTCTACATGGGTGGCTGTGTATGTTGCCTCCGAGACTATAGTTCACATCAATGAAGATAGATTTACCTACAATGTTAATCCAACATGGGGTGATCTAAAAATTGCAGTTAATGAGCTAGAAAACCCTGACAATCCCGATGAGACATTTACAAACCGAAAAACAACCAGAACTCCTTGTGAGTCCAATGACTTACAAGTGGATTTGCCTCATCCTCCAGTAGGTGGAAGTGAAAAACGTATCAATCTTGGTTTTCAAGTCACCAAACATCCTTTCCTAATTGAAGATAATGAATACCACAGAATAAGACGTCACTTTTTCAGTCCTATCGAACTATTTTACAAAAAAGGAACTGAGAGAATTCTCTTTTAAGTGTTTTTCCAAACTCTCTAAACATGAAAAACCTTCGAGTTTTCTATCTTTGGACTCGTTAAACAAACATCGATAGACCCATACAGGACCGAACCACTCCTTCTTAGGGTTCGTTAAAAATACTCTGAGGGACTCATCCGAAGGATGAGCTTACATCAACAAGCATATGTTATCCTCCTCAAGATTGCGTAAAAATAAAGTGGTACTCTCCAGAAATGGTGGGGGGGAATTTGGGAAAGGGATGTGTCTCTATATTTGTGTTAATGGCAGTAAGCATCGCTCTTGAACATGGCACCCCCTTTATTATTTGAATCCGGATTGGGAAATTCATTTGTCTCTCGTCTGACCTTCTGCAAGTTCACATCTTGAGTCGTCTTTGAGTCTATGCTGCCATCCCAGTGTCGTGCTATCCATATGTTCAAGAGAAGTTCACCCGAGCCCTCTATTGAGTTGACCATCTGTAATTGTTCATTCTTATCATGTCGGAGTTCCTTGTGTCCATTCCAAATCATATTCATACTTTTCTCTACCCTAAAGTTGTTATTTGTTTCATGTCATTTGATGGGGGATACATCAAGGCCCTCCTGTGACGATTCTTTTCTTGTCAACTTCAGCTCATTATCTAGGAACGGGACTTAGAAACTACTCAATGCCTTAGAGCCTGCATGCCTCAATGGTAGGTTTCTTCTCTTTCGACAGTGGATTTACATCATTGATCCCTGATCGAAATATTCCATCGAGTGTTCGACCTCAAATTATTTATTCGCACTCATTGGAATGTACTATCGTACCTTGGGGGTTATCAACATCGATGTTGATTTCCCTCACACTTGTTAACGGTTTTCATTAAGGATCGATAATTAAGTGGTTTCTGACCATGTTTGACTTCAACACTTGTATTCACATGGCTAGATTCGTACTAATGGATGATGGGATTGAAGACCCTGGAACTCATCATTTTTTATCCAGGTTGCGATGGAGTGTTTATGGTTTGATTTGGCGCATAGATCCACTTTGTATGTGTCATGGCTATGTCTGTGTCTGAATTTTCCAATACATAGATCCACAGTGTATTCCTCGTGGCTATGTAGAATCTTGGTGATATGGATCCACAGTGTATGCTTGGTGGCCATGACTTATATTTATGATTTCAATCATTTATAGTCTGAACTTGGGAATGCCTATTTCAGACATGGTGTAATGTTATGCAGATGCTTGATTGTTTGCAGGTTCCTAATTGGTGTGCTCCTCGTTTCTGACACACACACACATTTTTACAAAGTATTTCGGCTGTCACGAGTTCCAACATCATACTTTGGGGGGAATTCTGTAACACATTATTTTGGTCATTCTAATGATGATATCACAGACATGTGTTCAGGCTCCCAACATGACTTTTGCCTGAGAAGAGCAACTTCTTTCCTCCTCTACAAATCTTCTTTATAGAAAGGGTTTGCAGGCTGCCCATACTACACAGTGTGGAAATCCATCATTTCCGCAGGCTTTCCTATAGCTGGCCCATGCGATTTCTGTAGGCTGTTATATAGGCAGGGTGCGGCGGCGTTCCAAAGCTAAAAGAGGAAAGAGGTTTCATGAAGTTTCTAGAAGGGGAATATTCTAGAATGTGAGGTGACATTTGTATGGTTGCGATCCTACTGGTTTCTTTGATTTGGTTGGATCATCCTCATCCTTTTAACCACTTCACCTTCTCCTATATAATCACGGGCTTCTCCTGAAAACGGTTAAGCACAGTTGAGCAAGACCAAGCAGAGAATTGGTGAGAGAATAGGCTAAAGATTGTGTGAAGAATCCTATTCTTAGTGATGCTTGAGGCCTCCATTTGTCCATCAAGCTTTTGTGGATCATCTTCATGCGAATTTCAGAGAAAGTGTATGTGTGTGTTGGGATGAAGGGCCACTAAAAGGGAACTTGCAACATCAAGGCGATTCAGTTGTATCTTCTACTTTTCATTAATATAATATGGTGACATGTCTCTTTCCCATAAAATGATTAGTGTTTTATTACATGACTCCTTGATCACATGTTTAGTTTGTCATTGAATTCTACTATTGTTGCGTTCATGTTGGTTGGTTTGTATTGTCACAGATTTGATTCTACAAGAGCACTAGAGTGAATCAGGGACAACAGAGATATAAGGAAGCAATTCATAAGGTATGTTATCTATTCCTCTTTGGATAGTAAACTCAATGATTGCAACTTAGGGAAAGTGTCTTGTTCCGTCTCATTTTTTTCTAGATGCAGGTGGATCTAGAGGGATCAGTTCATGTCTGCATCTATCGATTTACCCAATAACAACTTGTTTTCGTGTGAGTAATACATATTCAATCTTGAGCTTGCCAGTCCTGGAGTCTGTCTGTCAATTTGTATATTGTGGAACTTCGAATGTTGTTTGGAGGACACAGAACAATAGAAGTGCAATGTTGATCCACCCAGCCCACAAGTAGCTTGTCAATTTGTATATCGCGCAACTCTGGCTGTTATTTGTAGGACACAGAACATTAGAGGCCCAATTTAGATCCCGCCAACCCCCAAGTCCACGATCCAAAAAAGTGGTTAAGTATGGAATAAGGGATCTGTACATGCTCTATAACATGTCATGTCCATACTTTATAAAAGTACATATTTAATATGTATTGCTCGTTTCTTAGAGCCCAACAACCATAGAGTCCATCTGTCAATTTGTATATCGCGAAACTCAATAGAAGTACAATGTTGAGCCAGCTAGCCTGCAAGTCCGCTTGTCAATTTGTATATCGCACAAATCTGGGTGCTATTTGTAGGACACATAACATTAGAGGCCCAATTTAGAGCTCGCCAACCCGCAATTCCACGATCCAATAGAAGTGCAATGTTGATCCAACCAACCCGCAAGTCCACTTGTCAATTTGTATATCGCGCAACTATGGGTGCTATTTGCAGCAAACAGAACATTAGAGGCCCAATTTACAGCCCTCCAGCCCACAAGTTCGCGATCCAAAAAAGTGGCTAAGTATGGAATAATGGATCTGTACATATTTAATATGTATTTCTCATTTCTAGGAGCCCACTAACCCTGGAGTTTGTCTGTCAATTTGTATATCGCAGAAATCACTAGAAGTACAATGTTGAGCCAGTTAGCCCACAAGTCTGCTTGTCAATTTGTATATCGCGGAATTGTGGGTGCTATTTATAAGGCATGGTACAACAGAAGCCCGTTTTTGAGCCCACCAGCCCGAGAACCCGCAATCCAAAAAGTGTACATGCTCTATAAAATCTAAGCGACCCCACAAGTCCGCTTTTCAATTTGTATATCGCGGAACTTTGGGTTCTATTTGTAGGACACAGAATAATAGAGGCCTATTTTTTTAGCCCGCCAGCCCCGTAACCCTCGATCCACAAAGTGGCCAAGTATTGAATGCAATATTCGTACATGCTCTATAAAATCTCATGTCCATACTTTATAAAGGTACATATTTATTTTTTCCTGGTTTTCACACCTACTGGTCTGGTCACCACACAGTTGGTGTTGCACATGAATTATGAAATATGCACTACGAGTCCGACCGAGCCCTTTCGTTTCCTTAGCCAATTTTATGCTGGTTGGTTCACTGGTACGCATTATCGAACTCTCGTTCCCCGTGTTCCGAGTGTATATCTTGCATCCAAAACTTGGTAATCCATGTCTATGCTCGCGGGTTCCCAGACTACGAAGTGGCAGATTTCATGTCCATCTATATCTCTACATCATGAGTCCAACCGAATGACGTTCGTTTTCATAGTTCGTGAATTTTATGGCCATGGGTTCCTTTTTGGATGTCATCCAACTCTCTTGCCCCCTATGCATGGTATACATCTTGCGCCCAAAACTTCGGTGATCTACAATTGGACCCAGACTCGAAGCTTGCGACTCATTTGTTAATTTTCTTCAATTAAATTGTACAATATCAATATTTATTATTAATAATTTAGTACTTCAAAATAATTTTTTTAGATAATGTTAGCTATATAACATGTATGTTATATGTTATACATGTAGACAATCACAATCTTGAACCCGCCAGTCCTGGAGTCCATCTATCAATTTGTATATCACAGAACTCCTAGTGCTGCATGGAGGACATAGAACAATAGAAGTGCAATGTTGAGGGAGGCAACCCGAAGTCTGCCTGTCAATTTGTATATCGCGGAACTCTGGGTGCTATTTGTAGGAAACAGAACAATAGAGGCCCAATTTTCAGCTCGCCGACCAAGAACCCGCGATCCAAAAAGTGGATAAGTATGGAATGAGGGATTTGTACACGCTCTATAAAATCGGATATCCATACTTTATAAAAGTACATATTTAGTATGGATTACTCGTTCCTCGAAAAATTTCTATGTCCAAAACTGACGGATACAAGTGTTCAAATTTCCACTTACTTTTATGTCGCCAGCCCGACTGTTCGATTGCCTGTTTCATATTGTACATATTACATGTGATATGTATTACGTATTACATGTAATGTGTAATACATATTCAATTTTGATCCCGCTAGTCGTGGAGTCCGTCTGTCAATTTGTATATCGCGGAACTCTAAGTGTTGTTTGGAGGACACAGACCAATAGAAGTGCAATGCTCAACAAGTCATCCCACAAATCCTCTTCTCAATTTGCATATCGCACAACTCTGGGTGTTGTTTGCAACACACAGAACAATATACCCCCAATTTTGAGTCCGCTAGCACAAGAACCCGCGATCCAAAAAGTGGATATTTAGAGCCCGCCAGCCCGATAACCTGCATATTACATGTAATGTGTAATACATATTCAATCTTGAGTCCCCCAGTCCTAGAGTCTGTCTGTGGATTTTTATATCGCAGAACTCTGAATGTTGTTTGGAGGAAACACAATAATAGAAGTGCAATGTTGAGCCAGCCATCCCGCAAGTCTGTGATTCAAAAAAGTGGCTAAGTATGGAATACGAGATCTGTACATGCTCTATAAAATGTTATGTCCATAGTTTATAAAAGTACATATTTAGTATGTATTTCTCATTTCTGGGAGCCCACCAACCCTGGAGTCTGTCTGTCAATTTGTATATCGCGGAAATCACTAGAAGTACAATATTGAGCCAGTCAGCCCACAAGTTCGCTTATCAATTTGTATATCGCGGAATTGTGGGTGCTATTTATAAGGCACAGAACAACAGAGGCCCGTTTTTTAGCCCGCCAGCCCGAGAACCCGCGATCCAAAAAGTGTACATGCTCTATAAAATCTCAGCCACCCCACAAGTCCGCTTGTCAATTTGTATATCGCAGAACTCCGGGTGCTATTTGTAGGACACAGATCAATAGAGGCCTATTTTTTAGCTCGCCAGCCCGAGAACCCATGATCCACAAAGTGGCCAAGTATGGAATGCGATATTCATACATGCTCTATAAAATCTCATGCCCATACTTTATAAAGGTACATATTTAGTTTTCCCTGCTTTGTACACATACTGGTCTGGTCACAAAATAGTTGGTGTTGCACATGAATTATGAAATATGCACCATGAGTTCGACCGAGCGCTTTCATTTCCTTAGCCAATTTTATGCTCGTGGGTTCCCCGCTACGCATTATCGAATTCTTATTTCCCATGTTCTGAGTGTACATCTTGCATCCAAAACTTGGGTAATTCATGTCTATGCTTGCGGGTTCCCAGACGGTGGAGTGCCAGATTTCCTGTCCATCTATATCTCTACATCACGATTCGAACCAACCGCCATTTGTTTTCATAGTTCACAAATTTTATGGGTGTGGGTTCCTTTGTCGGTGCCATCTAGCTCTCATGCCCCGTGTGCGCAATATACATCTTGTGCCCGAAACTTCAACGATCTATAATTGGACCCGGACTCGAGGCTTACGACTCATTTGATAACTTTGTTTAATTAAATTGTAGAATATTCAATATTAATATTAATGAATTATGAAATATACAACACGAGTCTGACCGACCGCTTTTGTTTCCTTAGCCAATTTTATGCTGTAGGTTGTCGTCTACGCCTTATCGAACTCTCATTACCTGTGTTCCGAGTGTAAATATTGCATCCAAAACTTGGGTAATCCATTTCTATGGTCGGGGGTTCCTAGACGTCGGAGTGGAAACTTTCATGTCCATCTATATCTCTACATCACAAGTCCAACTGACTGCCATTCATTTTCATAGTTCACGAATTTTATGGCCGCGGGTTCCTTTGTCGGTGCCATCTAGCTCTCATGCCCCATGTGCATGGTATACATCCTGTGCCTGAAGCTTCGACGATCTACAATTAGACTTGGACTTGAAGCTTGGGACTCATTTGATAATTTTGTTTAATTAAATTGTACAATATCAGTATTTAATATTCATATTTTAGTACTTGAAAATAATGTTTTTAGATCATGCTAGATATATAACATATATGTTATATGTTATACATGTAGATAAACGCAATCTTGAGCCTTCCAGTCCTAGAGTCCATCTGTCAATTTGTATATCGCGGAACTCTGCCTGCTATTTGTAGGAAACAAAACAATAGAGCACGCTAGCCCGAGAATCCGCGATCCAAAAAGTGTCTAAGTATGAAAGTCCTCTTGTCAATTTGTATATCATGGAACTCCAAGTGTTGTTTGGAGGACATTGACCAATACAAGTTCAATTCCCAGCCAACCAATTAAATTGTACAATATCAAAATTTGTATATCGCGGAACTTCGATTCGTAAGCAATCGCAATCCTGGGCCCACCATCCCTACAGTCCATCTTTCAATTTGTATATCACGAAACTCCGAGTGTTGTTTGGAGGAAACAAAACAATAGAAGTGCAATGTTGAGCCCGCAAGTCCACTTCTCAATTTGTATATCGCGAAAGTATCGGTACTATTTGTTAGGCACGAAGCAATAGAGGCCCAATTTTGAGCCCACCAACCTGAGAACCCGCGATCCAATGAGAATTGGAATGTCATTCGTGGGACGTCGGGTTGGCTTGTTCATGAAACCTTCAAACCCTAGTTCCGAAAACAAGCTTGAACGACATTTCCCTATTCCATACTTAGCCACTTTCCTGCAATTCTGCAAATATACAAACCATCTGCTGAATTGCAACATCATGTATATTTATGTTTTATGCGTTTTGTAGTAAAAAATTCTGACTCATGCAATTTCACTGTTGGACACTCACTTGTCCTCACTATCTCCTGTAAAATTATTTTGAACCCTATATGATCGCTTTTTAAACCTGGCCATTCCTTCCTTGCTTTCTCTTCCCCGTCTCCGTCACCTTCGCACCTGTCTATAATAAAAAATAATGTTTATATATATATATATATGTCTTGTTTCTAAATGTTTAATGCTAATAGCTCATCATGCAAGCACCGTGTAAATTGTCATTCATGGGCGCAAGGCTCCATAAGATCTGCATTAATTCACACTAAACCAATATTTGCGAAGGCTTTTGTTATCCCTTCCCAATGTTAATTTCAAATACCATGGAATGCCATTTGCATGCTCGCGTCAACTTGGTTCATTCATGAAACCTCCAATCCTTAAATGTTCTTCGTCGTAACCGCCACCTTCGCACTTCTAAGTATGCAATAATTAATCTTTACTTCTAACAGCTCACCATACATCACGCATAGAGATTGTCATTAATGAGCGAAGAGGTTGAGGAGATGTTCAATTCGCACGCATTGAACCAAAATTTTTGGGGGGTTATATTATCCCCTCCATTTTCTCATTTCAACTAGCATCTGGAGAAAACTGACGTTTTCATAAACTACTGGCAACAAGTCCACAAAAGTTCAGTAGAGATATAGTGAACATCTTCAGGCCTGAGGATCAGAACTACCACAGTAACAAAGCATCACTCCAACAGCCTGCCACAGTAACAAAGCAACCCAAAGTTCTTCAAACGGATGAGGTTCATCCTAAAATTGATAGTACTCACAAGCTTCACATGCAGAAGAAGGGGAAAAGAATTGTAGGGGAGGTGGAGGATCCCAAAATTGAGAGTGAAAACATGGATCTTGACGTTGATCTGGATAACATATTCTGTAACCTTGATTAGCCAGGAGACGCGATTTACCATAGCTACCCAATGGACATAGTTGATGCCGAAATTTTTGATGAAAATGAATCCTTCATTTCTAGAGTGTTGTTTTTGAAAGCGAATCTAAAAATTTAATTATTGAAAAAAGAGATGTAAAAAATAAGAAAAGAAAACATCATTCAGAACTTCACCTTGCCAATATGCAGGCGTTGAAAATATCTAGACTTCACAAGGCAACCAAAGATGCTCTTCATGATTCCATTGGAGTCATTGAGGCCGATAATGCCAGACTAAAGGATCAGATCAATGAATTAGAGGAAGCTTTGTTTCCTATGCCATTGCTTGGCAGTCCTTTGGCAATAGCCATACATGCGAATCCCTGTACCCTTGCAGCAAAGCCAAAAGGCTCCTCCAACTTCCTCGCATCGTGTAAAGGATATGTGGAGAAAAATATCAACAAAATAATGGAACTGATTGCTAAGGCCTGAGAAACATCACAAAATATGAATTCCCTGGGAAGTAGGGAACATAAATTGCTCAAACTTTTGCAGATGGATTTAAAAAATGAAGAAACTTTCTATTTGCACACGGTCATCCCTTTTTCCTTTCATGTCAACAACATGGAAGAGACAACAAGAAGACAACATGATCTCCCCTCCAAAAAATGGCTCACTCAATTAGAAGCATGATGGAAAGAGAAGGTGAAGAACTTGTATCTCATCATCGAATCATGTGAGAAAGCAATATCAAAGAAAGAAACATTATTCACAAAGCTCACCAAAATAGACTTAGATGGAAGGACCAATGACTTCTAGGACCCTAGCTGAATCATCAACTCGTTGGCATTAACCAAGCAAGCTTTCGATAAACAAGTTGATAATTTTAAGGCATTGTCTTTAAAATTTTTTTACACGATTCTTGAATATCATGAAGAACACGTGGACAACTGGCTAGTCTGCTATTCAGTACAGAATGGAGACATTCATCAAGCTTTGTCTAATCTTTCTATTGATCTAAGAGAAGTAGAAAATGAACTTTTCATCATTAAAATTTGGAATGACATCAATGTCGCCCCCTTGAGAAGCTACATTGAAAAATTCGTCCAAAGGAACTTGAAGCGGGTTGCCGACAAAATCCAACAGGAAAATGCATCAACAAGAAAATAACAAAAATACATTTATGGAACATCGCTATAAATCCTTTGTTTATCAATCCAGTTATTCAAGCGAGTTGGCGACGAAAACCAATAGGAAAAGGCATCAACAAGAAAATACCAAAAATACTTATATGTACCATCGCTGTAAGTCTATACTGATTGTCCTTTGTTTATCAATCCAGTTATTCCACCTTTTATGTATATAAATCTATAGCCAAAGACTGATATCTTCCCATTTCTACTTTTCAAGTATTACACTCTACCGTCTCCCACTTCTTCTTTCCATAGTCCTATTTCTCTTATGGTCCACGAGAGCCCCAATCCCAGTCTATATGACAAACACATTTAAATTTCCAGGAATATGTAACAAGCTATTCTTTTTTCATATATTCCAAATAAAACTATTCTTTTGTCTCCTTATATATTTATGTGCTCCTAGATTTTTATCTTCAGCTATGCTGAATGTCAAGACATTATGTTTATTTTATTTCAATTCTTTTTTTTTTTCTCATGCATATCTTTTTATGCTTCATCATTTTCAAAACTAAATTCGAGATAAATCACTCATTCAAATTTGAGATATCATATATATATTTTAATTTCCAGGAATATGTAACACACTTTTTTATTTTTTTATATAAATGTCATAAAATTGTGTTCAATATTTTTTTTTTGCTCACACATATAGAGAGTATGTCATTTCTTGCATCCTTACCACCTGTCCTTCATACTGCTTGCCACATCTGTGCTGTAATTTCAAGGGCCAAGTCCAATTCTGCTATTACATCAACACGAGGCCCTTAAAATTCAAATAAGTCCCGCTTGTCAATTTGTATATCACGGAACTCTGGGTGCTATTTGTAAGGAACGAAACAACAAAGACCCAATTTTGAGCCCGCCAACCCAAGAACCCACGATCCAAAAATTGCCTAAGTATGAAATGAGGGCTCTGTGCATTCTCCATAAAATCTCATGCCCATACTTTATAAAAGTACATATTTGGTATGTATAAAAGTAAATATGTACTTTATAAAAGTACATATTTGGTATGTATAATTTATGGTGTCCAGAGACATTAATATTTTTTGATAAATTTCAAATAAAAGTAGTTCGGGAATACTAAATTATGCATGGATACCACATGTAATTCAACTTGCTACCCACGTGTCTGTACTCGGTCACATTTATTCCCATTCCAGCGTGGCAGGGACTACATTGCCATGCAACCGTTGTTATGTAATGTTCTAGTTTGTTTAATTTAGCAAACGAAAATTGGTTTGGATTTGCTTAATTTATCAAAAGCAAATTGGTTTGGATTTGTTTCTTTAAGTAGGCCATTAGTTGTGGTAATTTTTGGAGGTTGTTGGAGATCTGCTATATTTTTGGGTCATTGCAATCAGATTGTATTTGCTATCTTATATCAAGATTTGTTTGTATTTAAATTGTTCAAGACGAATGAAATGGCCATGAGATTTTTTTTTTTTTTTGTGTTTCCTCTTCATTTACGAGCATTTTTTCTAAGTGGTGTATAATTATTTTTTGTTTTTATTTTTCCCATGTGTTGTGTATAATTATTTGTTGTTTAAATCAGAGAGAAAACTGATTAAGGAAATAAGTTTTCTGAGATGGTATCAACGGTGAGGCTGGCCAACGTGTGATTGTAGAATTGCAGTGAATCGTGGAAAACCCTGTTTGTTTCACCCGAAGAGGGAGCGACCACTTAAAAGTTTGAATGGATGAAGTGTCCAGTGTACGGACGCACGCACTTTCACGAGAATTTTTGCATTTTTGTCGTAGATCCATGAGGAGATCACTGTTGAATAAGTCGTGGTTGTGGAGAAAGGAGAAGTCGCGATGAAAAAAAGGAACCGATCGTTCCTAACAGGGTTGGAATTTGAATTCACTTTAACTCGTCAAACAATTTTTTTTTGACATTTTGGGTTTACATATTACCCTTCAAAAAACGTTATGTCTAAGTGTGTGCCCTTCAATGATGAAATTTTGATATTAAACTAATTATTTAATAATGAAGTTTATGTTAAAAAAATTAGTGGATAATCTCATTTTTGCTAGGATGTATCTATTTTTAGATATGTAGAGAGTATCATATGCCTCCTCCCTACTTAGTAATTATAATTTGCCTCAAGGTGCCTCCACTTCTACACAAATTTCATCCCAAAGAGTCCATCAATTGAAAAATAATTTTTAGAGTTATTTTAGGTCCCTATAGTTATCTAAGAAAACATGATTATATGAAATTTATTTCCATTACATTTAATAGAATAGTTTTCCACTTGGAGAATTGTTTGATGTATTCATGAAACTAAAAGGATGATCATATGAAAAAAAAAAATAAGAGCACATCAACATACAAAAAAAGAGCCACCACTAAAGTCATTAAAATCCGACCTTACATTCCATTGCTTCCAATAGAAAAGTTTCTAGTGGTGTTCAAACATCAAGTAAAATAAAGATGACACATATGAGTATTAAAATAGAGATAACATAAAAACTCAAAAAAAGAGCCGCAGTAAATCCAACCTAACAGACTTAATAAAAACTATCTTTAGTTAAAAATATTTCAGTTGTTCAACGAAGAGAAGGCCTCTAAAATGGATAGAAATCTGCATCAGCTTTCATGCTAATATTATCTTGAGCGCTAGTTGAACCTGAAGAATTTATAGTTGTGCTCAATATATAAGGAAGAAAAGGCCTCTGTAAAAGTCGACATCGACTTTCATGTGGGTTGATGTTATTTCTTCAGGTTTCCACGTGATGAATTTTCAGCTGTATTTGAAGTTAAAGGGAAAAAATGCCTCTAAATGTATAAAAATCAACATCAGCGTTAGTGCTACTAGATATGGAAATATATTATTTTGAGAGATGCTCAATATTATTTCGAGTCCCCAACTAAATCATTTTTAGTTGTATTCATGGTTTGAGGAAGAAAAAGATTCTAAATGCATACAAATAGATATTGGATTTCAAACTGCTAATAGTTTAGTGGATATAGAAGCGTATTATTTCGAGAGCTGGTCCATAATAGTTTTTCAATATCCACCTTAAGAGAGTTTGTCCATAATATTTATTTGATATCCACCTTAATAATTTTCAGCTGTAATCGTGGATAAAGGAGAAAAAGGTTTTTTAATGCCTAATGATATTATTTATATCAATGCTACAAAATTCCCACTGACAAGTAGAGAAAATAAACCAAATAAAATAAAAATAGAATTCCCATTGACAAGTAGAGAAAAGAGATGAAATAAAATAAAAATTCATGGTATTTACCAGTTTGTTTCCTAATTCAAGTGCAGTGGTCTGGTAGCTCAATTTATTTCTCGGGTTGTTTCCCCAGAAAACACAGACAGTCTCGAATCTAGATGTCCTCTATTCAAACCCCATCCCCGTCTTCATCGTTCTCTTCTCTTTCTCGATCAAGAGAGAGAAAATCATTGGTGGGCAGGGGGCACTCTAAAGCATGTGATTATCTCCACAGACTTGAGAGAAAATCGTTGGTGGGAAGGGGGCAGTCTAAAGCATGTGATTATCTCCACAGACTTGAGAGAAAATCATTGGTGGGAAGGGGGCAGTGTAAAGCATGTGATTATCTCCATAGAAATAAGCATCCATCGTTCTTCTATTATCCCATTCATGTTCTTTTTAAACAGTTGGATTGATCATATTTGTGGAGGGATCAGAAATAACAATGAATATCTACCTGAGGGGTAGGCTAGGGTGAGTAAGTCTAAGTCTAGCATGAGCGTTATCATGGTAGACATAGCCTACGTTGGTTTCTTAATTGTGTCGGAAATAAGCCACTTATTAGTCAAAACACGGTAACCAGAGCGTTAGCATGGTATATATAGCATGCGTTGGTTTCTTAATTGTGCCGGAAATAAGCCACTTATTAGTCAAAACACGATAACCATAAATCTTATCAGGCACTCGATCCTGGAGCAGGTTAGGTAAGGTCCCCGAGCTTATCCAGGCGCCAACAACTTGCCTTAGAAGTTCGACAAGGACCCACGGGGTTGTCTATATATATAAAAATTTCAATTATCTCATTATCTATCACCCCTACCAGGCTAGAGTGTGAAATTAATGACGTTTCATTTTATTATAACCTGCCATAAATACAATATCTTGATTTTGTTGCTTGTTTCGAAAGACGACGATGACAAAAGTTTAAACATAAAATACGGCCAAAATGCCCTATGATGGGCATTTTGCCTGTCAAATTCCAACCCTGGCTCCTAAGGACAATCACTGCCCACAAAACTAGAGGAGCCACCAAATCGTTGGTTAGGAAATTGCTGCATAGAAGCCATGAAATCATTGATTTGCTGTAGAAAGGAGCTTCCATTGGTGGAATAAGTCTCCCGTGGAGAAGTCACCCATGTGGTGGAATAAATCCACAAGTTGAAAAAGTATGCCAAAAGGTATCGCTATCTGGTCAAATGAATAATTTGTCTCTTCTGCTGAGTGAAGGATCGCCCAGCGTGCGTACAGACAGGAATTGGTTGCCTGATGTGTTTTCCTCATAAAGTCATGTAACTGCTAGGTGTGTTTGGAGAAAGTGTGTCTTCCCTTAGGGGGAAGTGACTGTGAAAAGTAAGTATGATTCATTAAACTTTAAATTAAGTGATTTTGAAAAATTGGAAGGCACATCCAACTATTCCTCATGGAAATAACATCCAATTATTCTTTGTGGAAATATTTTATGGAGCTCATCTTGACTTAACGTGATGTCTTCTCCATAGTTGATGGGAATTAACCAAAACCGGCAGATCCCAATGACCAATGATTAGACCAAGTGGATTAAGAGGGATATAAATGCTCAAATGATTATCTCAATTAATTTGAGTGTTTGTACATGCTAGAGACTAATTATCTCAATTAATTTGAGTGGTTATACATGCTAGAGACTGCAAGATGACCAAAGAATCACGGGACAAGTTGAAATCCTCGTTTGAGCCTTCGAGCATGTCACAAAGGATGTTCCTTAGAAGAAATTCGAACACGTGCAGGATGAGTGAAGGAGAGATCGTCTCTTCTTATCTTGACAGGATCAAAGAGATCTAGGGTCAACTAAATGATGTTGGTAATACAATCTCAAATGATGAATTGGTAGCTATTTCTTTAAATGGTTTCTCTAATGATTATGAAATGTTTGTAAGGAGTATTGTTGGTAGAGAAATGATGCCCTCATTTGAGAAATTGCATGACCTTTTCTTATCCCGAGAGATGAGAAAGAAAGAAAAGAATCATAAAAATTCAAAGGATGTTTCTTTGTGGTAGAATACAAAGAAATCCGGAAAGAAGTGACAGAAAAGGAAAGGAGGAAATACCCCTCGACAACCATTCAATGGGGGTGAGTCTTCTTCATCTATACTATCCTAAAATGAAGTTTGAGGGTGAAAAGGGACATTATCAACATCATGGTAAGGATCAATCCAAGTCTCATCAAGGTAAGTCTACTAATGGTAACTATGTTGATGGAACTAACGAGTTCTTAATTTTTTTTGAAAATTTCTCCTCATTATCTGTGCTTTCCATTAATGATTCTCGCAAATATGTGAGGTATATTGACTTCAGTGCAATAAGGAATATGACACCTCATAAAGAGGTATTTGAAAATATTCAAGACAGATCAAGAGAATCAATGTTCTTGGGTGATGATCGAGCCCATGAAGTACAAGGAATAGGCTAAATTTCTATTCGAATGCCAAGAAGAGGTATTGCAGTAATTAAGAATGTTTTGTTTGTTCTTGGTCTTAAAAAGAATACGTTTTCAGTAATTGTTGTTACTAACCAGGATATGGATGTTAAGTTTGGAAAATATAGTTGTATTGTCATTAACCTTAAGGATAATAAGGTGATCTGCAATGGTGTTAGAGATGGTGGTCTATACAAAGTAATTGCAGGTATTGTTGAACATAAAGCATTGGTGCACAACGATGGATCACTGGTAGAGTTGTGGCACATGAAGTTTGGTCATATGAACTTTATCAGTGTCAAGAAAGTCTAGAAGATGGTAATAGGTATGCCACAATTTAATGTTACTAGAGGAATTGTATCTGATGCTTGTGCCATGGGAAAACATCATAGTGATCCCTTCTTCACAAATGATGAGAAAATTGTGAGGAAACCATTAGACCTTATTCACACTGATGTGTGTGGACCGATGAGTACTCCTTCTATTTCTGGCTACTTTTACTTTTTTACCTTTATTGATGATGCTACTAGGAAGTGTTGGATTTATTTCATGAAACATAAAAGTGAGGTGTTTAATAAACTTTGTGAATTTAAATCCTTGGTAGAAAATCGAACAGGTCGTAGCATCAAGATATTAAGGAGTAATAATGGGGGAGATTACAGGTCTCATGAGTTTATTTCTTTTTATAAGAGGTCTTGGATTAAGAGGGAGTGTCATATTCCCTATACTCCTCAACATAATGGACTAGCTGAAAGAAAAAAATAGGAACATTGTCGAAACTAAGTGGTGCATCTTGGAGCAGTTTGGTATGCCACGGTTCCTTTTGAAAAAAGCATGTCTTAATGTTGTGCACACATTGAACAGGTGTCCTCATAAGTCATTGAGGGAAGTTACACCTAAGGAGGGATTTTCTGGAGAAAATCATTTTGTTGATTATTTCAAAGTGTTTGGTTCTCCAACATATACTTATATACCTTCATATATGCGAACAAAACTTGAACCTACTAAAAATATAAGTGTATTTTTTGGGTATGGTGATGAGCATAATGGATATATAATATTTATTCCTAGTGAAAGGAGAACCATACTTTGTATGGATGTTATTTTTGATGAATTTGGTTATAAAATGACATCTAACACCCTCGGTATTGAAGTGCATCCAGATGTGCCAAAAGGCAGTGAGAAAGTAGAATTCAAGGAAAGTAAAGATGTTATAAGCGATGACATAAAATAGGGTCAATCAGATGAAGTGACAGAAGATCATGGGGAGAATCAAGTAGCAACAAGGGGAATTTCCTATGTGGATAAAGAGACTAGCAAAAGGATTGAAAGATGAAAACAACCTGAAAGTGTCTCCTCCCAGGATATCTTCATGGCCCAGAGCTCCAAATAGAAGGTATGAAGCTAATCTTGTTGCATTGATGAGTGACATGATTGATTCTAAGCCCAACACATTTGATGAAGCTTCAAATTCTAGATAGTGGATTGAAGCTATAAAAGAAGAATATGACAACAACATGAAGAATTATGTGTGGGACCTACTTCCACTTCCTAGAAAGGAAAGAAAGTCATTGGAAGTGGATGGATCTTCAAGTTGAAGCATAAATTTGATGGTTCCATTGAGATGTATAAGGAAATATTTGTGGCAAAAGGCTTCAGTCAAAATCCTGATATTGACTATGATGATACCTTTGACCTCGTTTCACAGTATACTACCATAAGGAGTGTTCTTTCCTTAGCTTCCAGTAATAATTGGAATCTTCACCAGATGGATGTGAAGATGACTTTATTAAATGATGTCATGTAGGAAGAGGTCCACATACAACAACCTTAGGTATTTGAGGTTTCTGGTAAAGAATATCTTGTGTGCAAATTGAAGAAGGCCTTATACAATCTTAAACACTCTCCTCGTGCATGGTACACTTGTATTGATGAGTGGTTTCAATAAAAGGGAGTAAAGAAATAATCATATATAATTTTTGCATGATGGTGATAGAATTTTTATAGTTGTTTTGTATGTACACGATCTTATTCTAACTGGAAATGATGATGGTTTAATTCTTTGGTGGAAAAATGAATTGTGTAAAGAATTTGAGATGAAGGATTTGGGTCCCCTTCATTATTTCCTTGGTTTAGAAATGTGGAAGGATGAGAATAATCTTGTTGTGAATCAAGATAAATATGCTATGAAGGTCTTAAAATGATTCAGAATGGAGAATTGTAAACCCATCTCCACACCCATGGATCCTTGTACCAAACTACGAGTTGATGATCCATGTGAAGAAGTTGATGGTACGTTGTATCGTCAATTGGTTGGTAGCCTTCTTTACTTGTGTAATACTCGTCCTAATTTATCATATATTGTGAACATACTAAGTTATCTTATGATGAATCCAAAGAAGGTCCATTGGTAGTCGGCCACCAAGAAGGATGTCCACCTTCCTTCACCAACCAGTAGGAGAGAATTAACATATTGTCAATAATTATTATTGTAATCTTCCCTCGCAGATCCAGCTGAGCATGGCATTTCATAATAAATAATTAGCATGTTAATTCATTAGGAAGTTAATTAATAAAAAGTGAAACAACACTTTTCAGTCATAAATAAAAGAAAAAATGATCTTATTGTTGTTGTAAACAAAAATAACCTAGTTTGATAAAAAAGGGTGTCTTCTTGCTGAAATACAATCAATGGTCATTTTCTTCTTACTTCAAGTGTTTTTTCTCTTTCATTCTCTGCGTATTTTTGTATTGTGAAATTTTTTATCAATGTGTGCCAGTCTAATATGATGTTGTCTTTTTAATTTCTCATATATAATTGTGGATCAATTGGTATTAGAGCCTGGATCTAAGGCAAATTCTGCTCAACCACAGAAATGAGAAGAGAGGCCATCCAACAAATTTTTTTCAGAGCCAGACGTCCTCGGGACTTCTAGTATTTCTTCCTCAAGGCTTCCACCATGTTCATCTTTCACCATTCTCCACACACCCTCTTCAAGGTAACAGGTGCCTTCTTAGTGTGCTCAGGAGTTCAACGAGTCTCAGTGTAGCATCTAGTGATAGATCAACATATGTGGTGAATAAAAATTATGTCGCTGCGAAGAGAGTCGTCTACAAAGGATTTTGCATCCATTTCCACAAATCCAATTCATGATTTAATGATGTCTCTCTAGGAGATACTTTGTTTTAAACAATGCAGAGCTCCAACACCCATGCATCTCGATACGTGCTTCTAATTACCGAAGTTTGAGGGCCAAATGAATGGCCAGAATCTCAACTCTTGGCTTCACAATATTTTCACATACTATCGTACATGTTTTTTCAACGCTCCAGTGTTGGGTATTATTGTGTATTGCAAGAAAGATGTCACCACCAAAATGGATAGGGAGGAGAAGGAATATGAACATCTAGTGGACAAAGGTGACAAAATACCGTCACTTTAAAAAATATTGTATTACAAACTAAACTATTTGACAGTAATTGTTCTTTCATAATCAATAACTTTACCTCCATGAATGTATTGCAGACTACTCAATGGTTATGGTGCCAAACCAAACAAATTCCCATGTCTTTACTTTAAATGAGATGATGGCCGTAGCTGATAACATTACTACAAAGATTGAACAAGGGGGTTTTGGATCAATGTTCTTTGGTAAATTGCCCGAAGTAATCCGAAGGAAAATATATAGCCATTAAAGCGCTGCCATTGTTCTCCAAACAAGGAGTTCACGAGTTCTTGAATGAGGCAATTCTAAGATACTTAAACCATGTGCAATGGTTCAATTTCAAAGCGATTAAAATCTATTCAATTTCTTCCACCAATCTATAAATATCTGACTACATCGATAATGGATTTTAAATAGTAAGAGAATATTTTTATATATATAATAAAAAAATCTCATGATAATGGCTTTCCTTGATTAACATGTTGATGTTATTTCTAGAGTGAATCATAGGAACTTGTTATCTTTATTAGGGTATTGTAACGATTCCAAA
>JZKD02S0433657.1:150675-162481 GCA_000966675.3 Picea glauca
GTTGGTGATAAAATAGGCAGGTTAACCTCCACGCATTTGATATTTATTTTCTTTTTCAGGTTGTAGTGCAGAACGATCCAGACTAGATTGGAAAACAAGGCTCAAAATAGCTTCAGATGCAGCACAAGGTAGCTCTCTCTCTTATGATATGGAGGTGGTTGAGTTGTTTTATATATTGATTAAAGTAAAATAACACCATCTAAGTAGATTTTTTCTTTATCTTCCAATGGGCCACTTGGGATCTGAAGAACTAGAATACCTACACAAGGCTTGCATCCCAAAGATAATTCACAGGGACTTGAAATCTACCAACATCCTTTTAGACAACCATATGAATAGAAAAATGGGTGATTTATATTAGTTATAGCTGTAACCTCAATAGTATATGACTGTACACTGCCAGTTGTTCTGGCCATTTGTACCAGTCGTTAGGATTTCTTGTTTTGTTTTTTGATTTAGTTGTAATGTTTCTCGCCTATAAGGTTCATCCTTTCATCTAATATGAATGCGGTCTACACATTCTTGTTCCCAATCTGTCTTCTCTGTATTGTCTTCCTTTCTTCTTATTTTGTCATGGTAACAGAGTATAGGATGTAATCCTCTTCACAGAGCCTGGAGAGCATCCCGATCCTAGGAAGAAGAGCACAGAGAATACGTAGTCTTGCAAATGAGAGAGCCGGAGGTAAGACTCTTCACAGATATTGGAGAATAGTCCACTCAAAAGATCCTTGGAGATAGCACAGTCCAAGGAAGAAACCCTGCATAAGGAAGAAGCGTTTAAAGAATAGCGAAATCTCGTCCTCTAGAGGAAAATACAGTTGTAGCAAAGGAGAAGATACAACAATCGTAAGATTGTCTACGGGAACTGATCTAAGCCATTAAATCAAGCTTAGAAAGGACGAGGAGGGTGTAGAAGAGGGGAACATTTTTCAACCGTTAGATCTAGGCGAGAGCAAGAATAGTCGCCAGATCAAGAAAAGGTGCATGAAACTTAATCTTTTAAGTGCACAGGAGAACAAAAGTCCTGAAGTAAATTGGGACCGTCCATCGTCAGGAGGGATAGGTGGCAAAAGATCTGGAACTCCAGAACAACAACACTCCCGGAGTTTCCAAACGCATTGGTCACAAAATCACCAAAGCAGCAAGGAGCCAGAGTCAATCTGAATCATCTATTAGATAGGACGTGTGTCAGCGGATCCTACAGTCTGGTCTTATAGCACTCCTGAGGGTGTTGTGAAGTGAATCATTGGAGAGAGAAATCCTGGAGGCCTGAAGTCCCGAATTTCATATGGATTGTTGAAGGTTGAGGACACGTGTCGACAGATTTGACACTTTGGAAAGTTACCACTTCGGAGGTTTGCGCATATTAGCAGATGGAAACTCCCAAACGCCGAAGTTTCGAAGAAGATCTTGGCTGTCGGTTTACATAGGTCCGAGTAACATTGGATTTACCTCTCTCTGGAGAGTTCACTATTTCGACACTCTAGAGGATTGTTAGTACTGTGCATTGAAAAGGCCTGAATCCCGAACTCCCAAAGTAATTGTGATTCGTTGATCTCAGATCAACGAGGACCATTGATATTTGCAGAAATTCATCTATTTGTCCATTTGGCTATTCAGAAGAACTGAGATCTTCATGCGTTGAAACGCCCGAAGCCCGAAGTCCTGGAGCGCCTGGTTTTTAGTCCCCGGTCACATAAGAAGCTGAACTTTAAATTTTTTTTGCCTCTCAAGTACACTCAGAAATATCGATTCCACTATTTAGAGGGTCTACAGTCGATAAAGAATAACACTCGGAGTTCAGACTTGGTAGATCTTATGCTCGGATAGTCAGATCTAATGAGATCAGAGCTAAAGAAGTGGTCAGCCCTGTGTTTTTTCATCTCGAAGTCACATAGAGAATTTTGCAGACTTGGTTTTAGGTGTGGGAAACATGTAAAGCACGAAAATCCCTAACATTTTTTTTCTATGTTCTATTTCTTTTCAAGATTGATACCTCTAACAATTTAGGACCAACACAAGGGTCGATTCTTCTTAGAAAGAACTATGAATTTTGGTCTCTTAGAATGAGATCTTTCTTACAAGCACAAGAGTGTTGGGATCTAGTGGATATTGGCTACGTAGAACCAGATCCAATAACCTTACATGCCATGACCAATCAAGAGAGAGTTTCTCAGGAAGAATAGAGGAAAAGAGAGAATAAGGCAAAGTTATGGATTCAAAGCTTCATGGATGACTCAATTTTATTCAAAATCACAGGCATTGTTACTTCAAAATAGGCCTAGGACATCCTTTAATCAACTTACCAAGGAAATGATAGAGTCAAAATAGTCAAGCTACAGACCTTGAGGATGCATTTTGAGACTTTAAAAATGACAGATTCTGAAAACGTGGATCAATTTATGACCAGAGTCATGGGAATTGTAAACCAGATCAGGTTGACTAGTTAAGACATTCCTGATCAAAAGGTTGTTGAGAAAGTCCTCAGAAGTATTCCAAAGAAATTTGAAATGGTTGTTACAGCCATCCTTGAATCCAAGGATCTGTCAAATTTTTCCACAGATGAACTAATGGGTTCTTTGTTGACACATGAGACTAGACTACATCTAGAAGATGAGGCAATAGCCAATGCCTTCAAGACTCAATTCTCTATCAGCAGAGGCAGAGGCAGAGGTAGAGGAAGAGGTCATCGAAGAAGAGGGAGAAGTACAAGTAACAATCACTCAAGTGAAGGTCATAGACATCTACACCATAATCAAAATTTCCTGCGTCAAAGAGGCATAGGGAGAAGATCTAATGACAAATACATCATACAATGCTATTATTGCAAAAAGTATGGGCACTATGGATCTGAATGCCGGAAGAAGCAAGCATATCAACACTTAGGTAGAGAAAATGTCTCAAATCATGAAGGAGAAACCTCAGATGGCATGTTTCTCTCATGCCACAAGACTCAAGAACAACACAAAGATATCTGGTTGCTGGACAATGGATGCAACAATCACATGACAGGTAACATAGATTTACTTTCATGCATTGATTCTTCTATTTCATCTGATATTACACTTGGAGATGATTCTTTAGTCAAATTTCAAGGAAAAGGAATCGTACCTATTCTCACTAAACAAAATGTAAAGAAAGACATAAACAATGCCTATCATGTTCCATATCTGAAACATAATCTCTTAAGTGTAGGACAACTCATTGAACATGGCTATAAGTTACTTTTTGAAGGAGCATCTTGTAGGATATATGACAAATCTCCCAATAGAAAATTGATTTCTAAAATCCACATGACTAGGAATAGAATGTTTCCCCTAACCCTTAGAACTGCAAATTTGATCCAATCTTATGCATAAAGTGCATCCACCCCCAATGAAACTATGATTTGGCATGCAAAATTTGGACATCTACCCTTTCAGAGTCTAAGCCTTCTACAGAAGCACTCCATGGTCAAAGGTGTACCTATCTTCAAAGAGCAAAATCCCCCATGTGAGTCTTGCATTCTTGGAAAACATAAGAGAACAAGCTTTCCACAGTCCTCCACTCAAACCAAACAACGCTTAGAGTTGGTTCACAGTGACCTATGTTGATCAATGCAAACAAAGTCAATAGGTGGTAGCATTTATTTCCTAACATTTATTGATGACTTTAGCAAGAGAATATGGATTTATTTTCTCAGACACAAGTCTGAAACTTTTGCAAAGTTCAAAGAATTCAAGGCTAAAGCTGAAAAATAGAGTGGAAAATATGTAAAAGTTATCAGGTCAAATGGAGGAGGAGAATATAGCTCCAAAGTATTTGCAAATTTCTGCAAATCACAAGGCATCATCATGCAAACGACAACCAGGTATACTCCGCAACAAAATGGAGTGGCTGAGAGGAAAAATCAGATTATAATGAACATGGAAAGAAGCCTTCTCAAAGAGAAATGTCTGTCAAATCTATTTTGGGATGAAGCAGTAACATGCTCAGTTTATCTCCTGAATAGATCCCCAACCACTAGTGTCAAGATGAAGGTCCTTCAAGAAGCATGGAGTGGGACAAAATTGAATGTTGTTCATCTTAGGACATTTGGATGCATTAGATTCACTCACATACCTTTCGAATTAAGGAAGAAACTTGATGATAGAAGTGAGAAATGCATTTTTGTTGGCTGCAGTGAGACATCCAAAGCCTACATACTCTACAATCCGATTTCAAAGAAACTAATTCTCAACAGAGTTGTCAAATTTGTTGAAAATCAGTTCTAGAGTGAGTCTGAGAATTGTCCTATGGACAGTCAAAATCCATTGCTGCCACTTCCTGAAAACATAGAAAATTTAGGACAATAAACACATCATCCCGTCCTTCCAATATTGCAGGTACAAGGACAACCTAAAATCCTCAGGACAACTCTTCTTCAAGTAGAAATTTATCCTCTGAACTTCAAAATAAAAGAACTCGAAGCTTGAGAGAAATCCATCAGCAGTTGGATGATATTGATCAACACAATCTTTTTGCATTAATGTCATGTCAACCTACATCCTTTAAAGAGGCAGCTAAAGAGCCACATTAGGTTCAATCCATGAACCAAGAGATTGAATCCATTGAGAAGAACAAGACATGGGATCTTGTTGATCTTCCCAGACATAAGACAAGTATTGGTGTGAAGTGGGTTTACAAAACTAAACTCAATGAAAAGGGGCAGATTGAAAAACACAAGGGAAGACTTGTTTCCAAAGGATTCTCACAGCAACCAAGCATTGATTATGGTGAAACTTTTGCTCTAGTTGCAAGGTTGGACACTGTAAGGACTCTCTTAGCCATAGCAATTCAATACAAAATGGAAAGTATACCAGATGGATGTTAATTCAGCTTTCTTGAATGGTGTCTTAGAAGAAGAAGTCGATGTGGATCAACCACCTAGATTTGAAGTCAAAGAGCAGCCAACCAAAGTGTATCGGTTGAAGAAATCCTTATATGGATTAAATCAAGCTCCAAGAGCTTGGTACAACAGAATTGAAACTTACCTAATCAAGAGTGGTTTTAGTAGAAGCCAAAATGAGCCAACTCTATACACCAAAAAAGATCAGCAATGTAAAATTTTGATTGTATGTTCATATGTTGATGACATGATATATACTGAAAATCTAGAGTTAACTAGTTTTAAACATGCCATGCAATCTGAGTTTGAGATGACCGATCTTGGCATAATCAAATATTTTTTGGGGATTGAAGTTGACCAATCAACCAAAGAGATTTTTGTCTGTCAGCAAAAGTATGCAGTAGACATCATCAAAAGATTCTGCAAGGAAGACTGCAATCCAGCAGAAACTCCTATACCCCTAGGCACAAAATTGGACAAGCAAGATGAAGGCCCTACAATGGATTCTACCATGTAAAAAAGTTTAGTAGGCAGTTTGTTGTATCTTACAACAATTAGGCTTGATATTATGTATGCAACTGACTTTGTTTCTAGGTTCATGGAATCTCCCAAAGATTCTCACTGGAAGATGGCGAAAAGGATTCTGAGATATGTCGCTGGCACTCTCAATTTTGGTTTATGGTACACCCAGTATGAAGATAATCATCTTTCTGGTTACACTGACAGTGATTTTGTAGGCAGCCTAGATGACCAGAAAAGCACCTCAAGGTATGTTCTTCACCTGGGCATGAATCTGATTTCTTGGACATCGAAGAAGCAACCCATTGTCTCAATATCTTCTACAGAGACAGAGTATGTCATTGCTACCTCAACTTCCTGTCAAGCTGTGTGGCTGCGAAGACTATTGAATGACATGTCACATATAAAAAATGAGCCAACTCCTATCTTCTATGACAATACTTCAACAATTGTTTTATCCAAAAATCATGTTTTTCATAAGAAAAGCAAGCACATTGACACTCGCTTTCACTTCATACGCAAGCTATTCAATAATGGACAAATCACCCTTCAATGATCAACTCACAGAGATCTTTACAAATCCATTGGGAAAAACCATTTTTTATTTTCAGAGACAACACTTGGGCATTATCAATGTTGATGTTTGTAACTGTTGAGTTTAAGAGGGAGTGTTAGTTATAACTGTAACCTCAACGGTGTATCATTGTACACTGCACGTTGTTCTCGCTAGCTATACCAGTCATTAGGATTTTTTGTTTTGTTTTTTGATTCAGTTGTCATGTCTCTCGCCTATAAAGTTCATCCTTTCATCTAATATGAATACGCTCTACACATTCTTGTTCCCAATCTGTCAATCTGTCTTCTCTGTATTATCTTCTTTGCTTCTTATTTTGTGAATTTCGGCATTTGGAGGATGACAATTGATGGTGAGGCTTCTCATGTCACCACGTAAAAGGAACGGCAAGATACCTCGGCAAGATAACTCGATCCAGAGTATATAATACATATAAACGATACCTTTTCATTTTTGTGTTAACGATATTAAAGTGGATACCATTTCATTTTTGTTTTAACTAACTTTCTGTAGGAAATGTTTCAGGTATTTTAACACGCACCTGTTGACCGAGAAGAGAGACTTGTATAGTTTTGGAGTGGTTTTACTCGAGATCATATGCGTTAGACAACCAATAGATGTAAAACCAACTGGAGGGGAAATAAACATCATTGCTTGGGTAAGGAAATTGCTGATAAATTATGAACCAACACCATTGGCATTGGAATATTTAGTATGTGTAGTGCATCTTTATCATCTCCTTCAAATTAACAATAGTCAATAATTATTGGTATATTTATAGGTGACACCTTATGTGGGTGTGGAGCTCGATGAAAATCCTCAAAAAATAGCGCAAATCATAGACAAGAAGTTGGGTGAAAATTATGACATGATGTCCATCATTCGTGTTGCCAGATTAGCCATGAAATGTGTTGACACTGAACCGTCCTCTAGGCCCAGCGTGATATTAGCAGAGCTCAAAGCGGCTATGAAAGAGATTGATTATATGGAATGCAGGCAAATGCATGCCAATCCTGTCTCATTGCTGGAATCGAGTGGAGACACAGGAATGGAGTGCGCGGTGACAAGAGCTCCAACCTCTGTAATGTAGGAAGATAAGTTCCAACGTTGTGAAATGGAATCAATCTTGTGACATGTATTGTTTGCTTGGTTGTACCTTTGGTTGGCTTATAACATTCAAACACACGATCAGAAACATCTCAACGTCATATATTTTATTCTGTTGTAATACTTTATACAATTTTTTCTTCCCTCTGTAAGAGTTTAAGCGGACGATTTCCATACCATGTTGGCAGATTTACCATGCATTGTATATAAAGCACAGCAGCACTTTTAGGTCCATGTTAGATGCCGCAGAAAACAGTTTTATTAGAGAGAAATTTTCAGAGAATTTTAAAATATGTTTTTCTGATTCCCGATCTTCATTTCACCTTATCATCTGTTCTATTGAGTTCGTGAAGGATGCTACTTCCAAACATCCATTTTAAAATGCTCAAATCTTGTTTTACAACTTGCAATGCAATATTTTAAACTCCGGAACGAACACCTGAAGACAGTAAAGGCGTTATTTCTTTTCACTAACGGTTAATTCTGACCTTCCATTATTTTAATGCTTGTCAACATCTACAATAGTTTTTTTGATATAAGTGTAAGGGCCATTCTAATAATTTTCCTTCATATATTAATAAGTTAGGAGATTCTTAAAGTAGAAAACGTACTTATATTAGTAAATATAATTATGTATTGTAAAATTCTAATGAAAACCCTTGGCAGAGATAGATTATGTTCTTCAAATATAATCATAATTTTATGTTTCCAAATCTCCCAATAAATATATATAGCAAGGTACTTACTCCATCTCCTTGATCCTTGTAACAATCACATAAGAGTTATCCTCCCCAATTCCTCTTTAGATGGAGTTCCTTTATGATAGAATTCTAAATCTCTTTGGTAAACAAACATTCAACCATCAAATGATTCAAAGATTCCTCCCTTTCTCCACACAACACACATCTACTAGGGCCAATCATTCTTCTTTTTGACAAATTATCCCATGTAAGTATTCTATTTTCAAACATCAACCAACAAAATAATTTAACTTTCATAGGCATCTGTCAATTCCAAACATCTAAATACCACTAATTTGAAATGACCTCATGGTCAACTAAACATTGAACTTCATAGGCCCGTTTTGCATTGACTTGACCTCCTTTAGTATTCCAAGACCAAATTAAAGTATCATTTTCAGCATTTAATTCAATACTAGTTGAGACTAATCCCTTTACATAAAAATCCCATTCCTCATTCTGTTCTCTAGCTAGTCCAAGAATCTCTACACTTTTCCATCTTGAAATATTTTGATCTTCATTAGCTAAAGATCCTACCTGTGCCAGAAATTTTATATCATTTGAGTGTAGAGTACTTATTAAATTCTTTGACAATTAATAAAAATATACGTGTCCCAATCATCAGATCTTCTCCTATCCTATATCCCATCCATTCCCTGGCTTCCATGCAAGCCAATTAGTGATTATATGCAATGAAACAGTTAGTACTCTCCAGTAGTTTGAAATCCCTTTCAAATTCTTTCTCCCTTCCCTGAACCAATCAATTATTGTTTTCTTTTTTAGATACTTCTTATGAATCACTTCATGCCAAAGTCCTAAAACCATAAGACATCTCCAAAGACTCTTAGCTAGCAAAGTTTTTCCAAACCATAAAATGTTTTTTAAAACCCAACCTCCTTTCTTTTTTGGTTTGGCAATAATTTTCCAATTAATGAGATGTATACTTTCTTTTTCTTTTTTTCCGATCCATACAAAAAAAACATCCTTCTTCTTATTTTATTTAAAAAGACTTATAGGGATCTTAGCCAAAGAAAGTAAGTAAACATGAATGCTTTCTAAGACTGATTTTACAAGAGTAGAACTTCCTCCTAAGGTAAGCCATCTATGACTCCAATTTGAAATTATTTTTCCCATTTTTTTGGCAGCCAACTCCAATCGGCCAGAGTATAACTGTTTGGTTTAATAAAGAACCCCAAATACTTAAAGCCAACTTCAAGTGATTTTACCTCATAAGGCAAAATACCTTTTAAAACTGTGAGCTCCTCCCTTGTCCAACCCGCTTCTAAGAAAAATGACTTCTATGAACTGAAGGACATACTCGTCTCATTACAAAACAAGTCAAGTGCCACATTTAATACTTTCCATTCTGTGAGAGAATCGTTCCCAAATAATATAACATCATCCACAAAAAGTAAATGTGTAATTCTGATTCCATTTGCAACTAAGACTCCTTCAATTTTACCTTTTTCAACCAGCTTCAAAATGAGTCTACTAAGTCCCTCCACAATAAGTGAAAATAGTAAAGGGGAAAGTGGGAAACCTTGCCTCAATCCTCTAGTATTTCTGAAAAGTTGGATGGGCTTCCATTAATTAAGATAGATAAATTTGTAGAATTTACTCACCCCATAATCGAATCAGTTGCTTCTAGACTCGGACCAATATGAAGTAAAAATAACCTTAGAAAACCCCAATCCACCCTATCATAGGCTTTCATCATATCTAGTTTTAAGACCAAAGATTTTGAATTTTTTACGTTTATACTATGCAAATCTTCCTATGCCACTCTAACAACATCTGTAATTTGTCTACCCCCCAAAAAGCCAAATTGTTCCTTGGAAATACCTGTTGAAAGATACAATTTGATTCTAGTAGCAATGCTTTTTGTAATTATCTTATATGTCAAGTTACAAAGAGAAATTGGTCTAAAACCTTCAAAGGAATCGAGCTTATCACTTTTAGGAGTGAGTGCTAGAAATGTAACATTTAGGGATATTGTAACCTTTCCTTTCAATCTAGATTCTTCTACCACAACCAACAATTCAGGCCCCAAAATATCAAAAAAATCCAAAAATAATTTGACAGTCCAACCATCCGGCCCAGGACTTTTTGAAACAACAAACCCTTTCAGAGTTGTCAGCACTTTAGATAGTGAAACAAGATCTACGATTCTATGTCCTTCTTCCTTCAAAAAAATCCTAGGATAAAGTCTAATAGCATCCAATTGTTGTATAATAGAGAGATTGTCCTGAGCTTTGAAGATGTTATGCAAGTATCATATTTCTTCCTTTTTTAAATCTTGTTGGCTTGTAATTTGGGATCCATCCACCTTTTTAATATCCCAGATGGAATTTGTCTGTTTTCTATAATTTGCAAAGGCATGAAAAACTTTGTATTCATGTCTCTCGACGCAAACCAATTGATCCTGCTCTTTTGTCTCCAAGATTCCTCTTCCTTCATTAAAAGAACCAACTTTTATTTTTTTCTTTATCTAAGACCAATACTTTTAATTCATCCTTCTCAAAACCCCCAGGAAATCAGTATAAACGATATCTAAGTCTGCTTCTAGTTGAGTTAATTCCTCCTTAGCCAATTGTTTTTTGTTTCTCTCCCAACCAATGACTAATGACCTTAGTAATTTTGATCTTTTGAACAAGGGAATGCATTGGGGTAGTGTTCTCTGTACCCAAAAGCCATTCCACTTTGATCTGACTAACTCCACAAAATATAGTTTAGCCAACCAAACAAAATTGAATTTAAATGGATAACTAAACTTTTCCTGTACTTGATCCAATTGAAAAACCACAGGCATGTGGTAAAAAATCTTAACATTAACCACCCAAGTTTTGTATCTAGAACAAGACAATGCCAAATTTTCATTAATTAAAAAGTGATCCAATCTCTTAGCAATAAACTCGTGCTCTCCTCTTCCATTCCTCCAAGTTGGGAGAAATATGAAAAAAATGAAGCTTCTTTTTTCTTATATATATATATATATATATATATATATATATAGTTGATGGTTATGGTGGCACTAGTTAACATAGGAATTACTTGGTTTATATGTGTAATCCTAAAAATTTAAGATACGAATTTCTACATCACCACAGTTTTGATGAGTTAAAACGTTAGGAAGTTCTCGACTATAAGAAATATTTATTTTGAAATTGTTATGAGAGTTATTTTGATATTTTAGTCCAACTCTCTATTTCACTATAGAGTGTTAATAGTTTTTTTCTTATTTTAGCAGTGGTCATTTTCTTCTTTATGTTACTCAAAACATAGATATCTTTGATCTTATAGATTAGGGTGGATCACCTCCTTATAGTATATTAATTTTTTTTATCCTTTAATTCTTTATCGAGCCACAATTTCTCCTTAAATTTAGATGTAATAATATTTTTGATATTATCCATATTATGCAGATTGACCTCATCCTTTATTCCCCACTGATTTAGCCAAGACTTGCCATCTTAATTATTTCCCAAAGACTTGGCATCTTTTTGTTGTCCCTGCTTGACTTAGAGGTGGTTTTAATTGGAGAGTTTGAAGCAATATTAGGAAGCCTCTTGTCTTCCATGTTGTTTATCTTGTTCTTGTACATGAGATACCTAATCATATATGTGTTTTCAATGGGAGAAATTCTTGCTTCTATTAGGAGGTTAGGATAAGGTATATTTCCTTTTGACATTATAATTTATAAGGCGTATTTCCACGATTCTCTAGAGATGTTGCATCCCTAAACTTCACAAGCCTAAAAAATAACAAGAGTGATGAGAGTCTCAAAGAGGAGTTTATTCTTATCCCATATCCAAAGTTCAAATTGTTTACAACTATTTTCAAGTCCATAATAAGCTTTTCATCCTCCATTTATCCTTTTCTCCATGAAGCCCTAATATTGGCTCATTACCCCTTAATTGGGGCATATTATATTAGTAATGTTATTTTATTTATGTTGGCTTTAGGCCATTAGTTGTAATTATACCTCCTAGTCTCCTATAT
>JZKD02S0433657.1:182444-212121 GCA_000966675.3 Picea glauca
TAGCCCACACTGGGTGAACCACATAAATCTGTGTCTCTCTTGTATTGTGTGTCTTCTGTGTTTTGTTTCTGCATTTGTTTTATTTTATTGCTCCGCGGTCCTATTTTTCTAACATCTCCAACTTCAATTGAATAGGTGAATACCCTAATTGGGGTTATCCCATAGCTTCCCAAGTCTTCTTAGGCATAACATTGACTTCAGACCCTAAGGCTAGGATGATATCCCCCATGTTGAAATATCCTATGTTTGCATTCAATCTGAATTCTCTGCTTGTTCTTCTCTTCTCCTAGACCCGATTCATTGTCTTTACCCCTTATTCCCCAGGATGACACTTTTCTAGCAAACTATGTAGTACTTGCAAATGATTTCTATCATTCAACAATTTTACACATAATCCCAAAAAATTTCTTAAGTTATTTAATTTCTATGAAGAGTGCTCTTTGTTAGTATGATCAAATAATGGAGGCATTCCATAGACTGGAATCTTTTCTACTGGCTTTGTTCCTGAAGTAGACACAATTGTTTCTTTTAGAATCTCCTATTTAACCTCTTTGAATATCTCTTTTTATTTGCATGCATCAAACTTATGTTCAGGCGCAGTGTTCTTCCTTACCCACTACTACTGGTCCTGATCCTTCTTGGCTTCATCTTCTCTTGCCTTTTCTCCACCTCTAGTAACTATGCTGATCTTCTTACCATCATCTTCTCTATTTTCCACAACAATCCATTGCACGTTTTGATTGGTCTAGTTCCTCTTATCCTGTATTTTTATCAAGAGTGTTGGAAAATCTTTTGTTTCATGGGCAGTTGCACGACAATACATACATGTTGTGGGTGGTTGTGGGAAGTATCTTGCATAGTGCCCTGATTTCTGAAAATTATGATGAACAAATGGTCCTCGAACTCCTCTAAAGCCTCTACCTCACGACCTCCTCCTCTGAAGCATCCTTTGTTTCCTTGATTATCTCTATGCGGTGTAGTATACTAAGGTCCTTGATTATACTTTGGCTGTGTGTTATTGTATTGCGGTGGTATTGCGTACTATTGTAGTGGGGCTCCAAACTATTGCACATTGTTTATACTACGATTGTGCTTGAAAATAATGTGTGGGATTATACTGTGGTTGTTGTGCATTTTTATACTGCGGCTGCTACGCAGATTGTCCTGTTACATGTTCGTCCCACACACTGTATGCATCTGCAATCCTTTCTTTCATCATCTCCAAGGTTATATAGTCCTTGTCTTCATGTCCAACCGAGTTACAAAAGTTACAAAATGTTCTCTTCAGTACTATTTGATACCTCTGCATCAGGGGTAGTGATAGGGATCATGCCTGTTGTTCCATAGTTTATACTTAAGGCTTTGACATATAAATTCTAGGCATCCGAAAAAGGTAGAGAGAGTTAAGTTATAAAATGTGTCAGTTACTAAAAACAAAATCTACGGCTGGTTTCTTAACTGTCTATGTCTAGCTTCCCACTGTTCCTGTATGCTTATATCTCGTTCAATTGTTTCCCATGAATGATCTAATTGAACCCAGGTGTTTGTTATCTGTAAGATAGTGTTAAATAAGTTTAAAGCAATGCTAGTCTGATCTGAAAGGTCGGGTTCTATATTGGGTTGTCTTGCAACATGTACAGTCATGAGGGATAAAGGTTAAAAAATCTATTACTTTGTTTTCAAGGTTTTCTATTTTTGTTTCAGATTATAAGAGAACAGTTCCCAAACTTAAATTAATAATATAATAGTTTCAGAGGTCATTTCGCGTTCCTGAGTCAAATTCGAAAATCATGAAAGTGATGGGAGAAAAATATAAAGCTGTTTAAACAATGTGAGGCATCAATCATGGAGGAATCTCACTTTGTAATAGGAGAGTAAGAAAGACAAGAGATCTCTAATGAAGCATACAAATATAGTAATCTAAATAATCCACGGGTCTTGAGCCTACTAATAGCAAGCACAGAGGAAAAACTGTAAATAATTAGATAACCAAATAACTCTTAACCACAATAGATGTTGTACTAAATTGCAGTTAAACATTCATCAAAGATATATAAGGGAAACATGTTGAAAATGAAAGTAAAGAGGAACACATAACTCAGGGTGGAGAGAATCTGAAATCTCTGTTTTGTATTCTCATTAATCATTGTAAATGAAGAAAACTTCTCTAGTACAATTGACCACAAAAAGGCCTTTTCTCAGTCTTATGAAATTATATTTATACAAAGTCACCAATTCTTGACGGTTGGTGATTTCCTAACTCCTAGGGGCTAATAGTTACAAAAATGCAAACTTGAACCATTTGCATGGTTATCTTTTATTTCTCTATCATCTTGATAATATGAGCCTACTATTTACTTCATTGCTTCTTTGAAATATCTCCTTCTTTTCGTCTGAGACATTCAATACATTTTTCTATAAAATGCACTAAAAATCTAGGAGGCTCTGGTATATCCTTTGCCTTGAACAGATAAATTTTCCTCTGAATTTTTGGAAATCGGTTTTCAATCCCTTTGTCAACAAGCTTAACTGATTGCAATTTCAAATTTGGCTTCACCAACCACCTGTCTATTTGGGTAACATCAATCTCTTTTAATTGTGAAATTTCAATCTGAATTTCATTCAAGTTCTCTTTGAGTTTCAATTGATGTCTTACAATATTGATCTGTCCTAGTAGCCCAGGACAATTGTCTTTTCCAATGCCTAATGATTCTTTGTCTAGAAAATTGAAGGTCTCTTCACAACCATCCTTGACTTCCTTGGCCATTTTCTTTCTTTCAGATATGTTGGCCTCCCATACTTTAAGCATGATATCACCTCTGATCTGCTCTGTGACAGAAAGCCTTGGAGTTTTTGATACCCCTTCTTTTTCTGAAAGTACAATGGCCTTTTGAAAAGTAGCCCGGGCTGCTTTAGACTCTTTTTCTTTGAAAACAATGTTATCGAAAGATTGACTTACTTCTTGGAAATAGTTATGAATAACCTCTACTTTAGAAATCAATCTTTGTTTCTATGCTTCTATCTTCATATGCACCTCTAGTGCCTGGGCTTGAAAAACTTTTAAATCTATCACCTGATTTTGAATTGAATTCAACCTATCCTGCAACTGCCTCGCTAATTCTTCCTATTGGATGACCTACCCTTGAATGGCTTGCATCTTCTTATACATCTCATCTAAAATAGACTTGATTAGTTGAATCTCCTCTTTGTTAGCAGCTCTGGCTTGTTCCATTCCTTTGTTTATCTCCTCTATGATACTACTCTCTGAGTTCCTTATTTGACTCTGCAATTGGGCCATCATCTGATTCTTCTGCTTCAACCTTGTTTTCAGATTGTCAACTGAAAATAAGTTAGTCGTTGTCAAAAATCCCATAGAGCCTGCTACCTCTGTGGCGAAATCTTCCTCTTCTAGGTTCTGTCCATCTACGAGAACTCTATGTTTCTTTACCATTGTGCCTTCTTTCAAATGCATTTCCTTTTTCACTACAACATTCCTCTTCTTACTGAAAAAGTAGTCAGAGGAAGGTATCTCTTCTCTAGAGATTGGAGCAAGGTCACCTACATATATAATTTCCAGATGGGGAGTCCCAAAAGTTGACTGTAAAGGAGTCAATGATGCAATAGGGCTACCAAACTCGGTGAGTTGTGTTCCTTCTGTTGTTTTGGGACTATTGACAGGAATATTTGATGATGAAGGAGGAATCGTTTGATCTGATTTTAAAGGAGTCTCGGATTTGGAATTTGTTTCAGACCCCGGATGCTCAATTTGTGAAGTTTCTGATCTTTGTGGAGACTTTTCAGGATTCTTTGGGTTCTCCTTTGCAGTCCCTTTATCTTGAGATTTTGATTCGAAACCTGGAGGTATCTCTTCTTGTTCTGAAGGAGAGGTTATTGATTCCCCTTGTAGTATTTTTGGAAACCTGCTTCGTCTGTGCTTCTAGAAAGAAAGAAAGTTGGTCTACAGGTCAGGGGGTACTGCCTGGACTCTCTCTAATATCTCCTCATATGCTCTGGCTCCTTTGAAAATGTCGTCACAGGGGGAGTCTTCATGCTCAAACGTTTTCATGTTGCAATGAGCTAGATGATTTCCCACAATTTGGTATGGGTTGTTCTTTCTGAGTTCAAGATCTACTAGCTTAATGTCTTCTAATGTTGCGACTTCCACCTTAGAATGGCCAAGATTAAGAAATGAAAAATTCCCAATCTGTACAGGAAAAACTAGCTAGAATTTCTTCTAAGATGCTTTTGACTATGTACCAATGCTTCATGTTATTATCTGGTATGCCACTTCTCTGCACACCAGTCTGTTAAGGATAAATTTAGGGAGATCATGAGGGGGAATTGAACATCCGAAGACTCTGACATAAGAGAAGTTATCTTCGATAAACCAATCTACAACTGTCTTGAGATTTCCCATGATTTTCTACGAAATTCGAGGGGGTGGGTATCCATACAATATTTGGTACATAGGTATCACTACGTAGTGACATATTTCGTAAAAGAAATTGTTTTCTTTTTCTTCCTATAGTTGAGAATGATAGATATGGATGGGTTCTACACAAGTTGAATTCCAGTTCCAATTCATCAAAGGGAAAGGGGTCATATAAAAAATAACATCCATAATATATCCAGACATATAAAAAGACGCAGGTTGTCCCTTTGACTTTGTCATTTGGTACTCTGCAATCTCCTTGGTTAGATTATCTGATAAAATCTTATCCCAGTTGAAAGTGTAACACCTCGTGTATAATTGGCACCCATTCCGTGGGGAAATGGGTAAGGATTTTCCTCCCAAACAGTCTACATAACATCATTTCTATATAAACCATTTATTCATTTAACGATGTTGTGGCATAAATGCCATGGGTATCAGCTCTAATTTTTTTTTGGGATTCCCCACCATTCTTTGATTATATTTGAATATGTTTGGTCAAATTCTATACACTCTTTTATTTGAAATTCTTCTATGAAATCAACATTATAAATGTATTCAGAAATGGGGGATAGCTTGTACATTACTTGAATATGTTCTGGTCTGAACAAGCTGACGACGAACTTTTGATGGTTCATGATACTCCTAGTCTGCACATCGGTGTTCATCAGATCCCAGTTTATCATGTCATTGTATGGCATGAGTTTTGGCCGTGTAGCTATTTTACGGAGCTCGACCTCTGCTATATCTCTGATTTTATTTTCAGTCTTTTCGTTTCCGAAATCGTCGGGGAAATTCCTAACCCCATGCTCCAATATTTCAAAATTTTGCATCCAGGACCAAACTGAATCTACATCATGTGGTGTAGTATTAGATATACATCCGAATTCGGACCAGAGATTTAACCGGCGTCATCATTATTTTTATGCGTTTTCCTGGGTGTCATGATACTTGTGATAAGAAGTGAGTAACTGTTACAGAGAAGAAGGTGTAAGTTTTCTCAGATACCAATTGCTAATTTGTTGAAAGTGAGAAAGAAATTTGAATTAGAAACCTTTATTCGCCTTTAGCCTACCTTAATTAGAATGTTCTTTCTATGGCCAATAAATTCATTCACCTTAATGAGGAGAGTACGTCTAGAGATACACGTCTTACACTATAAGATATTTCATTAATTTATAATAAGTGTTTCCAAATATCGGTGGTTCAAAACTAGGATTTCGAAAGGAATGTCGTCGAAAACTCCCGAATAGAGAAACGCAAAAAGTCATTTAATATCATTAACCTTGTTTTAATGTTAAACTAATTATAATTAAGCACCTAATACTTTCGGTATTTAGGGCTTCAAGGTTTTTTGAGTGCGAAAGAGTGATAACTCTTTGATTTTCCTAAATGTGACTGATTAACAATTCGTTAAGTATGTTGAAAATTTAATTAATCATGATTAAAAAGGGATTTCGTCAAAAAGCGCATCGGGAATTTGAACTGTTGTTTAAGTTGAGATGGCCGAAAAAGAAAATATGAAAATCTTAGAAAGCCATTAAACGTTTTTAATTATTCCCTTTATTTCTGTTTAATTTCTTTTAAACAAAGTACTTTTCGAGACTTCAGTATCAGGACTTTGGAGTTGTTATTTAAAAATCATACTTCGTGAATAGCTGAACCTCGAAACCCGAAACTCTTGAAAGACTTTTTAGAACTAAGGGTGGCTCCATAACCAAAGAAAAATTGAGTTTAAAGTTAAAAGAAGAAATAATAAACTTTGTTTCAACATAGGCTCCATCTAGGGATCTCATCTCCTTGTGAGACAAGAAGAACATGTATACCAAGTGCCTTCGTTGGGTAAATGGAGTCATTAATGCAGCTATGAGAAACACATTTTGGAGAAAAATTGAAACGGGACTTCAAGACTTCAACCTTAACTTTGAAAACTCTTCAAAACAAAAACATCTGGTGATCTCGAGTTAGGATCAAAATAGATTTCCTTCTCTAAAACTCACCTCAAATCTGTGTAAGATAATCGAAACAAAATTAACCATTCTAGCAGGTTTTATCTGATTCTATTCACATCAAGGTAAAGTAATTCCAATGTTTCAAATTAGGGGATCCCATAATCTTATAATGTAGATCCATTCGAAAGAGGAATAGTACCAAAGCATGTTGTAATTCATGTATAACAACCTATCAGATATGTAGACATTGCTTCACTGCCAGCGAGTCTATTCAGTACCCTGGTGAAGTTATCAGATTTCCCACATTGTATTTCCCTTCACCACTTCCATTGTTTTCTAGCATTTAAATGCTGAGATGAGGTCAATCATATAATGAATTTCCTTTCTTCATCTCTTTTTTACTAGATGGGGGCAATCAATAATGAATTTCCTTTCACCATCTGTCTATATATATATTTTTTAAATATGAAGTGGGGGAAATCAATCAGAATGTAATATACTCGGGAAAATATCTTCTTAAAATTTAATAACATAGGCCTATCAACTTACTTTAATTGCTCTGGACTAATCCTCTTCTGGCCTTCAAACATCTTTGGCTTCAAGGAAATTCTTAAGGGAATTCTTATTTATATTTTTTAGGGATTTTCCTTGAGCAAAACCAATCAGTTTATTTCTGTTAGAATGACTAAGGGAGTTAGGATTAACCTAGACATACTTCCGATTCAACTAAAGTTAGAGGAACTATAAACCTTTGCCTATTCTCATTTTGTAGGTTAGTTTATGAGTTTCCAAAATTAAGGTGAGAGCCTTTCTTCTCTTAAAAAGATTATGGGAAAATTATCTAGGAAACAGATGAAGAAGTGTCTTGATCATGGATAAGGGAAAAGTTAGGGGTTTTAGATATTCTGTTGAAGAAACAACTTCTCTTAAAAAGCTATTCAACTCTTGAAACATTTCCCTAAAATCTTTTATTGCTTATTTTTCATATATATATATATATATATATATATATATATTATAGTGAACATGAGATTACTGTCTTACTCGTTTACGTCTCCTAGAATATTTTAACTTGAGTTTTTAAGACAAAAATTCATACCTCAGTAGTTTTTATACTTATAGCCAAATAGACTATCATTCTATTACCTTTTCCGGGAGACATTCAATGTGAGTATCCATGCACATCACCTTTTGGATGTTTCTAGTCCTTTAGCTTGTCAGCGGGTCACCTAAAAATAAGATAAAAATGATAACTGCCAGGAACTCTAGTAAATCAAGAAGTTTCTTATTGCAAATTTTTGACCTATTTTGTATATATATATTATATTTTTGTTTCAAAAAATGACTCTTTGAATTTACAGTAAAAAATAAAACTTACCTAATGAAATATAAAAACAAGATGCAAAAACAAACTGGTATGTACAATGAGAGTTCAGAAAGATATTAATGCATGAAGTGCTTAAGGTACCACCCATTGACAGGGGCGTTAAGGATCGTTCCGTCGAGGCTTTCCAATAAAAATGAATTATTTCCCTCGAAGGCTGCAATTTTGAATGGTCCGCACCAGATTTGATCAAACTTACCATGTTTCCCAACATCCTCTTTTCTGGCTTCCCATTTTAGAACCAAATCACCGGGGAGAAATTCCCTATCTTTAGCTTTTCGGTCAAATAAGGCTTTCATATTATCTTGATACTTTTGTAGCTTTTCATCTACTTCTGCCATATTTTGCTGAACTTCAATCAGCTGATTTATCCTCCTGGTAATTTCATTTGGTTCTTCTTGTGAGTCTTGCTAGAGTTTCATTACCAACAGCGCTAGATTTATTGGTAGAATGACATCAGCACCATATACCATCTGAAATGGAGACATTCTGATTGACCGTTTTGTACCTATCCTGTTAGCCCACAAAGCATACTTTAAATGCACATGCCATGCTTTCTTATTTTCGATCAGTATTTTCTTAATTATAGTGATCAAGATTTTGTTAGATGACTCAGCTAACCCATTTCCCTGTGGATAATAGGTTGTGGAGTGTCCTAGCACAATATTATATTTTTGGAAAAGGCTTATCATGGCCACGGACTTGAAGGCTTGAGCATTATCAGACACTATTTTTCAAGGACAACCAAAATGTGATAGGGTATTCTCCTCCAGAAAGCTGATCACTACTGAGTCAGTGGCATTTCATGTAGGAATAACTTCCACCCATTTAGTGAAATATTCCATTGCAGTCATAATCCATTTGTGTTAAGTGCTCGAGTCTGGATGGATTTATCCAATAAAATCAAGACCCCATTGCTAAAATGGAGCATCAGTTTTAACTGGAACTAAAGGTAAAGATGGGACTTTCTTCTTGCTTGTAAACAACTGACAAGGATTACAAGTTCAGACCTTAGTGTTTACATCCGTGAATAACTTTGTCCAGTAATACCCGACTCTTAGGATATTATAAGTCGTCGCTCTCCAAGCATGATTTCCTCCACACACTCCTTAGTGGAATTCATCTATAACCCTTTCAATTTCAAATTCTACTAAGAAGCTCAGCAAAAAACTAAGGGGGTCCTTCCAATATAACTTACCATCTATAATACAATATTTTACAGCATGCAATTTCAATGTCCTAGCCTTGGATGGGGTTAATTCGCTGGGGCACTAAAGGGTTAGTAAATAAGAATCAATATCATGGTACCAAACTAAAGAAGATAATTTGGGTAGAATTTCGGTTGTGGACACAACAACATCGAGCTCATCTGTCTCAAAAATTCCTTTGTTTTCTTGCAGATAGTTTATTCCAAGTTCTTTCAAATTTGATTCAACCATCAATTTAGCTAAACCCTGACCTTTAATAAGCTTATTTGGTTTAACTTCTAGGTCGAATTCCTGGATTTTGGCTAATCATCTGCCTCTCCTTCCGTCACTGTCAGGCTGAACCAGTATATCCTTAACATAACTTGGAGGCACATAAGCAATGATCTTTGAGTGCAGTACATAAGTTGTGAAGGCTTTGAGAGATTTCACCATTGCATAAGCTTGTTTTTCCAATATGTCATATTTCAAATCAACGTCTCTGAGACTTTTACTAAAAAATGCAATAGGCTTCTCAAAACCCTCATCATTTTTCTATAAAAATACAGTTGCGATAGTGTGTTCAGAAGCAAAAGAAAAAATCAGAAACTCCTTTGTATAATCTGGGCTTGCCAGAATTGGTGCTTCACTTATCACTCTCTTGATACATTGAAATGATGCTTTGGCTTCAGTTGTCCACTTCACCTCGTTGTCCTTCTTAAGCATATCTGTAATCAGTTTTACAATTTTAGCAAAGTTAGGGATGCATCTTCTCAAGGAATTTATTTTTCCTAAAAAAGACTAAATTTCTTTTACATTTCTAGGAATATTTATAGTATCTATTGCCTCGATCCTTTTCAGGTCAATTTTGATTCCATCCCTAGACACTATATGACCCAAGAGTTTACCTTCTTGCATTGCGAAATGAGATTTCTTGGGATTTAGTGACAAACCAAATTTGCGACATTTCTCGACAGTTTTCTTGAGGTGTACTAGATGTTTTGCATTAGATTTAGAGAAAACAATCAGATCATCAAGGTAAATAACAATAAACTTATCTCTTTCACCCACGAAAGCGATGTCCATAGCTCGTTGGAAAGTTTCCACTGCATTCATTAAACTGAAAGGCATTTTGTCATACATAAAGGTATCCCAAGGGGTAGTGAACGCAGTTTTTTCTTTGTCATCTTGATGTACTTCAATTTGATTGTAGCCTGAAAAGACATCAATCATAGACATTCTGTTAGCTCCAACTACTTTCTCTAAAACGTGATCCACCTTAGGCAATGGGTAGTTGTCTTTAAGTGATGATCTGTTTAGATTCCTAAAACCCACACACAGTCTAATTTCACCATTTTTCTTCCTTACTGGAACTAAATTAGCTACCCAGTTAGAGTATCTCAGTGGGACAATGATCTTGTCTTACAAGAGTTTCTTCACTTCTTTCTCTATTATTGGCAGTAGTATGGGGTTTATCTGCATGAGATTTTGCCTAAAAGGTTTGACACCTTGTTTTAGAGGGATTTTATGTTCCATAATGGAAGTATCGTAAGTCCTTAATTCATCATAGGACCAAGCGAAAACATATTTATATTGTCTAAGAAACTCGACATACTTTATTTTTATCTCAGGGGGAATGTATTTGAATAACTTTACCAACCTCGAATTTTCTTTGGTACCTATGTCGCAATCTTCAACTTCCTCTGGTTTAGGCTGTAGAGTGGATTTCAAAGGGATGTCATCATGATTAAATAACCTCTCTAAAGGTATCAAGCCTTTGGGAATCTAATTATTTTTTAATACAAGAATGAGATGATTTGAAATCTTGTCTTGACACTCTTAGGGATCTTCCCCTTCCTGCATGATCCAAGCGGGATCATTCTGGTTTTCCTGGTCAACATGTGTTTCGGCGAAATCATCTACCGTTTCTAAAAACTTTCTGAGTTTTTCATCATCCTCAAAAGCCTACCAATGTTGTATGTTATTTGTTATCGAGGGCCTATGTATCATATCTATATGATATTTAAGTTTGAAAACTGTTGGAGGTGCGAAGGTCGAGGCTGCTTTAGCCAACAAATCTGCTCGTTGATTTTCAGTCCTAGGGATGTAATGAAAATTAAATGATGAAATGAAGTTCTTAATCAAATCCCAAGAAAAATTCCTATAAGATATTAACACCGGGTGCTTAGCCTGGTACTGATGATTGATTTGTTTTATGATCAATTCAACATCACTGTAGACTTCTAAGTTTTTGATCTTTAATTTTCTAGCAGCTTCTAATCCTAGGACTAGAGCCTCATATTCACAAACATTGTTAGTATAATCGATGTCCCATTGTAGTCTATAAGAAAAAGGTATAATGAATTCATCATCGGGTGCCACGAAAATCACTCTGGTTCCTTCTCCTTCACAAGATGAAGCGCCATCAAAAGACATTTTCCAAACTCCTGAACTATATACATCTTTATTTATTTTTTCTTCTTTTTCTTTTTTCTTTTCTGTACAACCTTCTTCTATACATACATCAATATCATCATCAATAGATAGAATACAATTCCCTATATCCTGATCAACAATATAAACAGGGTTGTTATTTGGGTTAAGTGGGTCACTTACCGTAAACACCAACCTATTTTCTCTGTACAAGAGCGTGAATTGTCCTCCAAAAATCAGGATCGCGGTGTACGTCATGTTGAGTTGGAGGGATCCTCCAATTTTGGCGCCCCAAGATATGGATAACAACATGCCATACTTTGGGGGTATATCGGCAACAACCACATCCAATAGAACGCTTTTCACAGGTATCTGTGTAAGATTAACTACTAAATCTTTTATCATACCTATACATTTGAATTTTCTCAAATCAAATGAATACAGATCTCCATAAGGTCGAGTGATTTTGAGACCCAGTCTATCCATAATGGCTTTAGGCATTACATTGTGAGAGGCTCTAGAATCCAACATGTAATTATGGAGTAGGTGATCGTGCACAATTAGTGTGATATAAAAAGGGGCAACAGTATCTCTAGCACCTTCGAGATGTGGACTGAAAATTATATTAGGCTTGTCATATTCTAGATTTATCACATCAGCCTAACTTTCAATATCTGAAAAATTAACTATTTTGGCTATCAAATTCTGTGGTTTGGGCTTCTATCCCTTTCTTTTTAGTTTTATTTTTTTGTGAGGTTTTTGTTTCGTCCATGGGATCCTCTATTTTCCTTGTGTTGATGATTGATGTTCCTGTTGGCTTTGCCTTGGTAGGATGTGTTCCAACAGTCTTGGTTTTAATAGTATGCTTTTCAACAACTTTTGGAACTGTCTCATCTGTTACCCCCTTGGCAGGTTTTCTTCACTAGGGTGGTTGTGACGTTCCTGTCTCTAGGCCTTATATTTTAATTCTGGTTGAGTTCGGCCATTATTTCATCAGCGATTCCTTGATAGGTTGAATTTTATGTAATCTCGTTGTTCTTGTTATTTTCAAATTTGTACTATGTTTTTAAGGATTTTTCATAATCTTGTCTTGTTAAATAAGGTTGTTGACAGTCATCACCAAGATTATTTTTGTCTTCTTATAAATCCTCGAACTCTTGCATGTATTCTCCTCCTATAAAGCTTTCACTTTTAAAGGGGGCTTGGATTTTTTGATCCTCATTCTTAATTTGTCTTTGTTGAGTTTGAGGGTTGGGGTTCCTTCTGAAATCCTTTCTAGGGAAATGTTCATTCTTTGATTGGTATAATTCCATTCTTGAGATCTTACTCAACAATTCTTTAATTATCCTCTCCATGTCATCCATCTTGTCTTCAAAAGACCTACCTAATCCAGAGGGTCTCGCTTGGTCTCTGTACCATCTGGTTTCCCTATTTCATGTTTCAAACTTTGTTTTTAGCTTACCTGATGCCATCATACTTGACTATATTTCTAAGGCATCACCCTGCATCTTGGTGAGGTCTATTGATCTTCTTTCCCTCAATAACAGAGTGGAATCAGGATCGAAAGCTCCAACAAAAGTTACCTTCACTACAGGTTGGGAAGGTTTAACCTCAGTTGGAATTTTATTATACAGTTTATTAAATATTTGGGTAAACTCGAGAACCAATTCAAAATTTTTCTTTCTTAGAGCCCCAACCTCAGTTAGATAGTAGAGATGGTCTTTCCTTTCTTCCCATTGTCTTATAAAATCACTTTCCAACTCATCGTATGACCCTATCGATCCTGTTGCTAGACCTCAGAACTAGGTTCTCACCTGTCTTTCAAAGGTTTGGACTAAGAGTCTCGAATAAACATCCTCATGTTCAAGACCAAGGATGTCAGCAAATTGGTCAAAGAAATTGATATGTTCGACAATAGTCGAATTTCCCTCCCCAGTGAATTTTGGCATATTTTTCATATAATTTTTAGGTAGGTTATGGAGAGGAACTGGGAGTACTAGAGGGGCATATCTAGCGGCTACCTTAGCAAAAATCCTAGGAGGGGTAGGTGGTCCATGACCACCTCCCCTTGCACCTCTGACACCACCTGCTCCGGCCGCAACCATTGAAAATTTAGGAGATGAAACTTGGAGATTATAAAGAGGACCTTTAAAGGGGTGTAGTAACCCTTCAGTTGGGTCTGAATAGGGCGAGATGATTTTAGTAAACTGGTCGTCAAGGGACAGGAAAATTGAAAAGGAAGGGCTTGTAAATCGTGGATTGGTTTCTTTGGAATAATTGGGTGAATATACAGGAGAATCGACAGGAGTCGAGTCAAGGTATACAATATATTTGTCAAAGCTCTGAGAGATGGGAATCTGAACTTTGGGAAGTGAAGAAAGGTCTATCAAGGAAGGGAGTGAGATAGATCTTTTACTTTTATAGGTGAAAGGAACAGTTGAGAAAATCTCAGATTTAAATTTGGGTAAGACCAATCCAGGCTCTAGGGTTTCAATTTGATTGGTGGATAGTTCTCCGCAAGGGAGTGGGGTATTTGACCTTTCAAGTAGATGCTTAACGTTCGACTATGTAAATTTAGGTTGATAAATATTATTTGTTGATGAAGAAGTCTGTTTAAGATATCTTCTTGATTTCAAAATTTTTTCTGGATCGGATATAGACGAAGTCTGTTTGTCATATGGATTCTTCCTGGTATTCTTTCGGTTAAAATCCAGTTTATTAATTGTGGATTTTCCAAGTGAAAGATGAAAGTATCCTTATAAGGTTTTCAATCTTTGTTCACTACCAAAGAAAGAAATTATTAATGTCGTTCTTCCTAGGGAAACTAGTTTCGTTTCTTCGTTCCCCGGCAATGGTGCCAAAAAGATGTTGTTCCAGAGTTTATACTTAAGGCTTTAAAATATAAAGTCTAGGCATCCGAAAAATGTATAGAGAGTTAAGGTATAAAATGTGTTAGTTACTAAAGACAAAATCTATGGTTGGTTTCTTAATTGTCTCTGTCTAGCTTCCCAATGTTTTTGGATGCTTATATCCCATTCAATTGCTGCCCATGAACATTCTAGTTCAACTCGGGTGTTTGTTGTCTGTAAGATAGTGTTAAATAAGTTTAAAGCAATGCTAGTTTGATCTGAAAGGTCGGGTTCTATATTGGTTTGTTTTGCAATAGGTACAATCATGAGGGATAAAGGTTAAAAAATCTATTACTTTGTTTTCAAGGTTTGTTATTTTTGTTTCATATTATAAGAGAAAAGTTCCCAAACTTAAATTAATAATATAACAGTTTCAGAGGTCGTTTCTCGTTCCTGAGTCAAATTCGAAAATCACGAAAGTGATGGGAGAAAAACATAAAGTTGTTTAAACAATCTGAGGCATCAATCATGGAGGAATCTCACTTTGCATCAAGAGAAGAAGAAACACTTTTTAGAACTAAGGGCAGCTCCATAACCAAAGAAAATTTGAGTTTAAGGTTTTAAAAGAAGAAATAATAAACTTTGTTTCAACAATGCCCATGTGTTTTTCAAATCTCACACCATGGTCCTCTCGAAGCTAAATGGTTTGGGATACCCACTCCAATATATTATGCAAATAAAGGACACTCATTTTTGTAATGGCCTTCTGTCATGCACATTGTACACTAGACATCTTCTCTTTTCTCCTTTCCTTTGTTCTGATTCAACTGGGATGTTAGGATCTTCATATCTTGTTTCATTTCTTCCATAGCTAGATCTGTATGCTTGTATCGGTTTTATTCTAATTGCAATGTTGCTTGCAGAGCCTCAACCTGGCTCTGGAAATTATTCCATATCAAAGGAGACTTCAAGTGTGGTAAAAGATAATTAACAAACAAATGTCTATGTTTCATATTAGTAATAGTGTACTTTAACTTACCTTTTAGCCTCTTGAACTTATGGTCCACTTCTGAGACTGATTCTCCGGGTTTCTATTTAATCTCTATCATTTCATTCATAAATTGGTCTTTTGACCTTGGTTTATTAAATTCATTTATTAACTACCTCTTCACCTCTGCTATAGTTGTAGGCGTTCTCGTTGGATTATTTGTTGCAAGACCCATGTACATTCTAATGCACAGTCTCTGAATTTGATTTCCAATTGCACAACCTTTGTATCTTCATCTGTAATCTTCTTTACCGCCCATATCTTCTCATATATAAACAAATGATTTTTTGGATCATCTGACCCGTCCCCTCGAAAATCTGGTAGCCGAATAGTTGGATCTTGTCCTACCATTGTGAATTTCGTTGAACTAACACCTTCACCCGGTGTAGATACTTGACTGCTACTTGTTGAACTTGCACTTCTACTACTGGACCCACATCCTGTAAAAAAAAATCTACCACTAATCACTTGCTAGTTAATTGGTTTTTCTACTTCAGATGTCTTAGACGCACATGGGGTTGTTGGTTCCACACTAATTTGGATCTGGAATGGAGAGACTTCTTCTGCACTGGACCCATGACCTCTGGTTTTCCTCTCATATGTGACACACAAGATATCCTCAATCTACCCCATCGCGCAACGATCCTCTACCTCTTCCTCATCGTTTTCCAGGCCCTCTCGCTTGGATACTTCCCTCTTCATTTTATTCATCCTATATCGATAGGGTCATCCACTGCGCATCACACCTGCTTTCCTTATGATTTCCCTGGTATGTTCATCATCCATCGTGATGGGTCCATTGCTTCCTTCTTCTGTCTACTCTCCATATCCTTCTCCATTTCCCATATCTTCCTTAGTGCTTCCCCCAACTCCCCCATGCATGCAGAGTGATCTAGCTGCTTGATTCCATGGTCATCATGCCTTTATCATTTAATAAGATCTTGATCGATGTGTAGAGTGACCCAATGTACCTCCCTCTAGGTTCCCTCAAGAAATCATTCTCTGCAACAATATATGAATTTTTTGTGTCTACTGAAAATTCAGTTTTTAAACTCCACAGTAATATTTTCTAGCCAAAAATCCACTGCGCATGTGAATTTGTTATTAACCCTTTCCAACTGCGCAATATTTTCAACAGTCCACTCTACTAGCCTGATCCAATTAGTTGGATGGGTATCCTTCAACCTTAATAACCACTCCTGTAATAACTCTGGAAAATAAAAGAAATATGCTTCATGCAAATCAATAAACACATACCTCTGTAGGTATTGGCATCGTGTGTACCTGGAACCCTTATAATCTTTCTACGCAAATTCTAGTTGCTTTGTCTCTAACCATATTTCAATCTCTTGCTTCGTAGAATTCCATTTTCTGAACATCCCTTTCTACCAATGTATATTCTTCACCAAACTCCTTCCAGACTGTCGTTTTGAGTTCCAGTCGGCAATGGAACCATTTTTTTGGTGTATGGGCTGACCCAAGTTCCACCTTAGTTGTCTAAAAAAACCTTTTCACCATTGTCCCTTATGGTAAACCAGAAGGCTACACTGTGCACAAAGTGCACAATGCAGTATCACCCGAGATGGTTTATGGATGACTATAGGATGCATATGTCTGCAGTCATGGAAGGGATTGGGGATGTTTTTTTACTACTGTTCTTATATTTTAACATGCATCCTTATCATAACATTCATAAGATCTATCATTTTATCTATTAAAAAACATTCATCATACTAGTGCATGTTGTAAATAAACCCTAACTGATGCATTCATCTAACCATTCCATTATTTAATAAAGCATGTAAAAATAATATGTCACACATAAAGACACCATTTTACCATGGTTTACTACCTGGGATACATCCACAAAGATATTTTTCTTATTTCTTTATTCTTCATCAAATTAGCGTTGTGCACATTACATCATAGGTTTAAGCATAGTGCATGTGAGGTTGATCAACGTCGCACCAATATCCATAGCTTGTGACCTGACCCTCAGTTACATCTCAACATTCACTCCATCTGATCTCCACAGCTCTCAACAATACAAGACCCGAGACTCAAAAAGGTTCTTCAAAAGTAAGTTCTCTCTCTCATAAAGGACACCAAATATAGATGATGATATCTCAATCTACCTCATAGATCTTCTATTTATACTACAAAATGTGGTTAAAAACCCTTACATTGAAAAATTCCCTAACCCTAAGTGGACTCCACTTGCCCACTTCTAACTTCCTTTTGTGTGATTGATCTTCGATCCAACCGTTCCTTGTGCTGATCTTCCTTATTTCTTGGTGTGTTGCTTGTTTTTCCCTTTGTCGCGTTGGTCTTCCTTCTTTTCTGGTGCACGCTAATTCCTTTGGTCCATTAAGCCTCGCTTACTACGTTTACTCCCAAAAATGTATGCTCCAACATTCAGGCTCATGGTCATTTAAGAAGTCAAAATTTACTATTTTGTTGTATAAGAGGATATAAAATATCACATAATCTAGGACACTACAACCAAGACAATGAATATAAGTCATCTAGTTGGATTTTGGCCACTTCATTAAGCCATTGCAAATTATAAGATATTCAGAATTGTGGAGCTTCATTAGCTCAGTACCAAACAAACTCTGGACCAAGTCTGTAGAGTTTCTTTTGTATCTACTAGATAAAATAGGGTCCTCATCTTGGAATAGAAGATTATGGTTGGAATCATTGCTTAAAATAATAAATTGATGAGTTTCTATTATAGCATTAAAGTATCCTATCAAGAGGATATTGCCTCATTTCTCAAACTATGAATTAATATCTTGTTTGAAGCCATTGTAAGGACATTTTTTATCTGGATGTTTTTCTTATGAAAGGTAGAATTAATATGCACAAAATAACAAATTGCTATATATATCTTCTTAGCATTATTATCTGAAATATCCATCCACATGTACTGATTGAAAGGGACATTCTTTTGCAACCTAATGTGTGGAAAAATGTTCTTTTTTATGTAAGAATCTATGCCTCCAATCCCTCTGTGGTAGGATCTCTTGTTCCATACTGACCATAAGAAAAATACTTCTATGTTAGGGACCTTGGATTCTTCTTTCTCCCAAGTTTCAACAAGTAATATAATGTCATTTTCCCTCAAGATCCAACTTAACATAGGACCTTTTCTCCATGGAAATCCATGACAATTCTAAGAGAGGATATAAAGTGTCACAAGTTCATATTTATGATTATCTTTCTATTATGTATCCCTAATAATAGGTTTTATATTACTAATTATTACTCATTTTCCTTCCTTCCAAGATTCTTTTACCTTTTGAAATTCCTTCCTTGATTCATCGTGGTCTTCTCGAATGATTTCTTTGTTTATAAATATCCCTGACCCTTTTAAACCCATAATTTTACTGAATATGCCATATTTATGGTCATTAGAGCTTACCTTAACATGAATTCATGTATATTTATTCTCAATTATTTTTTGAGCCTCTTTGATTCTATGAGACATGTTGTTTCAATTTGTAATTTATTTTGTAGTTTATAGCCTCTAAGTAATTATATGGGCACCATTCAGAAGTTTTTAGAACTATGTATGGGTATCAAACCTTGGACATGGTTGGATGAGGATGCATAGACCTTAGACCCTATAGGATTTTTGTATGCATCTAATACGAAGAACAACAATTCAACCCACCAAAAAAGACCTATTGAGGCTATGTTTTTCCTTCAAGTGGTGATATGGCCAACATCGGGAGATTTTGAGAATTAGGTGTGGGTCTAAGGACCCTGAACATATTCAAGGGAAGAAACCTAGGCCTTAGGCCCTAAGGGAAGCTTCTATGGAACTATACTAAAAAACATCACCTTCAGACACCACACATGACCTCTCAAGGGTATCCTTAGCCTCCAAGTGGTGATTTGTATACCATTTAGAGTTTTTGACCACTATTTATTAGTGTTTGGGCCTTGTACATGCTTGAATGAGAAAATTAAGGCCTTAGATGGGCTAAAGGAATCTTCTAGGAATCCATGGCCAATAACAATGCCTCTAAACACCATACAAGACCTACTAAGGGTATCCTTGGACTTTGAGAGGCGATTTGGGCACCATTGTGACTTTTTGAACAATATGTATGGGTTTCAACATCGTAAACATGGTCATGGAAGATAATTGAGTTGTAGGCACTAAAGGACAACTTGATTTAAGTATATACTTGTTGGCCCTTGGTTATGGAAGGAAGCGAAGAACAAGGAAGGAAAGGTAAAAAGCGAGCTTCACGGGAAGCTTTGTGCTTGTAATAGATTGAAGATGATAATAAAGAAGAAGATCTTATGGACGTAGCCCTAGGGTGGGGGTGAACCACGTAAATCTGTGTGTTATGCTCTGTGCTTTGATTCAATGTGGTTTTTCTTATGCTATGTGCTTTGATATATCCACTTATGCTCTATGCTTCTTAGATATATATGATTGTTATATTTGATGTGTATGAGGATGCTTAGTGTTGATCTATTAGATCTGATCTGGGCTACTATGGTTAAGTGCTGAAATACTATAGATCTGAGTGTACACCGTGATGCTCTGTGTTATCTGCAAAGTATAATAAGGGTTGAATATTGATGAATGATCGATGCTAAGTGCTCTGTAAATGATATAATCACAGCTCTGTGTCCCAACTAAGGTTGCAGACACATGAGTCTTGCAACCACCCCTGCCTCTACCTCAGGTGAGACTTCATCTACTTCGCAGGTGTTGCCGAAAGGGTTGGTAGTTAGGGCTTTGTTGGTGCGCTCTTGAGTGTTGAACCCTGGGTTTGCCCCTGTGCCAACAATACTCATTATGTTACGTTAATAGGGAAATGGTGTAGTCATTATGTGTATCATAATTGGTTATGACAACTAGGTTGTTATTCATTCAACTAGATTCTATATTTGTTTGTATGTATCATCACTTGGTTTGAATCCCTCTTCTCGACTATTGATATTTTATTCTTTAGTTGAATTCAAATCCCAATTTGATAATTTCTTGCTAGAAAGGAACCATTGTCACCAAACAATGAATTATCCTCACGAAATGATGAACCTCTCATTAAAATGAGCTCTTGATATCAAATTAGGGGCCATCATAATGATCTAAACCTTTAATATAAATCTTCATTTTATCCTTTGGTGTTTGTAGTGGTTATTTGTGGATGATAACACCTAAGTATGAATTTCACAAAAATGAAAAACATAAAACTTTAGCAAAATGTGTGTAAATTCTTAACTAGACAATTTTTTATTCAAAATATAAAAACTTTCACCCATTATCTTCACAATTCCGTCACTATAAGCATGAAAGATGAATTAGTTAATGGTATCCAAAACATTCTAGCATTTGGTCTCCCAAAACTGCACTACTAGTTTAAGTTACCTAAAGCAAGTGTGTGTTATGGAAATCCACAATCTTTTTAAATTTGAAAATCAAACAAGGTGGGAAAGTTAGTCTATATGGTATATTTGAATTTCATCAAAATGTGTTCAAATTTAAAAGACTATCAATGTGTCATGTCTCAACCTATATGTCTACCTCGGAATTAGGATCCAAGTAATGAAATAGGTGGTATGGAGTACATAAGCCATAACAAATTGAACATTTCCTTTTCCCATTTTGACAAACCATTTTCCATTTCAATATACTACTAATACTCATAGTTGATGAACTTGTACGAACATATATATGTATTTGTATAAATTCCAAATATCTATTTTTTAAAGAAAATATTGTTTTTTTTTTTTTTCCTGTGACTTATCTTATTAAGAAAAAATATATTATGGAAAAGGGTGCAATATAAATTGGAGATGATTATCTGTCTAGATTTGAATTTGTGACTTTTTAGGAGGAAACACATGTTCTTAATCATTAGGTCCACTCAACCTATATATATATATATATATATATAAAATAATAAGTGATGGTGAATGGTGTTGTTTAATTGTTCTAGGTTTTGTTTTTTTTTTGTTAGAATTTATTTACATAAATTTATACCAAGCTATAATTTTCTGTTGTTTAAAATCTATTTAATGTAAAACTGGATTGAAAGTGTTGAAAAATATTAGAAAATAATGGATGTTTAAAATCTATTTAGTGTATGAATGGATTGAAAGTGTGGAAAAATATTAGAAAATAATGGAGAAATCACTTCAGTTGTAGATTTTTAAGGATTCTATATATTTTTTTTATTATTTGAAGTGGATTCAGATGAACGGATGTAAGAATTATGTAAGAATTAGTTGATTGCTTCATAAACTTATATATGTAGTGCATCATTTGAGTGTGAGAGACAATTGGTCTCACTTATGTGAGCGCTTCAATGTCTTTCTGATTTTGTTAATATAGTATCAGAGCGCTGGTAAGGAGAGGAAAAATCACTGCATTTTCTGTTGATTACGCCGGAGTTTGATGATCTGCGTGAAGGAAGAATCGCCCAGACTTGCTGAAGGAGCGATTTCTTGTTTGCAATTAATTGTTGTGGCTGCTTGAAGAAATCGATGCTCAAGAAATCGCTATAGCTATTGAGAATTGTGACTTGTACGTGAGGCTTCTGAATATTTGAGTGTATTGCTGACATATTGAGAGCTGCGATTGGAATTTGATCGCAGTCTTGGTATGAATCGGCGGTCTTGGACATTCCATTATATGATTGAGTATATTGGGTGATTATTTTTTTGAATGGTTATATTAATATTTAAAGATATGTGTTGGTATTTTTTTTTTTGGATGAAGTGAATACAACTAGCACAGCCGCTAACTCGCGGCTGGTGAACGCCGAAAGGCGGCTGTGCGAATACCTGTGAGAATAAAATAACGCGAGTGCCATAAATCAATTAATTAACAGTGAATCCTTCGCATTAACGTGAGTGCTTCGAACTTATCTGGGGAATCCACGGGGCCATAAGCGTTAAGGGAGGTGGGAAGTTGAAACGCTGAGGGGAGGTTTAATCCACGCGGTCATAAGCATCCGCCCTGGTAAAAAAATGACGGCGCTCATCCAATTTCATTGTTAATTGAAACGCCCACGTGCCATATTCATCCGCCCAGTAATAATAATTTCTGTTGTTATTTCTTAATCACTAAACGTGGCAATCTGGTAGTGAGCAAGTAAATTTTTAATCTTATTTAGTAAATGTGAAAAAGTAATCACATAAACGTACCTCTTTATAAATGAGCGGAAGATAGTTTATCAAAATCTCATCCATTGATTAGAGAGGACGACGAAGAATATGCCAGCATTTTCAATTGCCAACTCTAAGATTGAAATTTATAATTAAAAGGTGATTAATTCTGCCCATTGTCAATAGGTATATGCTTTTCGGCGTAACTAGCACAGCCTCTAAGTCGAGGCTAATAAACGCGGAAAGGCTTACGGCTGTTAAACTTCCCGCAAAAATCCATGCATTCACGCATGTAAAACCACATTCATGCCAAGTTAAACTTCCTGCGAAAATCCATGCATTAGGCATGTAAAACCACATTCATGCCAAGCCCACGAAATTGGTAGCCGTGATGACTGAATAATAACGCATTTAAAAACGCATTCACTCGTTCCTTTTTTGATGCGCTTCACGCATGTATAAACGCATTCATTCACTCGTTCCTTTTTTGATGCGCTTCACGCATGTATAAACACATTCACGCATGTACAAACGCATTCATTCACTCGTTCATGTATAAACGCATGGCCAACACTTCAAGCGCGCGCCATATCTATCCGTCCAGTAACAATAATTTAGTAAATCGTGGCTAGCTTAACATATTATCTTTTAATCATTGAGCGTGGCAATCTGGTGGTGAGCAAGTAAATTTTTAATTTTATTTAGTAAATGTGAAAAAGTAATCACATAAACGTACGTCTTTATAAATGAGCGGAAGTTAATTTATCAAAATCTCATCCATTGATTAAAGAGGACGACGAAGAATATGAATATGCCAGCATCTTCAATTTCCAACCCTAAGATTGAAATTTATGATTAAAAGATCATTAATTGTGCCCATTGTCAATAGGTATACGCCTTTCGACGTAATTAGCATATGTGCTCTGAGGTAGCCGTGTAAAGGGTTGGTGAAATTGTTGCCCAGTTTAAAAAGTAGTGAGCTGAGTGTTACAGAAAGAGGCTTGTGACGAAATCGCTGCCCAGTAATTGATTTTCCAGTTAGTTCACCCCTAAAAAATAGTAAAGGAAAGAGCTAATATGCTGGCAAGTCATTTTTGTCACTGAAGTAAAATGAACAGTGGGAAATGACAGCGCTGCACAAAAGATTGACAAGCGGTTTCTCTATGGATTCCTGTAGCTGCCAAGTGTGAGATCTGTGTTGTTGACATATTTTTTTTAATCACAATCTTTTCCTATCACAGTGTTTTGTCATAAGAAAGTAACTTGCAGTTTTAAGAAGTTGCGGTAATTTGTTTTTAGGACTGATTAAAATAGCTAACCCTTTGGAGGGCAATCATATTTAACCGAAGAAACCAAGTTAAATGGCGAAAATTATATGAACTGGAAATTTAAGATGCAAACATTGATGGAAAGATACAAGGTCTATTGTAAATAAGGAAGTAAAGCCCGATGTTGTAGTAGGGGTTACAGCCACATCAATTCAAGATTGGGAGAAATGGGACACTAAGGCGAAAGGGTTTCTAAGAATGCTTGTAAAAGAGAGTCTCATATTACATATTAGAGATTGCACTACGTTTACATAGACATAGACAACTCTCAAAGATTTGTACAAGTAAGAGAACTAAATCCATTCTTTTTATTAGGATGGAAGAAAATGATAGCATCAGTAATTTCATTTATAGAATCAAAGATGTTAAAGATAAACTTGATAATATAAGTGAAATAGTTTCTAGCACTGATTTAGTCACCATAACCTTAAATGGCATGCTAGAAGAATACCATATGTTTATCACAGTTCTTGCAGCAAAGGAGAAGGCTCTTACTTTTGAAGAGTTGGAATTTATACTTATGCAAGAGGAAGAAAGGCAAAAGAACCTTAATCAGAGGTCTCAAAGTTCTGATCTAGCATTGATATCGAAAGGGAAAGCGTCTTTCAAAGGAAATACATGGGAAAGAAATAAGGGGATTAAACCACCGTATGAAAAGTCATCTTATGGAAAACCATCATATGCAAAGCCAAACAAGGTATGACACCTCCAAAGTTTGATGCAAATGTTAAAAGGAATGACGCATGTTCTTATTGTGGCAAGTTTGGACACTACTCTCAAAATTTCTTTAAAAGAAAGTATGATGAATCCAAACACAGAAATATAAGGAATACTGGTCACTTTGTTGAAGGAGGAGAAACAATGAATGATGATTTCAAAAATATAAGATTATTTATTCCTTGTCCACTAAAACAGATGACTCAAATGCCTAGTATGTTGATTCTAGTGCGTCCATACATGTCTTGTAATAAGGACTAATTTGAAAATTATCATGAAACAAATAATGGTGCCAATATATATCTTGGGGATGATCACTCACATGAATTTAAGGGATATGGTGAAGTATCTGTGATATTACAAAATGGATGTGTTAAACAAATTCAAAATGTGATGTATGTGTCTAGCATAAAATAAAAAACTTAATCTCAGTCTCCACCATAACAAATCAATATTTCAAGGTAGAATTTTTAAAGTCACATTGTGTGGTGAAACATCTACAAGTCGTTACAAGATTGTTGCAATAGGAGTTAGATTTGGAGGTTTATACAAGCTTGATGTGAAGAGAAAAAATCATTAAGCGTTATCATTCACAACCATGACAACAGAAGTTTTATGGCACCAAAGGTATGGCCACCTTAACTATCATGATTTATTGCTACTTAAAAAAAGGAATGGTAGAAGGACTTTCAATGGTTAATAATGAATATTCTACATGTTAAGGGTGTGCATTGGGGAAGATGCATAGAGAAGAATTCCCTACTCATGCAAATAAGCAAAAAAGAGATATTTTTTAACTTGTGCATACAGATGTGTGTGGTCATATGCTCACAGGATCACTTGGTAGAACCTACTATTTCTTGATTTTTATTGATGATTGCACAAAATATACATGGGTTTATTTTCTTAGAAAGAAAAGTCATGTATTTGAATACTTTAAAGAGTTTAAAAATATGGTTGAGAAGCAAACAGGAAATACATCAAATCCTCTTATCAGATCAAGGGGGGGAGTATGAATCTGGTGCATTAATCAAGTACTTCAAAGCTCTTGGAATTGTCCAACAATATATTGTGCCTCATACTCCATAGCGGAATGGAGTAGCTAAGAGAAATAACATAACCTTAGTGGAATGTGCACAGAGCATGTTACAAGGTAAGAATATTTCAAATGGATTTTGGGCTAAAGCTATTTGTACTGCAGTTTATTTGAAAAATCGATGTCCTACTAAAATCTTAGACCATAAAACTCCTTTTGAAGCTCTTTATGGTTATAACCAACAATAATCCATTTAAGAATATTTGGAAGCCTATAGAGGGTGGGAGGGGGTGGAATTATTAGAGACTTCATATTATGAATTCTCTAATAATTCCCCCCCCTCCCACCCTCTAAGTCTTTTCTCATGTACCTAAAGAGGATAGGAGGAAATTAGATGAAAAAGCAATCATGTGCATTTTTATTGGTTATTGTTTTAATCACAAAGCATATAAGATGTTTGATCCCTCCACACATAATTTTTTTGCAAACAGAGATGTGTAATTTAGTGAGCATGCAGATGAAGGTCATAAGATGGATAGTTATGATGTGTGGCATGTTCCTTATGATCATTGTTAGCACCATGTTTTTTGTAGTTAGAGTCAGAGGTTTGTCCAAAAAAGTTTAGAGTCATGTCTTGATCTTTATAAAAATCAAAACTTTCCTGAATAAGTCACAGTTGGTGTGTCAAAGTTTATGAGTTCAGTGACCAAATAAAGAATGGTTTGAAATTTCAAGTAAGGAATTTGGCCATAAATTAGTAAAAGGGTGTAAGGTTCGTCCTGCTTAAATTGTAAAGTTCTACTTTCCTAAGTCTCGAGTCATGTCAAAAAAGTGGAATTTAGGTACCAAGGTCGAGTCAAGTGCTTAGGATAAAGGTCATGTCAAAAGATATTATGGGTCATCATTACCTAATCATGAAGTCAAAAAAGTGAACAATCATAGCACTCCATATCATTTGTACCATTGCACACTTCAAAGGAGCACCCACTGTGCGAGTTCACTGCGCAAATATTTAACCTTAAAACATCTCATCACTATGGATTTTCCGTCCCTTTTCATAATTTCATTCCTTATATGTTCAAGCATAAATATTGGTCATCCTTCATGTTTCTCCATCACTTTCAAAACTTGTGCGTCGTCTATAGATTTTTCAATAAGCTTCAAAGCCTTTTGCTACGTAAATACTATGTGTTGCCAGTCGCTATGTAAATCTTCTATTCTGATTCTGTTGTGTATCCTCCATCGCTTTCAATCATTGTTCAAGAGTTTTCCTTGGATCCCGTTGTAAATTAGCTTCTGGAACGAGTTTGTTTTTCACATAGACAACCTTCTTTTTTCTGAGATAAATTTTTATTACTTACTCCTTTGCCAAGTTTTTCCATCAGTGTGTGTCACTGCACTAAATTTTTCCGTTGTTTTTTATTGTTTCTCCGAATTTGTTGCCATTGATTTGTTTGTTGCGCAAAGTTTCATGTTGCTACCTTTTCTTGCGCATCGTGCAAAGTTACTATTCTTATTCACTGCGCAGAGAGGCTATAACAATCTATTGTTGCACGCCTAAAATTGACACATACCAACATCATGGCAACTTCTCAAAGTAAAAGAAAGAATTCAAGAAGCGGGAAGGTCGTGAGGTTTGAACCACAAGATTTAAAGTTAATAAATGAAGACCCAACGATCAGAGTGTCCTTTGAACAAGTCGGATGCATACGTTTCTGTGAAAAGATTCAAGGATATAATGCGCAACTAACTAAGTAGTTCGCCCTTAATTTTATTGGTGTTAGTGCAACTATTGTAGGGATCACTTTTCAAGTGACAGAGGAAACTATGCCAACTGCGACGGAGATCCCTATGCAGGGAGAAAAGTGGTTTAAAGGTATGTTATTAGATACTTCATGTTATATTGATTTCATCAAGCCTGAATATAGAAATCAGAAAATTGGAGCTAGCATTCCCAATGAGTATCTCCTAGAACCTTTTGAGAAACTTTTGAAGATAATCAGGAAGTACTTCACCTGTGAGGGAAGATTCGACAAGGTGCATCAATACCACATCAGGATACTGATGCATTTCATAGGGAAAAGTCCCTTAAAATTACCTTTCTTCTTGTGTCGAAGCTTGGGAAAGATGGTAGACAATGTCCAAGCCAAAATTGACCAGCTAGAGAACAACTTATTCCATTTTCTTATTCGCTATGCACAGAGGCTATTACAATATATTGTTGCACGCCTGAAATTGACACATACCAAAATCATGGCAACTTCTCAAATTAAGAGAAAGAATGTAGGAAGCGGGAAGGTCGTGAGGTTTGAACCACATGATTTAAAGTTAATAAATGCAGACCTGACAATCAGAGTGTCCTTTGAACAAGCTTGATGCATACGTTTCTGTGAAAATATTCAAGGATATAATGAGCATCTAACTAAGAAGTTCACCCTTAATTTTACTAGTCTCAGTGCAACTATTGCAGGGATAACTTTTCAAGTGACAGAGGAAACTATGTCAGTTGCGATGTACATCGCTATACAAGGAGAAAAATGGTGTAAATGTATGCCATTAGATACTTCATGTTATATTGATTTCATCAATCCTGAATATAGAAATCAGAAAATTGGAGCCAACATTCCCAGTGAGTATCTCCTAGAATCTTTTGAAAAACTTTTGAAGATAATCAGGAAGTACTTCACCTATGAGGGAAGATTCGACAAGGTGCATCAATACCACATTAGGCTACTGATGCATTTCACAGGGAAAAGTCCCTTAAAATTACCTTTCTTCCTGTGTCGAAGCCTGGGAAAGATGGTAGACAGTGTCCAAGCCAAAATTGACCAGCTAGAGAACAACTTATTCCATTTTCTTATTCGCTGCGCAGAGAGGCTATTACAATCTATTGTTGCATGCCTGAAATTGACACATACCAAAATCATGGAAACTTCTCAAAGTAAGAGAAAGAATGTAGGAAGCGGGAAGGTCGTGAGGTTTGAACCATAGGATTTAAAGTTAATAAATGCAGACCCAACGATCATAGTGTCCTTTGAACAAGCTTGATGCATACATTTCTATGAAAATATTCAAGGATATAATGCGCATATAACTAAGTAGTTCACCCCTAATTTTTTTGATTTTTAATGACAAAATCAGAAATATTTCATTCACACATTTCGTCAAACACTTAGCAACCTAGAGATAATTGTCTTCTTAAATTTCATAAATGCATACCCACATTCAGAAATTTATATAAGAATAAATACACATTGTTAAGAAAAATATGCAGCGGAAATACACAATGGACATCAACCCATAACTCAGAGAAATTTAGGCAAATGCCAGGGAAAACCCCAATGTGGGGAAACCCAACAAGAGAGAGAGAGAGAGAGAGAGAGAGAGAGAGAGAGATTTATTATTCAGCTTCAGGAAAGTACATATCAACAACAAAACAACATTTCCAGCCAAGGAAAATACCTCACAGCACCAAATATGTCCCACATAAATCTGCCTCGTTTTTCATGCCAAAACTGTATTGTTGTCCCGCCTCTTTCGTACCTCATTTTCCATTCCCACATTCCATTGTACGAACTGTTCCATACGACCCAAAAAACAACCACCGAAAACATGAAAAATTTCCTCGAAAACTGTGCCAAAAATTTGCCTCGATTTCTGTGCCAAATCCGTACAGTTGTATAGACTATACAGACTGTATGGATCCGTACAATACGACCTCCCACAACAGAAAAATATTTCGACCAAAAAATTTACAGAAAATTTTTCTCAGGAATCGTGCCCTCTTTGTTGCTCACTTTCCTCTCTCAAGTATTCTCAGAAAATCTCTCTAACTCTCCTCCCGATGTCTTCTCAAACATTCGACATGTCTTGCACACTACCCAATGCATTCTTTTATAATCTGAAAATGACATTTCCCCCCCAAAAGTGTCTTTTCACCTTCCCCAACCCTAGATCCAAAGGCCAAGATTAGATCTTGCCTTTTCCAAGATCAAGGGTCATGATTCATTCCCTCCAAAATGTCTCATTTAAAATTAAAGTGAATCTCACTTTATTACATAAGTTCTTTATGAAAATAAAGTCACTTTAAAAATAGAAGGTACACTTTATTAAAAAGTCACTTTAATAAAAGAACCACTTAAACAACTTTATAAAAACTATTACAAAGTTAAGTGCCTGG
>JZKD02S0433657.1:212171-224821 GCA_000966675.3 Picea glauca
GTACATATCAACAGCAAAATAACATTTCCAGCCAAGGAAAATACCTCACAGCACCAAATCTGTCCCACAGAAATTTGCCTCGTTTTCCATGCCAAAATCATACCGCTGTCCTACCTCTTTCGTACCTCATTTTCTGTGCCCATAATCCACTATATGGATTGTTCCGTACGGCCCAAAAACAACCACCGATAATTTGAAAATCGCCTTGAAAATTGTGCCAAAAATCACCTCGATTTTTGTGCCAAATCCGTATGAATTGTACGGAATATTACGGATTGTACGGTTCTGTACAGTATAGCCTCCCACAATAGAAAAAAAATTTCGGCCAAAAATCACAAATTTTTTTTCTTAGGAATCGTGCCCACTTTCCTCAAAAAATGTGCCCTCTTTGCTGCTCACTTTCCTCTCTCAAGATTGCTCAAAAAATCTCTCTAACTCTCCTCCCAATGTTCTCTCTCGACATTCGACATATCTTGCACACTACCCAATGCATTCTTTTATAATCTGAAAATGACATTTTCCCCCCAAAAGTGTCTTTTCACCTTTCCCAACCCTAGATCCAAATGCCAAAATTAGATCTTGCCTTTTCCAAGATCAAGGGTCATGATTCATTCCCTCCAAAATGTCTCATTTAAAATTAAAGTGAATTTCACTTTATTACATAAGTGCTTTATGAAAATAAAGTCACTTTAAAAATAGAAGGTACACTTTATTAAAAAGTCACTTTTATAAAAGAACCACTTAAACAACTTTATAAAAACTATTACAAAGTTAAGTGCCTGGTAGTGTAAACATTAAGGTAACATCCGCATATAAGACAAAACATGCGGAGTACCTCCCGAGCTAAAAAGCTAACACTCCCTCTTAGTGAGGGATGTACTCGTTGCCATCTCCATCATTTGGTCCCATCACACTGTGTTCAGTAGGAGCTCCCTCTTAACCTGGATCCATCCATAACACCTGCACAGAACTTGAACCAGAAGATCTTCTCATGGCAACCTCCCAGAACCCTGAGCTCACTTCATCTTGAGCATCGGTTTGATCAACCTGGCTGAGCCTTCTGCCAGTGCTCAGAAGAGACTCACTCTCTTCTATCGGAATGCAAGACTGATACCTTGGCGCCACCATAGTCTTAGGAGCCTCCTCATGCTCCTCATCCAACGTTGAATCATACATCATAGGCTTTCCTCTCAACATATACAACCTATCCACTCGGATACCGATCAACTGCAACTCTATCGGGTCCACTCCCTCTCTGTAGATAAAGACATGTTCCCTCTTAAACAATACGCAATATCATACATCCTGCAAGGTTGAGACTGAGAGAAATTTAACACTCAACCCTGGAACAAAGAGAACTCCATCAATCTCCAAGAGTCCCCCAAACTCGAGTTGGAATCTAACATTCCCAACTCCACGTACAACTCTCGCCATACCACCTTCATTTACCACCTGTCAGCTAGGACCAATCTCTGTGAAGTCTGGGAATACTCCCCATATTTCCTTCATGTGGTTAGAGACTCCGCTATCCACAATCCATCTGACATCACCTCTGAATCCTCTGCTGTCGACACTCGAAACTAGGGTGACCAAAGAAAATTCCCTATCGAACTTTGAAGTAAAGTCCTTTATGGATGTTGTAGTAGCTATCTTAGGCCCCTCTGACTTCTTAATCTTCTTCTTCCTCTCAGGACATTGAGAAGCAAGGTGCCCCAACTAATTACAACAATAACATCTAACTTTACTCAAGTCCCTTCCGGAACTTCCTTTCTTCTTTCTCTTTGTCGCAAGAGCAATATTCTCCTCAGCTTTGTCTGTCTTCTGATCATTGCTCTGAGATATTTCTCAGACCTCCTCTTGAGTGAAATCATCCCACAGTCTGCTCTAATCTGGTAGATTCTCATGATCCACCACGCACTTCATGAAGACTTCCCAATCTTTGGTGAAGTCGTTTGAGGCTATCCTCACCAACTCAAAATCTGAAGTGACCTCTCCAACAGCTGCCATCTCATCTTTAACTTGAGCCACCCTGGTAAGATAAGAAGAGACACTCTCCTCCTTACCCATCTTGGTATCATGCAACTTAGCCCTCAAGACCATCTTCCGGTTCTCGTTCTTCGCCTTGAACAAGTTCTTAAGTGTATCCCACATCTTCTTGGCAGTGTTTTTCTTAGCCAAGTGTGGGATAAGGTGATCCTTCACCCCATCCAGAATAATCCTTTGAGCTCTGGCTTCCTTGACCTCATGCAAATCCAAAGCAATAGGATCTGTTGTGGAAGCTTCTACAATAGAGTTGATGTAGCTATAGATCTTGTTCTCCTTGAGAACGGTTGACAAACGAACCTTCCACTGCAAGTAGTTGGAAATGCCATCCAACTGATCCTCATATCTAATGCTTGCAACCATATTCCCTGTCACAACTCAAGGAAAAAAATCACACCCTTTTGCCCAAATATCACACTGCCCACTGCCAGAGACAAAGCTCTGATACCATGTTGATTTTTAATGACAAAATTAGAAATATTTCATTCACACATTTCGTCAAACACTTAGCAACCTAGAGATAATTGTCTTCTTAAATTTCAGAAATGCATACCCACATTCATAAATTTCTATAAGCATAAATACACATTGTTAAGAAAAATATGCAGCGGAAATACACAATGGACAGCAACCCATAACTAACAGAAATTTAGGCAAATGTTAGGGAAAACCCCAATGTGGGGAAACCCAACGAGAGAGATAGAGAGATTTATTATTCAGCTTCAGGAAAGTACATATCAGCAGGAAAATAACATTTTCAGCCAAGGAAAATACCTCACAACACCAAATTTGTCCCACAGAAATCTGCCTCGTTTTCCATGCCAAAATCATACTGTTGTCCTGCCTCTTCCATACCTCGTTTTCCATGCCCACAGTCCACTATAAGGATTGTTCCGTACGGCCCAAAAAAAACCACCAAAAATCTAAAAAATAGCCTCGAAAACTGTGCCAAAAATCACCTCGGTTTCCTTGCCAAATCCGTACGAGTGTACAGACTGTACGAATTCATACAGTATGGCCTCCCACAACGAAAAAAAAAATTCGGTGAAAAATCATAAAAAAAAATTCTCGAGAATCATGCCCACTTTTCTCGAAAAATGTGCCCTCTTTGTTGCTCACTTTCCTCTCTCAAGCTTGCTCAGAAAATCTCTCTAACTCTCCTCCCAATGTCCTCTCTCAACATTTGACATGTCTTGCACACTACCCAATGCATTCTTTTATAATCTGAAAATGACATTTTCCCCCAAAAAGTGTCTTTTCACCTTCCCCAACCCTAGATCCAAAGGCCAAAATTAGATCTTTCCTTTTCCAAGATCAAGGGTCATGATTCATTCCCTCCAAAATGTCTCATTTAAAATTAAAGTTAATTTCACTTTATTACATAAGTGCTTTATGAAAATAAAGTCACTTTAAAAATAGAAGGTACACTTTATTAAAAAGTCACTTTAATAAAAGAACCACTTAAACAACTTTATAAAAACTATTACAAAGTTAAGTGCCTGGTAGTGTAAGCATTAAGGTAACATCCACATACAAGACAAAACATGCGGAGTACCTCCCAAGCTAAAAAGATAACAAATTTTACTATTGTCAGTGCAACTATTGCAGGGATCAATTTTCAAGTGATAGAGGAAACTGTGTCAGTTGCGACGTAGATCCCTATGCAAAGAGAAATATGGTGTAAATGTATGCCATTAGATACTTCATGTTATATTGAATTCATCAAGTCTGAATATAGAAATCAGAAAATTGGAGCCAACATTCCCAGTGAGTATCTCCTGGAACCTTTTGAAAAACTTTTGAAGATAATCAAGAAGTACTTCACCTGTGAGGGAAGATTCGACAAGGTGCATCAATACCACATTAGGCTACTGATGCATTTCATAGGGAAAAGTCCCTTAAACTTACCTTTCTTTCTTTGTCGAAGCCTAGGAAAGATGGTAGACAATGTCCAAGCCAAAATTGACCAGCTAGAGAACAACTTATTCCATTTTCTTATTCGCTTCACAGAGAGGCTATTACAATCTATTGTTGCACGCCTGAAATTGACACATACCAAAATCATGGAAACTTCTCAAAGTAAGAGAAAGAATGTAGGAAGCGAGAAGGTCGTGAGTTTTGAACCATAGGATTTAAAGTTAATAAATGCAGACCCGATGATTAGAGTGTCCTTTGAACAAGCGTGATGCATACATTTCTATGAAAATATTCAAGGATATAATGCGCATATAACTAAGTAGTTCACCCTTAATTTTACTGGTGTCAGTGCAACTATTGCAGGGATCAATTTTCAAGTGATAGAGGAAACTGTGTCAGCTGCGACATAGATCCCTATGCAAGGAGAAATATGGTGTAAATGTATGCCATTATATACTTCATGTTATATTGATTTCATCAAGCCTGAATATAGAAATCAGAAAATTGGAGCCAACATTCCCAGTGAGTATCTCTTGGACCCTTTTGAATTTTTTTTGAAGATAATCAAGAAGTACTTCACCTGTGAGGGAAGATTCGATAAGGTGCATCAATACCACATCAGGGTACTGATGCATTTCAAAGGGAAAATTCCCTTAAAATTACCTTTCTTCCTCTGTCGAAGCCTGGGAAAGATGAAAGACAATGTCCAAGCCAAAGAACAACTTATTTCATTTTTCCTTGATTAAGATGTTGGTGGTTGAGGAGATGGGAAATTTGAACAGGTCCTTATGACTGCAAGTGAGTTTGGACAAGGAAGCTACAGACAAATTGAATGATCCCATCCTTTGTTTCCAACTGGATTCGCACGCACAACCTCAGCATGGATATTTGTCATGCGAGATCACTGCGCAGATTTTGCAGCTGGCATTTGCACAACAGAAATCAGAATTTACCACGCAACGATGGCAGTGTTGTCCAACGATACACATGATGATTCATCACAACTGTATGGTTGAAATTTTCTTAAGAATTTATGATTGTAAATAACATCTCAGATAGGTTATGATTGCCAGATCGACTTTCCTATTTTTGGTAAATTTTGTAGAGGTTGTTATTCTCTTTTAAAACAACTAGATCCATAACTCTAGGAGATAGTAGTTCAAATCCTAGCAGCTAAGTGTAGCTTTATTTTCTATATATAGGGACCATTTTGATGTAAAAAGGGGGCGTGTGGGCAATGGTATAGACATTTTGATCCTCTATGTAATTTTATGAATCTAAAGAAAAACAAATGCAGAAGTCTTGAGTTCCTTAAGAAAAATATTCTATTGGTGGTGATTTGAAGTTTGTACCTTTCTTTGTATGTATTCCCTGTGTACTTATTTTCGTCTGCAATTTGTTCTCTTTAAAATGGTGAATTGAAAGTCCAGAATTCATCTAATGATGCTCTAGACTTAACTATTTTAAATTATGTCTTTCTTCTCAGCTAAGATCATAATCCATCCATTGTGGTGCTTTGATTATGTTGTATGAATCCTTTCTTCTTTCGCCCTACATGATCAAACTAAACATTGAAGTTCATCACCTTATTTAGCCTTTGTTCCTCTAAGGAGTTCTATCTACCAAGCATTATTTTCTTTGTTTTCAGGGGTTGACTCCATAGCCCTGGAAGCATTATCTTTTGTTAGCAGACCTTCAACAATCATCTCAAAATTCTAAATCTAGCCATCATTTGAAGCAACCTCTTTATCAGAAATTAAGTCTTAGAGAGAGCCCTCTCTAGATTGGAAAGCCTAGTTTCCATTCTTAAAGTTGGTTTGTAGGTTACCTTTGTATATTGTTTCTTCAACCCAACAATTCACTCAGCGTTAACAATCATGATGAAAATTTCAAAGAAGAAGTAGAACATGAACATAAACGAAAGGAGGAACTCAATGATATGGACACTACAAGAAGCCAAAGTACACTAAGATGAGTATATTCACCACCAAGCAAATGAAGAGGTGAAGGCATTGAAACACCAAGGAGGTCATCACGCCAAACTCATCTACCTTAAAGGTATAAAGACTATGCTTTGATGACTGAAGTAATTAATGCTATAGAACCTTTAAATTTTAAACAAGTTAATGAGCATAAAGAATGGAGAGATGTAAGAAGGAAGAGTATGAGTCCATAATGAAAAATTATACTTGGGAATTAACATAATTACCCAAAAATAAAGTTCCTATAGGATCTAAATGGTTATACAAACCCAAATTTAATGCTTATGCAAGTATAGAAAAATTTAAAGCCAGATTGGTTGCAAAAGGATATTCACAGAAAGAGGGAATATATTATGAGGATACCTTTGCACCTATAGCTAAGTTAAACACAAATAGATTAATGATTTCATTAGCTACAAAACATAATTGGAAACTTAATCAGCTAGATGTTAAGTCTTCTTTTCTAAATGGGGAATTAAAGGAAGAATTATATCTTTTTCAGCGAAAAGGATTTGTAAAAAAGGGTCAAGAACATCTTTTTTGTAAATTAAAGAAAGCCTTATATGGACTAAAATAAGCACCAAGATCTTGGTATGTGAAGATATACTCTTTATTTCATCAGAAATGTTTTATAAAAAGTATGAGTGATCCTAACTTGTATATCAAGTCAGATAAGGAAGGGGATGTTGCTTTGATTTCCTTGTATGTTGATGATCTCATTATAACATGAAATGCATCTCAGTTGATTGATGAAATTAGAAGACAATTGTCACAGGTTTTTGAGATGAAAGATCTTGGTGAGTTTCATTATTGCTTAGGTCTTGAAATATGGAGAGAAGCAAGTTATACACTGGTCACACAGAGAAAATATACAAGGGAGTTACTTAAAAAGTTCAATATGAGTCAGTGTAAAGAAATATCAACTCCTTTACAACATAATGCTAAACTCCACAATGATGATGGGACAAAAGTGGTAGATGATACACTGTATCGTCAGTTAGTGGGAAGTCTAAACTATCTCACTACAACCAGACCTGATATAGCATATTCAGTGAGCATCCTAAGTCAATTCATGTCAAAGCCTCATGAAAGTGACTAGTTAGCAACAAAATGAGTATTTAAATATCTGAAAGGGAATGTTAATTTTGGTATTAAATATACTAATGAGTTTTATGTTAAGATGATAGGTTATTCTGATTCAGATTGGACTAGAAATACCGATGACATAAATTCAACCAAAGGATATACATTCAATATTGGATCGAGGATCATGTCTTGGAGCAGTAAGAAACAACCAATTGTTTATTTTTCATCAACTGAAGTTGAATACAAAGCCTTGTGTAATGCTACTTGTGAGGCAATTTGGTTGAGGCGAATTCTTTAAGATATGAGAGAAGAATAAAAAAATGCCAACGATTATCAAATGTGATAATCAAAGCTTCATCAAAATAGCCAACAATCCTATGTATCATGCTAGATAGAAGAAGATTGAGACCCAATATCATTATATAAGGGAAAAGATGCACTCAAATGAGATTGATATAGTTTATTGTAATACAAATGACAATATGGCTGATATTTTCACTAAGCCTCTTGGAAAGGAAAAATTTGAAATATTTAGGAGTCAACTAGATGTTGTAGATAACTCATTTCTCCATTAAAGAGGAGTGTTAGGGAATAATGGAGAAATCACTCAGTTGTATATTTTTAGGGGTTCTATATCTTTTTTTATTTGAACTGGATTCATATCCATAGATGTAGGAGTTAGTTGATTGCTTCAGAACCTATATATGTAGTGCATCATTTGATGAATGTATTGGGTGTGTGAGACAATTGGTCTTACTTATGTGAGCCTTCAATGTCTTTATGATTTTGTTAATAAAAAACCTGTGGGGCACTCGGGTTATACAAAATTAGCCATTCAAATCTGCAGCTCCAACAATTTTTCATGGGATTTCGAACAAAATTAAACATGAAATATCCCAAAAAAACCAGTTAAACTAAGAGGATGGGAAATGATGACTATGATGTAAAAATGTACGATGACTTTTTAACATTTGACAAATTCTTAATATGCAATTACAGATATGTAAAATGATTTTACTCTTTATTTATAAATGAAATTGGAAAAATTATAAATATTTATATTTTATTAAATAATAATATAAATATTTATTTTATTAAATAAAAAATATTATTATTATTTAAAAACAATTAAATTTATGATTGTTAAGAAAATTAATATATTTTATAATAACAACTAAAACTATTTTGAATTTCAAATATAAAATTAAATAATTATAAACAATTTATTAATATAATATTGTTATTTTACATATATTTTTTTAATATTTAAAAAGTAATAAGGAAACCTATATATTAATATAAGTGACACCTTTCCCACTAACATAAGGCACTATGTATTAACATGGTATAAATATCCCATTGATTGTTATTTTTGGGAAAAAATATATTTTTATTTTTGAATATGCTAAAAAAAATTAAGAATACTTCGGTAAAACATTAGTTTTATATATTAAAATATCAACAACTTAACCTGTAATGACATTTTAATATTTTTTAAATAATTTTTTTTTATAAAATTAATAATATTTTTTATTTTAATTTAATAAAAAATAATGTCTTAGGTTTGTTGTAAATGCTTCAAAGTTGGATGCCAAGGCTCTCTGAAAACAAATTTGACGAAATCTTATGGCCCTCAATGGGGTTCCATACATGATTAGGGCATCGTTCACGAACGGTGTTACCTTTCCTTTTTAAAAAGATGTTGGACTTTGTCTACATAAACGACCGGTATTACCTTTCCTTTTTAAAAACATGTTGGACTTCGTCTAAATTTCAATCGAGGCATTTTTATGATAAATCTTACATTTCCAACTAACATTAAGTAGTAATTATTTTCAATAAGAATAAGCTAAAAAAAAAATTTAAACTCGTATGTTGAGTTTTTAATGAGAATATCATTGTAATAATTTAGAATCATGTTCTTAATTTTAAGAGTTACTTTAGATATTATCTTTGAAATGTAAAATGAGGAGAAATACAAAAAAAATTCTTAACTTTATTATATGGAAAAAATATAAATACTTTTTTATTAAATTTGATAACTTCACTACTAATCAAATTTGGATTTATTTTTTATTCATTTTTATAATAATATTATATATATTATATTAATTAACATTTAAAGTTTTTATTCATTAAAAACAAATTCAAATAACTTGATATCATTAGATTTTTATGATTAAAATGTCCTTTACATGAGGTCTTATATTTATTTTTGCCTCTCATTTAAATAATATGTATAATATGTATTTTTTTTAACTTTTATTATGAATACAAAAACAAATTTTGTTGTGAATACAAATACAACTTATGCATAACATAAAATTATTATGAAATTACATTTGACATAACATTATCAAATTAGAAAAGTTTATATAGAAATATTTGAAGTGTCCTACCTCATATAGAATACAACATCATTAAAAATATATGCCCTTTAAAAATATGTTTCCACTCTGAAATATATACAACAAGAGCTATCAAACAATACAACCCCAATAACCATTGGATGCAAACTTATAGCTTTAAAGCTTGCAGAAATCAAGTCAACACACTACTTCATTTGGATGCAGGCGTATTTCACTGAATCTTAATATTTTCTTCTATCATCAGCCTTTAGTTCTTAATCTAGTGAGTGCTCTATAAAATTTATAATCCACTTGAACAACTAAAACCCTCCCATTTTGGCAATCTTAGTGTAATTTTGGTAAATTAAAAAACCATGGATCGGTTTAATTCTTAAAAGCCAAAAACATTCCAATTTCGGCGACCCAATTTGGGTGAAAAGCTCTAAAAAAAACCCAACCCCCACACACGGGAATAAACATTTTAAGTCTGTCAGTGTGAGTCTGTGAGTGGACTTATAAATGTATTATTTTTTAGTTTTATAAAAATATATTATATATGTCTAAATTTTTATGAAAAACATATGTCATATCCGCGCCATCAACATCAACATCAGCTTTTTTTTATAATAAATATGTTAAAGAGGATGTGCCTTATCGACACCATCAACATTAACTTTTTTATAACAATGGTGCATGGCAACATAGTCCTTGTCAACGAGGTTAGAAAGCAAATTGTGGAAAATGGGGTTGAATTGTAAATGACGGAAGTGTTTGGTGCAAAATGTATATCACGGAAATGTTGTGTGCAACATGTATATCACAGAACATGGGGCAAAAGTAAATGACGGTTGGCATGTAGAGCACCATTTAATTTTTGAAAGTATATAACAAACAACAAATTTGTTGACAGTGGAAGAATAAATTTGGAAATTTAAATGCATTTGCCATATGGTCTGGTAAAAGATAAAAATGTATGAAGACATAAAATTAAAAGGAGATAAGAAAACAATCTTATTTGAAATATGTAAAAAACTAAAAGTTTGTTACATGCTACTGGAAATTTTGAAATGTGTATAACGGAAATGTTGTGTGCAAAATGTATATCATGGAACATGGGGCATAGTCCTTGTCAATGATGTTAGAAAGCAAATTGTGGAAAATGGGGTCGAATTGTAAATGACGAAAGTGTTTGGTGCAAAATGTATATTACGGAAATGTTGTGTGCAACATGTATATCACGGAACATGGGGCAAAAGTAAATGACGGTTGGCATGTAGAGCACCATTTAATTTTTGAAAGTATATAACAAACAACAAATTTGTTGACATAAAATTAAAAGGAGATAAGAAAACAATCTTATTTGAAATATGTAAAAAACTAAAAGTTTGTTACATGCTACTGGAAATTTTGAAATGTGTATAACGGAAATGTTGTGTGCAAAATGTATATCATGGAACATGGGGCATAAGAATGCATTTGTGAACATGGGGTATTTTATTTTGAAATATATAAAAAAATAAAAGTCTATTACATATAAAAAATTAAATGCATTTGTCATACAGACTGGTGAAAGATAAGAATGTATGAAAACATGTAAATTTAAAAGCAGATAAGAAAACATTTTTATTTGAAATATGTCAGAAAATAAAAGTTTGTTACACACTACTGGAAATTTTGAAATATACAAAAAAAATAAAGTTTGTTACATATAAATCAGAATTTCAATGTGTTTGTCATGTAGATTGGGATTGGGGCTCACGCGGACCATTAGAGAAATATGTAGAAGAAACAGGATTGTAGAAAGAAGATAGAGTGCAATACTTGCAAAAAAAGCAAATGGAAAGGTATAAGTGTTTGCCTACACATCTATATTTAAGAAAGTGGAATAATTGGGTTGATAAACAAAGCAGGATGCAATCAATAGACTTACAGTGAGGGTACATATGAGGCCTTTGTCTATTTTCTTGTGGTTGTCGTTTCATTGATGTCACCGACGGTTGTGGTTTCAATGATGTCGTCGACGACTATTGGAATCCTGGAAACTACCTGTTACCTTTTGTCGGCGGCCTGCTTCAATTACCTTTCGAGACATTCTTCAATGTAGCTTCTCATTGGGGCGATGTTGATCTCATTCCGTATTTTTATGTTGAAAAGATCGTTTTCTAATTCCTGGAAGTCAATAGAAAGATTACAGAGAGCCCGATAAATTTCCTAATTCTGTACTGAATATTTGACTAGTCAGTCATGGATGTGATCTTGATCGAATTGAAGGATGATGTAAAACTTTTCCAGAGATAAGGAAAAGTTGTTGTGGACTCCGAGAAACAGTTGTTGTGGACTATTGTCCCATTATTCTTGTAAACAACTAGGCAATTTCATGAAATAGATTTCTAAATGAACTAACCTAGAAGCGTGTAATATTTCCAGGAACTAAAAGGGGGTTTTCCAAAAAATGGGGCAAGAGGTCCAACCTGTTATTATGCTTTTCTAGGAACTATTTGCAATCTTCTCCTCTAAACATAAATGTTGGCTCCGACAATCTTAGCATCTGGCGGAAGACCTGAGGTGACAAAGAAACATAAGAGTGGTCCTGCAGTGGAATAATTCTTTTTTCTGAAATAAATTTATCGGTACACTAAGAGACCAGGTCCTTACAGTCAAAAACCTTAGGGACACAACCTGCATGAGAAATCCTAAAGGTACAAATTACTTGGTTCTCTGTGGTAGAGTTTGAGTAATAAGAATATGCCCTGGACCACTAGAAGTTTTGGTCCTCACGCCCGAAGATGTTCACTGTATCTCCACAGAATTGTTGTCGAGTTGATGCCATAGTTTTATGAGAACGTTGGTTTTCTCCAGATGATGGTTTAAATGAACAGTTAGAGCCGATAATGTAACTCTCCGCTAAATCTTGGTTAAATTCTTATGAATGGGAAAGCTCCTCAAGCCTTTCGTTGATTAATGATAATCTGTATGGGTGGTGCATGATGAATTGTTAGCAGTAAAGCTTACTTGTTGCATATTTATAAATGTGAAGGTGGCGGGTATGCCGAAGAGAAATTAAGGATTGGAGGTTTCGTGAACGTGCGGAGGCCACGACGTGCGAATGACATTTGATGATTTTGAAATCAACACTTGGAAGGGATAATATAACCCCCCACAAATATTGGTTTAATGTGCATCAATAGGAGATCTCCTCAATCCTTTTTCCCATCAATGACAATCTATACGGTTCCTGCATGATGACCTGTTAAATTAAATGTCAGTAATTGCA
>JZKD02S0433657.1:233798-262066 GCA_000966675.3 Picea glauca
AGTGAGGATTATTTTTTGGATGTATATGCACAACAGTTGTAGAGCTAGCTAGTTTCTTCAAATCCTCTACTATATCTTCTCGCAACTCTGTTACAAATGTTGCCTGAGTTGTCTGAAAGATCCTTTCTCTAACATCCCTTTTCTTTGTTATATTTTTGAACAACATAAGTGGAATATTCCCTTTATGCAATTGTTTTCCATTGGCAAAAACAAATTTGAATATGCATCGAACAATTGTAGCTGCAACATGGAACAATGCAATATTTGTGTAACTAACCCGAGATACATGCACATGCGAAAGTAAAGGACAAAACTGAATATGAAAAGAGGTACCATTGCCTTGTCATTTTCCAACTCTCCATCCTTTATATGGAGAATGTGTTGTGAGCCAATTTTTCTCGCCAGTGTAATAGCTACGCCAATCATTCTGATTGGGTAAATATCAGTGCTCTGTGTAAGCTGGTTGATAGTTGAGTCCGGGATGAAACAATATTCTAAATAAATAGAAGAAACTTTTTCCACAATGCTTGTTTCATTGAGTGAAATAATTTGATTGCAATCACCACGGTCATATACTGTTTTGGAAAATATATTAAAATTTGTAATGGATATCCCATTACCCGACAATGTATTTTCTGCATGTTTCTGGACAAGTTGTGGAGGAGAAATCAGTGTCACTGTGATCACGGCCTCCTTGTCTGTCATGTCAACATGCATAATGGATCTTCTTTTGTTTTCCTTGTCCAAGTAGGTGCTATAGACTACCATTATGTCCCCGACGAACACTTGTCTAGTTCGGCGGTTGTTCAAGCCCTCTATTGATAGTACTTTGGATGTTACAACTCTAGACCCACTGACAATTTTTGAACAGGAAAACTAAAGTGAATGGTAGTGTGCATTTTTTTTTTGTATTCTTCTTTCACTGGCATAAATCTACAAGTACACGCATAGCTTTGTGAACTATGGAGCCATAGTTTTTCAACCACACCTCTTAGTCTACGAAACATGTAGCACGTTCGACGTCTCACTTGTACTTGTTGATATTTCTTGTGAGCTGCAAACCATGTATTGTAGATCATATTAGCATATCCACCATGCCATAGATGAATATATAGACAAGGATATTTGTTTAGTAAACATAGTAAGAGAAGAGTGTATTCATATTTACCTTTGGCCTTGTCAGTCTACTGATGTCTAGAATGACTGACTGCTCATGCCCATGTCACTAGTCCAACTTTTTCTGATGCAAGCATGTGTAGATGAACATCAGGACTAAACAAGCATATTCATTGTATATCGTTCATCAAAAGGACTAAATAACTATAAAATTGTATGCATCTGATTTTTTTAACTAGATAAATGTTTAACAGTAAACAGGGCATGAAGGTGGGGCACCATGGCCAATCTGCATATCGTGGACCCCCAGAATCCAAGGGAGCAATCTTCAACCTGCCAGTCCAACAGCCGCAATCGATAAAGTGGGTAAATTTGGAATAAGGCATAAGCACGACCACATATGTGAAACCATTAGTCCGCCAACCGGCACACCAAGGCATTTTCGGAAAGCAGACTAAACGAATGAATTAGAAAACCAAAGGAATAATAGAAAATGGAAAAAGTAGAAATAGGAAGGGAAGAAAGGCCCATTGCTTCCAAGCCATCATTTTCAACTCTAATATTATATGCCCCCACCTGGTTTTTATATTTAATTTACCAACACACTTGGTATACCTTTTAGAATATTGTACCACAGAACCCTTTGCTGTTGCACAAAGCAATTCATCTCCCTGTCCAAGCAACCTGTTTTTTCCAAGGCAACAACATTGAATATGCAATGGACATGAAGGCAAGTTAGTATGCTTCCAGACATCTAAAAGAAAGCGATTTTGTTTGTTTAAATGCAACAATGCAGTGAAAACACAATGAACATGAAGTAGCTTAGTATACAGGAAGGCATGTATCGAAGATAACTTATAATGAAGAAAGGCATGTAAAAGAAACAGAAACAGGGTTATTTACCTGCGAAAGAACCCATCGTCATCTCTAGCTATTCTATTTGTTTAAATGTAGCAATGCAGCGAAAACACAATGAACATGAAGCATGTTAGTATGCAGGAAGGCATGTAATGAAGATAAGTTACCATGTAGGAAGGAACACAACATGTACATATAATAAACTAGGTGAACACATACACAGACCATAAATGAAATACAAAACAACACAATATGAAATAACAGTACAAGCATGCACCTTTCTACATCCTCGTCAATTGATGCAGTCAAGACTCCCTCGTTTTCTCCAGCTATTATGTTTGTTTGAATGTGGGATCGCACACGATACAATGAACATGAATGGAAGCTAGTATGCACCAGAGAACAAACAATATGTACATACAATAAAACAGACTCATAGAATAGTCTAGAAAATAGGCAGAAGCATGAACCTTTGCGCTTCTCCATCCATGGCTGTAAACGTGTAATTTTTTTTCCCTGCCCAAAATATATTACAAGCCACAAAATATCATGCAATTGCATGGCCATAGCTAAATGATTTTTAGTTTTCCATGGAAAATTATCCAGATATGATTCCACTGATGGAAATACATGTTCTTTATCCTATACACAGACTGTTGTGCCCACGATACAATTTTTTGGTTTTCCATGGAAAACTACCCAGACATGCTTCCAGACATCCAAATATAATCTTGCAGAATATTTGTTGTACATATCATATCTCAAGCACAAAACAAATTGTATCATGTGCACACCAGTTTGTGTAGAGGAGAAAGAACATGTAATTTAATATCAGCACATCTGACCATACATGGTTTATAAATGTATCCTGCATACGCTTTATTCTAACAAAAAAACAACGGATATTGCAATTTCACATGTAATCCTCGAACAATTTTGCATGCAACTATTTTCTTTCATGCCAACACTGAAGCACCAACAAAATCTCACAGAAGAACAGATATCAACCTCGGTAGACAGGGAAAATAACACAATTTCATGTCGACTCATGGGTGCAGGGGATGAACACCGTAAAGCGCCCCAAAAAACAATAATAATCCAAAAAAGAAAGAAAAAAAAATATCCAACCACCGCCACTGGACCCCAACCTTGCAAGGTTGAATCAAACAAAAGAAAATAGCAATCACCAAACCAGCGAGAAAGCACGAACATGACGAACTGCACCCCCAGGGCCCCAAAGCGTAAACCCGAGCCAAACAAACAGAACTAGCAACCCATGAACCAACGAACCAACAAGAACCACCGAGCTAGTAAACAACATATGTATCTCCAACAATTACGAAACTACAGCCCAAGAACATAAGGAACTAGAAACATACGAGGACCATGCCACTACAAATAAGCAAACATTCTTACTTGCAAACTGCAAACACTGAACAACAAACAAGGAATAGAAAATGAAACTATGGAATCGAAACTTACTATGAAATGGTGAAATGCAGAAGCGCGGGTCGAATCATGAACGAAACAACAACAAGTAGCAACCGACAAACCAACGAAGAAGAAGCACTCACCGAACCAGTAAACAATGTATGTAGCTTCAACGATGATGAAATTGCATTGCAAAGGTAGAAGAAGGATGAAACATACAATGGTTATTGAACTAGCAGTGGACAACAAGACTATGCAAATTCACTGTAACTGTATGGAAAATTTCGAGGAAAAATGTACTCCAAGAAGCATATTTACATAAACATTTAAGGTTGTCAGACTGTCTAAGGACCTCGCGGTATGAAAAAATTTAAGTTGTCAGGCCTGTTGGAGGACGTTGTGTCATGTAAACATTTAATCTGTCAGGTCTATTGAGGCATCTCGAAAAAAGTGTCAATACATTTCAACAAAAATACATCCGGCAAGGACGTTATAAACTTTGGAATTCTCTATCACTATAAATCTTGGATATCAAAACATTTCAATATGTTTAGTACATATCAAAACTTAGGGATATATTCAACTAGCAGAAATTGCTAATACAAACATTCGAACTAATGCTAGAATTAATACACCTTCAAGCAATATACAGGAAAAATATATGATTCAAAAAGACTGTATACGAGAAATTTTTTGGATATGTTTCCATATAAAACATTGGGAATACCGAAGCCGGCAATAAGACCTCCAATCTCTTATCCAATCAAATCAGTACATATATGGTACCTTTTATTATATAAAAATATATGCTTTTAATTTCCTAGCTCCAACAATAGGTATTATGCAAATATTTTTGGTCAAAGGACAAACTAATATGTAGTCAACGAATTATCGATCGCTATAGTCCCTCTATGCCTACGACAGGGACTAATAAAGAATAAATTGTTTAGAGATTTTTTACAATAAAAAATAAATAACTTAACTTTTCTTAATAATAAAATATTAAATGTTTAAATTACAAGAAGTTTTTGACCATTAAAAAAAACACAAATCACAAGAAGTCTTTAGACACCTATTAAAAATTGTATATCTAGTTGCAATTAACTACCACAAATACAACGTTGTTATTCTAAAACTGCATACATGGTTTTTTTTAATTTTAAAAAATAATCATAAAAATGAAATTGGAAGTATGATCAATCTTAAGTAAATTAATTAATATTAAAATAAATTAAATAGTTTATATTTGTTATTTTTAATATAATAAATTTTTGTATTAAATCAAAAGATTGGAATTTGTGGTAGCATGGATTTTCCCATTAGAAATAAGATAAAGATAAGATAATTTTATTAATGTCTGACTAATGACCAAAAAAGTAGGTCAAAGGGATTGTTGAATACAATGATGTCAATACAATGCAAGAGTACCAAAAGGTATAGTATAAAAGGAGACATGCAAAAAGTAACGTACAATTAAGTAGAGTAGTAGGAAGTGAGATCTACCCCGAGGCATGAAGAACCCTCGGCCTCGAGCTCACATACTCTTGATGATGGAGTGGATCATAGGAGAGGAAGATCTAAGGAGGGGTTGTTTGGGCTGTAAATACATTAAAATTTCCATTTTTTTTTAATACTTCTCAATATCTTTATTTTGAAGTTATTTTTCTATAGGCTACACAAATCCATTATCGATAAAATTATACACATATAGAGTCTGTTGGGTTGTTTATTTATCATTTAATAAAGCATGTTCCATTTATCTGTCAATCTAGACGTAGACTTGACTTGTGAGTTGTAAACACAATATGTGCAGGGAAAAAGGTGAGGACTACCTACCAAAAGTATCAATCCAAAAAGAAAAACTGCATTCAAACAACACAAGAATCGATTCAAGGAAACCAAGTATATATTTCAAACACCTTAACTTGCATTCACATATCTATATCAAGATTTGCAATGGCACTGCATCCTATGTCAAGATGGGTTATGTGAGCATAGGGATGTTTCTAACGGAATCTCGTGCAATCAATGAAAACTTAAGGTTTCAATTTATGAAGGAATCAAAATACTTAAAATAAGAAATCAAATCTATGAACAATTATTAGTCCATTAGTTTAGGTCTCACTGACAGGTGTGTTTGGGTCTTTCACTTGAGGACTAAGTGTTCTTGCACTCCACGAAATGTTTAACTCATCAAACTAATGGATTATAAATACTATAGATTAACTTAATAAACATGAAAGGCAGAGACAAAGTACCATTCAAGCCAATGTTCAAATCAATCAACAAAGCATGAATCAAACTCTTGCAAGATGCTACTGATCTAACCTTGAAATTATTAGCTAGAAAGGTAAGAAATATAATATGTACACTAAGTTAAACACATAGAACTAATGATGAATATTTACAATTGCATTCATGGTTCATACGTTAAGTGTAACAAGTCTTGTGGTAGCACTGCACATTACTTCCAAATAACTTATCTTCATGTAAACATGAATCAAGAAAGATCTTGTCATTTATTAACATATTCATTTAATCAAAGAAAAGTGTTAAAGATCACAATAAAATCAGTTACCAATCTCTTGGATCTAATCTCACAAAGAGCCTGAAGTACACACTTTCACCTTAAGTTTTCCTACACTTATAAACAATGATTGATTTAGTTCCCAAAAGATTATGATGAGTGTGATAACTTAAAGTCTATTAAATTGCAATGACATAAAAGAGATGCAGCAAGTGAGATATCAAACCAAATGAAAGTTGTAATCAAGCAATGAAGCGTATCTACCAAATGAGAAATAAGGAAAACAATAATATATCTAAGTATAAAGCATGCTATAGGTCTATAGTTGATAAAGTGATATAACCAAATTGAAATCGCAAACTAAGCTAACTAAAAAAAATACAAATTAGTTGCACATTTCATATTGGTGGGACCTTTCCAAGTGATTAGCGAGCTTATCTAATTATAGTCACAATATTATAAAGACACCATTAATAAAAATTTCAATTTGTATTAAGAACGATGTGTCCAATCTACAACAGTCACATCAATCCATACATATCACACTATGATAACAAATATCAATAAATCACACAGGTCTCTCAACGGCTTCGATTCAACAATTCAAAAAATGTTAGCATTACATTACATAATAGATTAATATATAGGAAAATCCCAATTGAAGAGATGAACATGATCCCATGTACTGCTATGGAATAAAGACTCAAGAATATTCATGCTAATAAGATCGAACCTGCTTGGATATCGTATAACCATTAGGACAGAGTTAAAACATGTGGGAAACGAACAATGTGACCTTTGATCTTGTATACTATTTGTATGACATGAAATTCATATGAATAGTATATTTTCAATCATGGATCATGACCTCACTAACGATCTATGTAGAAGAGAACATTGACCATGAAGTTTGACCGAAGCCTCATGATTTCTTGGAGAAATCTAAGAACGAACCAAGGGACACACACCATGCTGGCATTTCGGCCTTCAAAAGCCATGTGGCCATTTTTCATTTGGGAGGGTGCATATATGCCAATCGAGGAGACATGGTATTGGAAGTGTACTAACGGTACTGGAGCTAAAATAAACAATTCTTCATTAGTAATGTTAGCTTAAAAACCCATTTCAATCTATTAAAGTCTTAGGAAATGAAATTAAATAAACAACATTTACCTCTAGATGCTTGTTGAAGGGTTTTAGGTTTAGAAACATAGAAATATAGGATAATATGGCCGAGTTCCAGGTATAAAAGTATTTAATGATAATGGAAAAAGGGGAAATTGATTATGAAACTATGGGATGCAAACATCTCACCCACACCTATGTGCTTGCATGTCCTCATGCAAGAGAATCCAAAAGACTGAACAAAATTGAAATCATCCCAAAAATTTTAGGAAAGCCCATCAACAGATTAATTAAAATATTGAGACCCGTTTTTCTTTGGTTATCCTTTGACTTCTTCTCCTCTATGATGGCTGATTAGATCCAATGAGCCTCTTATACAACTTATTTTTTTCAAACGTTAATTTCTTATTTTGTTCTTGGAGCTTCTAACTTTGTTTTTTTTAATTGTTCATTTTCTCCTTGTACACACCTATTCAAGATAGTAAATTCATGTACCTCTTCTTTCAATTTCTTGATTTCTCAATATTTCCACTTTAATTTTACTATTGATGGATGCATAGAATAGTTTGAGGACACCACCTGTGTTAATTCATGATGTTGAGATTCAAATGGTGTTGCCTTGGGTTCGACCTATTTAATATGTTCCATTTCATATGATTTAAGAGGTGACACAATTGGAGGATTTGGGGATTTAGTCCTCTACATCTTTGCATATCTAATGATATATATAATTGTTCTGGCATATTCCTCCTCACTCTCTACAACAATTAGAGATTTTTATTATGTATGTTGATGATGAATAGGGGTCATTACCTGAGTGCTTTGTAAATTCCTTTTCCTTGCCATATTCATGGTAACCCTTTGAGTTGGAGGTGGTATTAATGAAGGCTCAACTGCTATAATTTCTTTCATGACTCCCCTTTTTCGTTATTTTCTTGGATGAGAGATTAATCCCTCAACTCCAGAGGAGCCAAGTTATTCATCAATACCATTATTATCAGTACCCCATTTTGTAGGGACCTCTGCCACTACTTCACCATGTCGTTAATTAAACACATTTTGATTTAATAAATTATCCCATGAATCATTTCTACTGCATAACTCTTCTATAATCAACATTTTGACCACACCACGATGATATAGAATTTTATGAGGATTCTTGTTATTTATTTTTACTTGGTTTGACATCTTGCACTGAATTTTCCATAAGTAATAAGGGAAACTCAATTGTTCATCAAACTCAAAATGTAGCAAAATTCTGATATGATATTGAAAGGTGAGGGCATACGAACCTTTGCATGTCAAATATTTTTGAAAAATCACAAGAGGCTTCATCCATTTGTCCTTAAGATAGGATGGAGGTATCCCTTTGGCCCAATTATCATTCTGGAATGTCGGCTTTAAAAATCAATTGCATGTATCACACTCCACGGGTTTGTTTTTGAACCATTTTCCCCTTTTCTTGGGAGGCCAATAACATGGGCCAATGTTTTCTTTGATACTTCCATTACCAAAACTTCTATTAAATATACCCTTCCATCGAAACCTCTGGAGAACTGGAGTGTGACATGATCCTCGAAACCCTAGAATTTAGAAAAAAAATCAGAATCTAGAATCTAAAATTTAGAAAATGCATTTTATTGTAGAAGAGCTTCAAGAGCATTCATAGATACTGTCTCATGGAAATCCACTACCATTTCTAACCAAAATCACTGAACAAAGATAAAACCCCACTCTTACACTCCATCATTATGATAGGCAAGGTCATATAGAAGATAGTTTGAACAATTAATGGTTTTCAAGGGACAATACAATTATATATGCAACTCATTTGGAATCCCTTTGGTGATTCCAAATGAGTCTTGGAAATCAAATCTATAATTGATTGCATGCAAGTTCATGGGTAATCATGAAATGGTTGGTCTTGTCTATATGATAAGGGAACAATCATACCTTGTATACAGAGAGTTTAGTTTGTAATAATAAAACGATCAGTTGTTGAAATGTCATCATGAAGAGAGGTGCAAGAGTACAAGGGATGTAATGGGTAATATCCACATGGTTAATGGATAATGGATAATGGGATGTTATCATGGAGAGAAATGTAAAATATGGATATCATTTTACATAGGTAAAATAAGATTGGATGCTAATGTAATAGTAAGGGAGTATGGAATATGACTACATGATGCGAGGATAAGGGTAAGGAAGCTTAAGATATGAGAGAACAAGAAAATAATCAGAGTGGATGAAAACAAATTAACATAGAAAATAGGATAGATAGATAGAGATAAAGTATGAATTCATAGGGTAAAACGACAAGTATAAGAGGAGTTGCATAATGAAATTGCCTCTTCTTTAATAAATAATAAATAATTTAAAAGCATGCTTACCTCATAATTGTCTTAGGCATTAATACTTACAGATATGCAAGTTGGGTTTGAGATTTGTGCATAAAAGTTTGAATATGAGGAGATCATTGTAATGAACACATTAATTCTGAAGCTTTGTTGTTGAATCTGGTACAAAAAATGGCTCTTTAAACTAGTGAAGGATACATTTGGAGTGCATATGATACCCAAAATACCTTTGAACTTCTTGGAAACTAAGAACTGAAGACATTCCACTATCTAGACTCACTCAAAAAAATGCCAAAAAAATGCACTTACAGGTCTTATTGTACCTCCTATGCATTTCATGTACCAGAGAGAAAAAAAATATTGGAAAACTTGACCTATGTTGTTGACTAGAGAAACCTGGAGTTGATAGAGTCAATGCTACTGGTGATGGATATCTCTTGATGTTGTTCTAAATAGAAATCAATGAAATTCAATCTTTATACATGCTTTAAAACTTTGAAAATTTAGGAAATCTAAACTTATTCATTATGGAAATCCTAAAACTGAATTGAATCCAAGGAATGATAAATGAATGTTGGTGGTTGATTCTTCCATAGATGTACATATGCTACTGAAAGCAGATCGGATCATGGTGCGAAGTGTAAGCACTGAGTGTCACCCTCATATTGCAAGAGGATAAGCCCAGTACCCATCAAAATGTAAATGTATTGAAATGGTTTGAGTAGGTGGATCAGTAAGACTATAGAGAGAGGAAAAGATGACAGAGGTAGTTGTAGATCAGTTCGGGACCATTGGGCTATGGAGTCATAAGTATCATGACTAGTGAAGGAATTTAAAATACCTATGAGACAAAGGATTTATGTGGTGATGAGGAGAAGAAAGACAGAATGTGTCTGAGTGATAAACTGTGAAATATGGGCAATATGACAGTAGATCTTCAACCACCTCAGGAATCCATAAATCAAGGATGCTACAACCAGACAAGAAGAAAAACAACAAGCGTCTGAGTGATAAACGATGAAACATGGGCAAGATGACAACATATCCTCTACCGCCTCCGAAATCCATAGATCAAAGATGCTACATCCAGACAAGAAAAATAGAACAACATGTAAACTAACAAGACAAACTGATAAAAACAACTTAAAGGAATCTCCAATAACATAATATTTACAATCAATGCCCCTCAGGCTTACAAACGAAAAATACAAAGCCCTGCTCCTAAAACTCTCTCAACTCTCTAGCCTCTGAAAAACCCCCTTACATATCATTCATCTTATGTATTTATAGCCAAAACAATAGACATGTCTTGTTGCTTGGGCGCTTGTTCTACAATGTCTTGTGTCTTCACTTGTCTGTCATGTCCCTCCTATCAGAAGGAAACTCTCATCAGTATGGGCTTGTAGGAAAAACTACCTTCTGTGGTACCTCAAGCTAACAATCTTTTGTCTCCACGACCAGACTCTCCATGCTTTCTAATTTCTGAGTGAGTCGAGGTTTCAACCACCAGTCCTTTCTTTTATTTACTGAATCCTCGGGATCGAGACAAGTCTTAATGCCCAGGGGGCTACCACATGATTCTCTTGGATTTGAAATTAAATAAGAGCGTGATTGTGGGGCCGTCAAAGGTTGTTTTGATCCACACCACTTTTGAGTCCGCAATTCACCACCTTCCGCCACGCATCTCTTTCTCTATACCATGGTTTCAGTTGTGGGACCACTCAACAATTTTATTGTTTGAGGATGTTTCATCCCAGTAATGAAGCATGGACATCGATATGGTTGCGATCTGTGATTTGGGAAAGCCCTACTTTTTCTGCCATGCGCCGCTCTTGGATGGACCATGCTTCTTGCTGCAAAGATCAATGGCTCTCAATTACTTCGAGAGTTTAGGCTACAATATTTTTCTCCTGCTTTCTCGTGCACTTCTCTGAGTGTCGAATTCCCGAAGTGAGAGATCTGGTGACGCATGGCCTCTTGATTTGGATAGTCAAGATTCACTTCGAGAGTTCAAGCTTTGGGCCTTTTTCTTCTTCTTTCTCGCGCAATCCTCCGAAGTGTGTGATCTGCCTCCACATGTTCTCTTGTTTTGGATGGCCAAGATTTACTTCGAGAGTTTGGGCTTTAGGAGTTTTCTCCTGCTTGCTCATGCACTTCTATGAAGTATCGAATTCTCGAAGTGTGAGATCTGCCGACGCGTGTCCTCAACCTTCAATGGCTCATATTTACTTTGGTACTTCGGGATGCTTGGCTAGTCATTAATCCTTGCGTGAATTTTAAACTCCGACTATCTGAGAGCCTCTAATCTGAATTGTATATGGGATCTCTGTCATTGAAACATGAACCTATCTACTTGCCTATATTTCAAGCCCAAAATGAAATGATTTTGAATGTTGTGCTTGGATGCTTCATGTGGAGACCACGGACTTGGATGACCTGCTTCCCTTGAAAACTATATGTGATAACATTTGGCTCCAAAGAGGATGGCATGCTCCATGTGAGCTACCAAGAACAAACAGTTCCAGTGCCTTATTTGTTGGGTTGTGGAGTCGAGTTTAAATGCATCTTCCTAAGGTAAATAGTCTGACATGTACACTACTTTACTTACAAAAAGAAAATAAGCATACATGCTCCATAAGGAGCTTATTTATATACAATCCTAAACTAACCTATTTTTACAATGTGCTAGGTGAAAACAAACTTCCACCAGAGCCACCCAAACTATTTGGTAACATAATTCATCTTTTTACTGCAAATGATCCATAAAAGTTAAGGGAAGTATGACAAAAAAATGAAAACTTGTTTTGGAACGCTGACAAAACCTCCAAGTGATGATAAGATGATTAATTTTGTAGGCTCCATTGCTTTTGGAAAGTTCAACTCCATATATAACCCCATAAGGTCGCAAAGGCATGCTAAACTGGTAAAACATTACCTCCTTTACTTCATCATTGCTCACATGTTGTTTGATGTTCTCAGCATGTACAGGTGGACAAAGGATTGATGTAGGCTTGCTAATCCCAGGTGACATATGTTCATTTATAAGTGTTGTACATGAGATAAGATACACATTTAGCTCTTCCTTTTCTCCTCCATGGCCCTCCCAAGGATCAGATTCATAATTATCATATATAGGAACCATGCTATGAGGTTCCAAAGAAGCCATGAAAAAACTCTTCTCTTCATCATCTACGTTGCGATATCCATCAAAAATTGGTTGTTCTTGGTCAGTATTTGAAATAACTTCTTCATCATAAGTAGGGCTTCCAAAAACATTTGTTTCAAGAACATAAATATCCTCTGCATTTTCTTCGTAATAGAAACAAACAAAATATGCCTTCAATTCTGAAAAGCTAGGAAAAAACATAGAGGAATCTTCCCTAGGTTTTTTAACTAACTCATCATTTATCTTAGCTCCATAGTCAAGAGAAATATCTACTGATGCATACACTTTCTCTTTGACATCGGAATATTCAAAAGAGACATGTTAATCTTCATAAACATTTAAAGCAATAGATACATATGATATGATGCCAGATGATTCTATGTTATTTCTATCAAAATGACTACCATTCGACACCTCTTATTCTTCATGGAAAATGCATGCTTCATCACAAATCTAGTTTTTGTGACTAGAATAATCTTTACAAAGCAAAGAAAACTCATAACTACAGTTTTCATAAAGATACTCAGCTGAAAAATACTCTTTACAAAACGAATTGAAAGATGCATGAAAACCTGTCAAAGAGATGATGCTTGCAATGGGAAGAGATTGGCACCAATCATGAGCAATCCCTTATAATGAATACCTGAAAAGATTAATCTGAACATCTTCATGCACGATATGAATTTGAAGAATAAAATCATGAAAATCCAACAAATGTTGAGCTGGTATCTCCCACTCTTATCCTTGAAATTTAGGAAGGCTACATTCCCATTCATCGCTACTAGGCACTGGATTAGGGAAACCAACTATCTTTGAAAAATCACAGAAAGCATACCTCTGAGATAAAATATTGTCCATTTCAAAATAGTGGAGTCGCCAATAGATTTTGGAACAATGGAGTTTCCATGGTGAAAGATGAGTAGTCAGAACAATATGTCCAGCTTCAGTTCACCGTCTAAAACTGGATCCCTTTGTTGTCTTTCTCCCAGGGAATATATCTTCACTTCCATCCTCGACAATGGCGCCATTAATGTTAGCACTGAGAGTCACCTTCATACTACAAGAGGATAAGCCCAGTACCCATCAAAATGTAAATGTATTGAAATGGTTTGAATAAGTGTATTAGTAAGACTGCAGAGAGAGGAAGAGATGACAGAGGTAGCTGCAGATCAGTTTGGGACCGTTGGGCTATGGATTCATAAGTGTCATTACTAATGAATCCATTTAAACTTCTTATCAGACAAAGGATTTATGTGGTGATGAGGAGAAGAAAGACATAATATGTCTAAGTGATAAACCGTGAAAGATGACAACAGATCCTCTACCGCCTCAGGAATCCATAAATCAAGGATGCTACAACCAGACAAGAAGAAAAACAACAAGCGTCTGAGTGATAAATGATGAAACATGGGAAAGATGACAATAGATCCTCTACCGCCTCAGGAATCCATAAATCAAATATGTTACATCCAGACAAGAAAAACAGAACAACATGTAAACTAAGAAGAAAATCTAATAAAAACAACTTAAAGGAATCTTCAATAACATAATATTTACAATCAATGCCCCTCAGGCTTACAATTGAAAAATAGAGATCTGTTTTCCGAAAACTCTCGTCTCTCTAGCCTTTGAAAACTCCCTTACATATCATTCATTTGATGTATTTATAGCCAAAACAATAGACATGTCTTGTTTCTTGGGCACTTGTTCTCCAATGTCGTGTGTCTTGTCTTGTCTGTCATGTTCCTTCTGTCGAAAGGAAACTCTGGTCAGTATGGTCCTGTAGGAAAAACTTCCCTCTGTGGTACCTCAGGCTGATAGTCTTCTGTCTCCACGACCATACCCTCCATGCTTTCTAATTACTAAGTGAGTAGAGGTTTCATCCACCAATCCTTTCTTTTATATACTGAATCTTTGGGATCAGGAAGAGGCTTAATGCTCAGGGGGCTACCACGTGTTTCTCTTGGATTTGACGTTAAATAAGCAGGTGATTGCAAGGCCGTCAAAGGTGGTTTGGATCCACACAGCTTTTGAGCCCGCAATTCAACACCTTCTGACACGTATCTCTTTCGCTATACCATGGTTTCAATTGTGGGACCTCTCAATAATTTTATCGTTCGAGCATGTTCCATCCTCGCAATGAAGCATGGTTGTTGATCTGGTCATGATCTGTGATATGGGAAATCCCCTCTTTTTCTTCCACACGCTGCTCTTGGATGGACCCTGCTTCCTACTACAAATATCAACGGGTCTCAATTACTTCGGGAGTTTTCTCCTGCTTTCTCACGCACTTCTCCAAAGTGCCGAATTCCCAAAGTAAGAGATCTGGTGATGCGTGGCCTCTTGATTTGGATAGTCGAGATTCACTTTGGGAGTTCGGGCATCGGGCCTTTTTCTTCTGGTTTCTCTTGCAATCTTTTGAAGTGTGAAATCTACCTCCACGTGTTCTCTTGTTTTGGACGATCGAGATTTACTTCAGGAGTTCAGGATTTGAGAGTTTTCTCCCGCTTGCTCGCGCACTTCTCCGAAGTGTCAAAATCTCGAAGTGTGATATCTGTCGACGCGTGTCCTCATCCTTCAATGTCTCATATTTACTTCGGGACTTCAAGATGCTTAGCCAGTCATTAATCCTTATGTGAATTTTAAACTCCAACTGTCTGAGAGCCGCTAATCTGAATTGTATATGAGATCTTCACCGTTCAAACATATTTGATTTCCTATATTTCAATCCCTAAATGGACTGCTTTTGAATGCTGCGCTTGGATGCTTCCTGTGCAGACCACGAACTTGGTCGACCTACTGCCCTTGACAACTATATGTGATAACACCAAGAACTATGAAAATGAAAGTAACTACAGTGGGAACAAAGAAGAAAGGAGGTGGATATCCAAAACATAACTATGCCTCAAGCTCTGTAATGAGGAAGAGATCTGATCCCTCAACAAAATACCTTCCAAATAAATGTATAAACTTCTCCTTTTGAAGCAATCAATATGTTCTAATTTCCCTTCATATCATTCCCCTTTTATTCACACATTGCAAAGTATTGTTAGAATCATGAAACAAATAATATTCACCGAAACCCAAATCCTAACACAATTATATCTATGTGAATGATTTTGCTAAAGTCGAACATAGAGAGAAATCTTTGGATTACCAGCCAATAATGAATTCCTTTAACCAATGCGAGACTACTTACCATTAATTCCAAGTGTCAAGGTTCCCTAGTACATCTTGCTAGGTAAAAATGGATTAGTTGAAGTCATGTCACTTGCAAGATATGATAAACAGGGGGAATTAAGGAATCCCCACTATCTTCAGCGAGATAAATTTCCATTAATGCATGCAAGCCTCTAGGTACTATAAATATCTCTAACTTTGATCCAAATTAATGTGTTGAAGTCAATGGGACAAAGTTCGTTAGAATGAGGGCCTTAATGAATCCTCCATCATCTAACACGAGAGTGAAACATAATGATTTGAAAAATAAAAGGTAGAGCCAACAACTATATGAAATTTTTTATTTGGGAACCTACCTGCCAATAACTTGTTTTTCAAGAAAGCCCATGTCTAGATATGCCAACAAGTTGATTTCATAACTAGACTGATTTTTTTATCTTTACTTATTTCTATTTATATTTTTATTTTTTTTCAATACACACACACACACACACAAACCCAGAAATTTGGAAGAAAACTCAAGAAGAGGTCGAAGAGGTGGAAAGAGACCCCCTACTCACAACCTCTATCTCTAATTGTTGCAAAAGATCATGAACAAACTCTTCCTTGGACATAGGCTTATGATATAATCTCAACCTATGACGATTAACCACAAAATAAATATCATCCTCATCAATTTTCTCTATTCTCACCGAGCCATTATCAAAGATAGTCTCAACCTCATAAGGCCCCAACCAGCATGTACTGAGATTACCCTTGAAAATTTTGAATCTAGAGTCAAATAGGAGGGCCCAATCACCTATTTCAAAGTGTTTCTTTCTAATAAATTTGGCATGCCACGTGGCTCGTTGTTCCAGGAAAATAATGGTGTGTTGAACGACCTCTTGTCGTATTTCATCCAACTCGTTAAAGTATTCCATTCTTTGTTTATGAACATCTGACAATTCTATACCCAATTGTACTTTTTTTTCTAAAGGTTGTTACCTGGAACTAAATGGGGAGGATAACTTTCTTTCCATATACTATCTCATAAGGTGTAAATCCTGTGGTTCTTCTTCGTGCAGTCTTGTAGGCCCAAAGTTCATCTGAAATTCTATCTTCCAAATCCTTATGATGCAACTATATAGTCTTGGTCAGAATGGCCTATAACACTTTGTTGGTGGGATCTACTTGTTTTTTATCTTGCGGGTGGTATCGGGGGGGATTTGTGATTATTTATATGGTGTTGTTGGGTAATGGACTACACCAACTTTGACATGAATTGTGCTCCTTGATTTGTCACAATCTCTCTTGGGAAACCAAAATGGGTAAAAATATCCTCGAAAAAATAAAATCTATAACTAATTTCTCACTAGCTTAATAAAGAGATTTTACTTCTACCCATTTAGTGACATAATCAATACAAACTAAAATATACCTTTTCTTTCATGATGCTAGAGAGATTGGCCCTATGAAATCTAGATCCCATTTTTCAAAGGGCTTGATAAGTACCTATATCTACAAGGGAATATTGCCATCTTGTACTGGTCTTCCCATTTGTTGGTAGCTATCACAACTTCTAACATATATTTTAACATATTTAAAGAGCATTGGCTAGTATTACCTATGATGAAGTACTTTGTAAGTAGTTCTTTTGTCAACAAAGTGGCCTCCACATGGTGTGTCATGGAAATTTGGTAAGATATCAAACATCTCATCCCCTTGTGTTTGCATGTTTACAAGCAGAGCACGCTTGTCATTGATGGAAAGAACAACAACGACGATAGTATGGTTACAGGCAAGAACAACAATGATGTTGGAAGATTTACAGTTGGGAGTGAGCTTGTCATTGATGGAAAGAACAACGATGACAAACATGCAAGAAAGGAATATTAGCAACGATGATGGCATGGCAAGATTAGAAGCGTAACAATAAAGAGAAATGCTGATCGCTGGATCACCCATTCTGAATTCTTGATGGTCGTTAGATCTGAATTCAGACAGGAGGAACATGAAAAAGTGGAGAATAGATCTCAAACGTTAGATATGAGTGCAGGGATCGACCATCATTGGATCCAGAAGAGCTTGCACGATATTTAAAGTGTAAGTTGAAGCGGGCTTACAAAGTCCCGAAAGCAAGAGGACCATCCATCATCAGGCATGACACGTGGCTAAAGTTCCGCATTTCGCTGACTGAAATTTCAAAAGAAGGAGGTGCCCTAACTCCTTGAACTCATGATATAATCGCAGTCGTTGGATCGAGGACTAATATGAGCTGTCATATCCAGGAGGTATATCATGACAGACCACATCAGCAAGGACAGGTGGAATACTACGTCAAAAATGACACGTGGCACAATCAGACAACGACAAGTGTCAAGATGATTCGGCATTTCAGGAACCTGGAAATCACAATTTTGAGTGACACGTGGTAGCCACATGGATCATGTCACGTCATCGAGTGATGAAAGAGTGTCATCACTCCAGGAGTTTTTCTTCAAGATTTTTAGCATTAACACTCCCCCAAAGTCTCGAAGACTGAAGTCCTGGAGCAGAGGATAGTCGTTGGATCAACGTGAAATCTCGACCATTGATCCAGAGAGTGAAGTGATCAAATAATTAGTGAGTGGTCATATCTCATGGTCACGTGAGTGGAAGGATCTAGCATAGCTATGCTGCATTTTGGGCATCGGGAGTTGGAGAAGTCAAGGGACTCACGGGAGAATCCCCGAAGTTTGAAATCATGAAGCACCCTCGTGCTTGGCCCCTGGTAACCGTTGGTGGTCACGTCAGTGGAAGGAGCTAGCATAGCTAGGCTCCATTTCGGGTACCAGTAGTTGGAGGAGCAAGGGACTCATGGGAGAATCCTTGAAGTGAAAAATAGAGAAATTCTTTTTCGAATGGGGTTGTGGTCACAATGAGTGGTTATATTAGAGTGTGATTGATGTTGAATGTTCTATTACTTACTTCCCTGTATTATTTTGATTTTCATTAAGTGCTCTGTAAAGAGTTTAAAATAAGCATAATTGTTTAAGCATGGTAACAATTGATTCACCCCCCCTCTCAGTTGTCCAACAATTGGTATCAGATCCGGTTCCTTTTATCTAAAGGTAGATAAGTAAGCTTAAACATGTCAAGGCATGAAGGAACATCAACCAATAAGGCTCCCATGTTCAATGGAACAAAATTTGCCTTCTAAAAAGTTAGGATGAGAACCTACATAATGGATTTAGGTGCAGATGTATGGGATGTGGTAGAGACTGGTTATGTGAAGCCAGTTGTACTAGCGAATAAGGATGATAAGCTATAGTTCAGATTCAATGCTAAGACTATGAATGTTATTTTGAGTGGGATTGCAGAAGAAGAATTTGTAAAAGTTATGCATTTAGAAACTGCCAAAGACATGAGGGACAAACTCATTAACAGTTATGAAGGTAATGAGAAGGTAAAAGATGCCAAGCTTCAAACCTATAGAGTACAATTTGAAAAGCTACAGATGAAAGAAGATGAAACTATTAGGAAGTACTTCCTGAGAGTTGAAGAACTAGTAAATGCAATGAAAGAACTTGGTGAAAAAATTGAGGAACCCTCTTTAGTTTAGAACATTTTGAGATCTTTGCCAAATAGGTTCAACCCAAAGGTCTCAGCTATAGAAGAACTTAATGATCTAAAAAAATTGGCTTTTGATCAACTTCTAGGAACGTTGACTGCATATGAAATGAGAATAGTTAAAGATAAACCCACCTCTAGAGAAGCATCATTTAAAGCAGAAAGGAATGAAGATTCTTAGCTTGATGAAATTGAAGAAAAATTCGTGAGAAGACTAAAGAAAGGATCAGGAAAGTACCAAGGCAAGTTTCCATTCAATTTTTTTAACTATGGAAAGATAGGTCACTTTGCATCTAAATGTCTACACAAGAAACAGGATCAAAACTTTAAAGATGAAAAGAAGTTCAAACCCAAGAGATTTGGTAAAAGGAAAAGTTTGTGTGTAAACAATGATAACTCTTCAGAAGACACAGATAGTGACTCCTCATGTGAATATAAGGTCAATGCCTTTATGCTTATGGCCCAAGAGGATTATGATAATAAAGGCATAGGAAGTAATGATGACGATGAAGAAGTTGCAGTTGACCTGGAAGGAGAACTGATTAGTGCACTAGAAGAGATTGACAGACTCATAATTAAGAAGAGAAAGAAAAAACAATTGTTGATACAGTTCAAGAATGGTAGTAAAGAACCCGATGAATACTTTGCCCTACTAAAAGTGGAATTAGAAGAGGCAAAGAAAATTGAAGACATTCTAAAACAACAGTTATCATAAAATAAGGCAAGATGTGAAGCTCTAGAGGAAGAAATAGTGAAAAATAGGAAAGAGTTGGAGAAGTTTCAATCCTTGTATCATCAAAATCTGTCAAATATCAAAGCCTCAAAAGGATTGGCCACCATTCTGAATCAGCAAAGGAACCCAAAGCTGAAAATAGGTCTGGGTTATGAAGAGGGGTCAAGTAGTGGTCAGCCAAGCAATAAAGAACCCATCAAGTTTGTCAAATCTACAACCTATGACAACAACAAACCTGTAGAAACAAAAGAAGATAATCAGCTGCCCAGAAGAAGTAAAGGAAAATGTACCAGAACTAAAATTGTAGATCAGAGAAATAATACACTCTCTTCTCAAAGAAATCATTAGCATGGAAGAAATTGACCTTCTCAAAGAAGACACACATTTTCCAGGTACCAAGAATTTTTCTATGGATATTTTTTTTTCTGTTCTAACTTTGATCATAAAGATGTAAACTGATCTTTAAAATTTAGATATGAGCAATCAAGACATTCAAGGTATATATATATTCCAAAACAAATAATGAGATAGCCAAGTAACAAACCACCACAGACTGCTAATCACTTGATGGCTGGGAAAAGGACACAGGTTAAGCATAACAATCATTATGATCCTTTATTCAATGAACCAGAATGTTACATCTATCATAATTATGGACATAAAGCTATTGACTGTCACTTAAAGCACTATGAACCAAATTTGAATCCCTCTGCCAAAAATTTCAAGGTTTGGAAGAAGAAAGAAAGTGACAAGTGTGGATTAGTGTTGTCAACTCAAAGACAAAAGAACCCTTGGTATATAGACAGTAGATGCTCCAAACATATGACGGGAGACAAATGTAAGTTTTTATCTCTAAGTGAAAGTAAATTAGGAAACGTAACATTTGGAAATGATGCTCTAGGTAAAATCAAGGGTAAAGGGATGGTGAGTTTAAGTAATGGAAAAGGAAAAGCCCAAGATTGTCTTCTTGTAGATGAGCTGAAACATAATCTGCTCAGTGTAATTCAAATGTGTGACAGAGGATGTGAAGTGGTGTTCACTTCCAAGGACTACAAGATAAAGTCTGTAAACTCGGGACAAGTGGTGGATAAAGGCATAAGGACATAAAATAATGTATATGTGTTGAAAGAAGATAGATAAGAATGTCATTTAAGAAAACATGACGAGAGATGGTTATGGCATAGGAGACTTGGACATCTAAACTTTGATCACTTAATCAAGATCAAAAATCTTGAGGCAGTAAAAGATCTTCCAAGAATATCAAAGCCACAAGATTCTGTGTGTAAACCCTGCCAAGTAGGAAAGCTAACCAAGACATAGTTTAAATCCAAGAGCTCTACTTCAACAGAGAAACCACTCCAACTAGTTCATATGGATTTATGTGGACCATCAAGACAAGAAGGCACAGGGAAATAAAACTACTTCATGTTGATCATTGATGATTACTCCAGACTTACTTGGGTTTCCTTTCTCAAAGAAAAAGCTGAAGCATTTAAGAAATTTAAAATATTTAAAGCCTTAACTAAGAATCAATCAAGCAACAGGTTAAAGGAAGTAAGGTCAGATAGAGGAGGAGAATTTATTTGAAGTTATTTCAAGGAATTTTTTGATAAACATGGGATCAAGAGAGAATACACAATCCCAAGAACTCCACAACAAAATGGAGTAGTTGAGAGGCAAAACAGAACAGTGCAGAAAATGGCCAGGTCAATAATGAATGAGAAGAACATTGGTCAAACCTACTGGGTAGAATCAATACACACAATAGTCCATGTTCTTAATATATCCCACCACAGACCACACAGTGACAAGACACCTTATGAATTGTGGTATGGGAGACCTGCTTCAATCAAACACTTCAAATTCTTTGGGAGTAACTGTTACATAAAGAATAATGATGAGAACCTTGGCAAGTATGATGATAGGGATGATGAAGGCATCTTCTTAGGGTATGATGGAAATCATAAAGGATACATATGCTATGATAAGAGGTTGCATAAATTGGTTGACTGTATTGACATAAAAGTTGATGAAGGAATCCTGAGAGGTGAACAATACTTAATCAACAACAGAGGATATAGATGAAGTTGAAGCTGAACAGGTCCAAGAATTAGAACAAGAAGACTCTAAGTCATATGAAGATGAAAATATTCAGGCAAACTCAAATCAGCAGACAACATCAAATTCTTCCTCCATAATTACTCAAAAGAATCATCCTACAAGTCAAATAATTGGTGAAAAAGACAAAGGTGTACAAACCAGGAGAAAGATAATCAAAAACACTGAGCAATCATATATAGCCTTCATATCCATGGTGGAACCCAAGAACTTCAATGAGGCCAATAAATATGTAAATTGGTTAAACTCTATGAATGAGGAACTGGACTAGATTGAAAAGAATGACACTTGGGACCTAGTTCCTAGGCCAACAAACAAAAATATAATAGGATCAAAATGGGTCTACAAAAATAAGATGAATGAGCAAGGACAATTTGTCAGGAATAAAGCCAGATTGGTCTGTAAAGGGTATGCTCAAATAGAAGGATTGATTTTGATGAAACATTTGCGCCTGTAGCAAGACTAGAAGCTACTAGAATGTTTCTTGCCTATGCTTTTCATAAGCAATTTAAAGTCTATCAAATGGATGTCAAGTCAGATTTTCTAAATGGATATTTAAACGAAGAAGTCTATATGGAACAACCAGAGGGTTTCCAACTGTCAAATAACCTTGACCTTGTCTACAAGTTGAAGATAGCTTTATATGGGTTGAAACAAGACCCTCGTGCCTGGTATCACAGATTGGATATGTATCTACGAGACAAAGGGTTTAAGAGAGTAACTTTTGACAACAATCTATATATCAAAATAGAAGGTAATGATCTACTCATTGTGGTGGTCTATTTCGATGACATCATCTTTAGTAGTAATAATGCTTCATTGGTAAAATGGTTTTCTTTTACCATGCAGTCTGAATTTGAAATTTCTATGATAGGGAAACTGTCATTTTTTCTTGGCCTACAAATTACTCAGAGGTCTAAAGGAATATTTATTTCTCAAGAAAAATATCCAAGGGAAATGTTGAAAAGGTTTCAAATGGAATATTCTAAACCTATGACCACACCTATGGTCATTGGATGTAAGTTAAGCAAGGATGATGATTCATCTGATGTTGATCAGAGTTCATATAGGTCTATGATATGCAGCCTATTGTATATCACAACATCTCATCCAGACATAATGCATGTTGTTGGAATAGTAGGAAGGTATGAGGCCACACCTAAACAGATTCATTTGTTAGATGTCAAACGAATATTCAGATACTTGAAAGGAACAATGGACTATGGCCTATGGTATCCTAGGACTCAGATTTTTCAACTATCAGTCTATTTAGATGCTAATTGGGCTAACTGCGTGGATGAAAGGAAACGGACGAGGGGAGGTGCATTATTCTTAGGATATTATCTTGTATCATGGTTGAGAAAGAAGCAAGGTTCCATTTCCTTATCAAATACAGAAGTTGAATACATTGCAACTGCCACATGCTGAACTCAAGTATTGTGGATGATTCAGACACTTGCAGAACTAGAGGTAAAATGTACTGCACCAATCCCAATTCACTATGATAATACCAGTGCACTTAGTCTGTCAAAGAACCCTATGTTTCACTCTAAGACCAAGCATATACCCATCAAGTATCACTTCTTGAGGGAACAGGTAACCAACTATGTGGTTTCTATGCATTATATTCCATCCAAAGAACATATTGTTGATATCTTCACTAAATTGCTTGCAAAAGATCAGTTTGATTATCTACGCCAGAAGTTGGGCGTGACCCCATTATCAACCTAAGAGATTACATTCTGTTAGGGGGAGTATGTGTTGGTTGAATATATGATACCTCCGCAAAATACTATAATAGCTCAGGGGGGGCATCTTTTCTTTGACATTGATGTCAAAGGGAGAGAAAATGAGTGGTCCAGATTGGATGCTATAGTAGGAAGTCTAAACAGATTAGCGCAGTCGTTCAGGGTTTCCATCAATGCAAAAGGGGCAGATTGTTGGCATGTTTACAGGAAGAGAATGCTTGTCATTGATGGAAATAACAACAACGATGATGGTATGGTTATAGGAAAGAACATCATCGATGTTGGAAACATTACAGTTGGGATTGAGCTTGTCATTGATGGCATAAACAGTGATGGAAAACAAGAAATAAAGGAAGATCAGCAACGATGATGGCATGGAAAGATCAGAAGCGTAACAATAAATAACAATGGTGATCATTGGATCACCCATTCTGAATTCTTGATGACCGTCAGATCTGAATTCAGACAGGAGGAACGTCCAAAAGTGGAGAACAGATCTCGAGCGTTAGATCTGAGCACGGGGATCGACCTTCGTTGGATCTAGGAGAACCTGCCTGATATTTAAAGTGTAAGGTGAATCGGGCTTACAAAGTCCCAAAAGCAGGAGGATCATCCATCATCGGGTAGGACACTTGGCTAAAGTTCAACATTTTGTTGACTGAAAGGTCAAAAGAAGGAGGTTTCGTAACCCCTCAAACTCGCGATATGTGAAATCACGATATAATCTCAGCTGTTGGATCGAGGACTAATCTGGGCCGTCAAATCCAGGAGGTAGATCATGAAAGACCACGTCATCAAGGACAGGTGGAAGACTACATCAGAAATGACACGTGGCATGATAAGACAATGACAAGTGTCAAGATGATTCGACATTTCAGGAACCTAGAAATCACAATTCTGAGTGACACATGGCAGCCACACAGATCATGTCACGTCATTGAGTGACGTCACTCCGGGAGTTTTGCTTCAGGAGTTTTAACATCAACACTCCCCAAAAGTCTCGAAGACTGAAGTCCTGGAGCAGAGGATAGTCGTTGGATCAATGAGAAATCTCGACCCTTGATACGAAGAGCAAAGCGCTCAAATGATTAGTGAGTGTTCATATCTCGTGGTCACGTGAGTGGAAGGAGCTAGCATAGCTAGGCTCCATTTCAGGTATCGGGAGTTGAGGAGTCAAGGGACTCACGGGAGAATCCCCGAAGTGTGAAATCGCTAAGCACCCTTGTGCTTGGCCCCTGGTCACCGCCGGTGGTCACGTGAGTGGAAGGAGCTAGCATAGCTAGGATCCATTTTGGGTACCGGGAGTTGGAGGAGTCAAGGGACTCACGAGAGAATCCCCAAAGTGAGAAATTACGAAATTCTTTTTTGAAAGGGGATGTGGTCACAGTGAGTGGTTATATTAGTGAAAGATTGGGGAAGGAGCTAGCAACACTAGAATCCATTTCAGATTTTTGCAAGTGGAGCAAGGCAACTCATAGATGGATATCCCGGAACGTGAAATTGTGAAACGATTTCTGAATAGGCATTTGGTCACCGCCTGAGGTCACATGTGAAAGGAAAGGGCTTAGCCAGAAAGGCAAAAATGCCCACTATGAAGTTTTCCTTAGGAAGACAGAAGGCACGAAATGCATGAACGCGCGAAGATTTTCTCAGTAACTACCAGAAGGACGTGATTGTGACTACTAGAGGAGTCGAAGAGTCTCCAAGTAACTGCCAGTGGAGCGTAGACTCATTATAGAGGCTACTAACAGATTGAAAAGTGTCTAAGTTTGTTACAGCTAGTGAAGCCAAAGGATATGAGTACAATGACCAGTGATGATGAACGCAGTGAAGAGTAGGCAGTGGCATAACACATGAAGCATGCAGAGTGATTGTGATGCTACTTTTGAGAGTGATTTATGCAAGTAGAAGCATTCAATATAGAGGAGAAAAAGCACATCAGAAGCAAGGAACATAGATGCATATCTGAGACAGTAAAATAAGGCTAAGGAGCACAGGCAAAGATAAAGCAGAAGATCAAAAAGCTCAAGAAAATGCGGGCAGAGAGACACGGATGCAGACAGAGGAGAGTAGTTTAGCAAAACAATGATGAGACTGGTAAGCCGTTGATAACTATTGAATCACTGTAATAAATTCATAGAAAGCAAAGATTGATATTTCAAGGTGGTAGGGAGGTTCTAGGGAGGACTGTTTTCCTCTGAGTTTCAAATGGGTGCTTGAACACTGGGAGTTGTAGCTTCCATCTGGTTGTACCTAGAAAATACAAGGAGGTAGGGTGTTGAAAGGGAGACTATTGTTCTTTGTTATACAGGTTGGTGCCTATGTGATTGGAAGTTGGTGCTTCCATCCAGTTGGTGTTGGGACACTCAGGGAGTTGGTGATTCCTCTGAGTGGGTGCTAGAGAAACCAGAGAGTTGGAGCTCTCGGCAAGTTGCAAGCTTGCAAAAAGGAGGTTGTAGCCTCAGGAGGAGTTGGAGCTCCCAAGAATGATAATGTACAAAATATAAAGATCACTTATCATATCAAGAAGAAGAGTTTTTACCCTTTATGGGTTTCCTCAGGAAATATCTTTCTCTGTGTATTTCATGTGTGTGATTGATGATGAATGTTCTATTGCTTGTTTCCCTTCATTATTGTGATTGTCATTAAGTACTATGTAAAGAGTTTAAAATAAGCATAATTGTTTAAGCACGGTAACAACTGATTCACCCCCCCCCCCTTCTCAGTTGTCCAACACCTTGTACACATATCCTAATGTTTAGGTCTGGTCCAATACAGAAAAATGTCTCCCCTAATCCATGAGTAGGTGGCACTAAGCTTGAAAATTTGTTGCTTCTCTTGCGAGGAAATATGTTGTGGCGACTTACATGTGGCCAAATAATTTGCTATGTCTACGAACCATCGAGACTTAGTAGAGACATCAAAAAAATGTCCGTTGGGAAAACTATCATCTATAGGGTTAATTTCTCCTTCGTTATGAATCCTGGACATAAAATATGAAACCATATTCTATTTTCTTTGTCTATGTACAATAGTGATGTTAAACTCCTGTAATAATAACAACCAACTATTAATACTATAATTAGTGATGGGTTTGTTCATTGAAAATTGAAAGGAAGAATGAACGATATGGATGAAGATTTTATAATATGTTATGTAATGTCTAAATTTTTTTATGGAGTACACAACAGTTAAAAATTATTTCTCAGTGGCAGTGTAATTAAGCTCAACGAGTGTCATATTTTTACTTATAAAATAGATGGCAAAAGATAGTTGATTTTCCTTTTTTCCTAATATAGCTTTGAGGGTTGCTTCTAAAGAATCTATAAAATATGAAAATGAAGGGACCAATTTGATCCCCTCAATACTGGTGAAAATAAATTTTCCTTCAAAACCTCAAAATCATTTTGACAGTGTGAGCCCCAAGAAGAAACAACATCTGTACCGAGAAATTTGAACATAGGTGCAACTATTTTAGTAAAATTTTCAATAAACCTTTTGTAGTAGCCAACATGAACTAGAAAAATTCTTACCTCCTTTAGTGACTATGCCTTTGGGAGGATCATGATGACTTTGATATTGGCTAGGTCTACCTTAATACTTACACAAAAAATGTGATGATCGAGAACAATACCCTCTATTGATAACATATGGCACTTTTCAATGTTTAAAGAAAGGTTAGTTTCTCAACATCTAATTAAAAATTTATCAAGGTTATCAAGTGCTTCTTTAAAAGTATCACTGTAGATAGAAAAGTCATCCATATAGATTTCTACTACTCATCAATTAAATCGGAAAAAATACCCAATACTACTAGTTGGAATGTGGAGAGATCATTGCATAAACCAATTGGCAAGACTCTGTAGGGAAATGGTCCACATGGGAACATGAATGTATTATTTTCCTGGTCCTTTGGTGAAATCTGAATTTTGTTGTACCCGCTAAAACCGTTAAGAAAAGAAAAGTATTACTTACTTGAGAAAGTATCCAAAACTTGATCAGTAAATGGTAGTGGAAAATAATCTCTTAAGGTTTCTTTATTCAACTCTTGGAAATCAACCCAGATCCTCCATTTACCATTTTTCTTAGGTACAATCATAAATTGTGAGACACACTTGCTATCAAAAATTGTATATATAAATTTGGCATTTAACAACTTTTGCAATTCTTCTTTTACAATATCTTTCAAAGCGAGCTTCATGCGGCATTGTGGCTTCCTAATAGGTCTAGCATTTTCCTGAGTGTAAATATTATGTATGCAAGTATTAGGATGAATTCCATGCATGTCTTTGTAGTCCCATGTGAATGCACCATATTT
>JZKD02S0433657.1:292532-308527 GCA_000966675.3 Picea glauca
ATGAAGTTACATGAAAGTGGATCAAACATGAAGTTATGTAAAAACATAGTTACCAACTTAATGAGAACTGTGACCTCAAAACGAGAACTCTGGCCCAAAAAACCCATATTTTTGCCATAAAAACATCAAAATCAACCTCCAAATCAAAAAGTGGTGCTACCGGTAGCACCATGTTTTAAAACGGTGTCAACATTACAACATTTTTCAAACATGGACTTCAAAACTTAGATAGTAGCTCAAAAAAACCTTAAAATCAGCACCTAAAAAGAAATAAGATGTTTTTAAATTTTTTTTCTTTTCAAAACGTTAAATTTTGAGATCATTTGAAATCATATTTTTATCACTTGGTACTATTAAAACCAAAACCTCAAAATCAACCATCAAATTGAAAAGTACTGCTACCGGTAGCACCCATTCTAAAATTGGGGTATGAAAATGACACATTTTTATAATGTGGTAAAGGAGCTCATCATTATTGTAGAGAAAATCATAAAAGAAACCCTTAAATGTTTACTTTTTAAATTTTATTATCACGCAAAACACAAGGTAATACATAATGCCATGAAAATATCATAATATACTTTAAAAATTCAACGTCGCTTTTTAATAATTTCTTACTTGTAAAAATAAAAAAGTAAATGCAAGTTACATTGAATGAAACATAAATAATTTCTTAAAAGTATTGTTATATTGACCATATTCAAAACATATGAGCTAAGAAATTTTATGACCTAACAAAATGGTGTAAAACAAAGAAAAACTAGAAAAAAAATAAAAATAAAATAAAATTTACCCGGAAAACAATAATAAAACAAAAATACTTTTTTTTGTTAAAAAGAAGAGCAAAAGATCCCTTCAAACTTTCAAAAAAAAAATGAGAAAAAAAAATTGAAAAATAATCAAAATTCAATAAAATATTAAAAAAAAACATCTAAAATAAAATAAAAAAATAATAAAAACACTAATATTACCTAAGCTACAAATTTATTTAAATGTTTTTTTTGAAAAAAATTATTTAAATGTTTTTTTGAAAATAAATATGTAACTATATAACATTGTTAATAATGTAACAATTTTATAATATAACATTGTTATATTATAACAGTGTTATAATATAGCACTTTTATAATATAACAGTGTTATATTATAGCAGTGTTATAATATAACACTATTATATTATAACAATGTTATATTATAACACTCTTATATTATAACATTGTTATAATATAACAGAGTTATAATATCTATGGGACTTGGGCCAGGCCCACGGGGGGGGCTAGCATCGCCCCATCCCCCCCACGGGCCTAGCCCAGGTCCTGTGGGCATCCATGGGACCTAGGCCAGGCCCTCGGGGGGGATGGGGTGATGTCGGGCATCGCCCCAACCCCCCCATGGGCCTGGCCCAGGTCATCGCTTGTTATTGTCGGAATTGAAGCATTGGGGTTTGTGTTTTGTGTGCAGTTGGGTTGTTGCAAGCCACCGACGTCTTGCGGTTTCACATTTTTCAATGCGACCATGTGGGTTGTTAATGCATCTTCATCTGCAAACAATACAAGTCTCGATTGTGGGATTTGGAGCAACAATCAGGACCAGCTTTTATATGGCTGTAGTGCATGCAAAGCAGTTGTTTTGGCATCGTAGAAGAACAATTGGAAGAAGGTGGCCATGTTCTTATAGTAGTGCTCATTGCCTTTATTGTTGTCTACTCCATTACTTGTTGTGCATGGAGAAACATTAGGCGATATGATGGTTATCATGGCCATAATCATAACCATTGGAATCGAAATCGCCATATTTCCGACTGAGGGAAGTGAATTTAGAGACTTCGCCATATTTCTTACATTGTTGTAGTTATTTTTATGTATTTTATTATAAGATGTATATTTTTTGTAAGATGTATTACTTTAAATAGTAAAATTTTAGAATATAGACCATTGCCACTACTTACTGCTATTCAGAGATTTGATTTATCGCTACTACTTATTGTCATGGATTCTTGATTGACACTGACTCAATTGTTATTTAGTGATTATTTAACATTGTGACTATATAGTCCCCGAGGTGTAGGACAGTCGGTGACAGAGTGTGTTGTTAAGCCACTCCGTGATGTTAAAGTCACCGGTTTGAAACCTGCGGGGACAAAAAAATCCAACCATGTTAAGGGTTGGTGTGGCTCAAGCCGCGTGTGATCCCTAGGTGATTTTGACGGCTTAGATGCCCCTAAGTCGCGATTTCTCAAGACACAGGTTAATTCCACAACCAGCAGGTCACGGACAAATTAACAAACAAAAAAAAAAACATTGTGACTATATAACATTGTTATTTAGTGACTATTTAACATTGTTAATGTTTTTTTTTAGATATTTATGAATTTTTGTTTGTGTAAATTTTATTTTTTAAGACTTTTGATATAAATTTTAATTTTTTATTGTAGTTTTAAGATTTTTCAACTTATTTTTGTTAATTTTTATTTAAATTTTGTATTAAAATTGTTATTTTAGGTCTTTTAATTTGGGGTTTTTGTGTATATGTTTTTAATTTTTTGGGGGTTGTTTCACCTTTTTAAATTTTTTTTGGGCTATAATTTTTGTTTTTTACCTTTTTATTAATTGTTTCTCATTTTCTCTTACTTTATATATATATATATATTTTATTTTATGGTTTTCTTTTCCTCTTTAGTTTTTTAGGTTTTTCTTCAATGGTTTTACTCATATAAATTTGTTTTTAAAATGTTTTTGTTTTTTAAATTTCAATTTTGTTTGTTTTCTTATTAGTCCCTAGTGTAGGCATAGATGAACTATAGTGATCGATAAATCGTTGACGGTATTAGATTGTGCATTGACCAAAAATATTTCCATAATATATATTGTTGGAACAAGGGAAATGAAAACATTGATTTTTATATAATAAAAAGTATCATGTTTTTCAAGATCTGATTGGACAATGGATTGGAGGTCTTATTACTGCCTTCACTATTCCCAATGTTAAATATGTTGGCATATCCAAAGTATTTGATCGTATATGGTCTTTTTGAATCATATATTTTATTATACATTGGTCGAAGGTGGATTAATGCTAGCATTAGTTCGAATGTTTCCTTTAGCATTTTATGTTGGGTAGAATACATTCTCTACCATATTACTATGTGTGATTTTTTCTTTATTGTTGCGTGCTTTGAGAGAACAGGCTTGCCATGCTGCATTTTTTCTTAAATGCTTGCACAGACCTATGCCCTTCGACGCTCCTGACAATCTTAATTGTTTATCTAACAGCTCTAGCAGTCTTAAATGTTTATTGTACAGATGCATTGCAATACAGTTTCATTCATGTTAAACATCGTTGCTCCAGTGCTCGATCCTTGTTCGCTGCTTCATTCCATGATTCTGGTTCTTATTTGATTCAACTTTGCAAAGTTGAGGTCTTTAACTTGTAGTTCAAGCTCTTCGTGGTTGTTCACTGGTTTTTTTTTCTTCAACTTTGCAAGTTGTCGGACATGTTGTTGCGGTTTGCCGAATTTGGGGTTGATCTCTTGTCATCCTTCGTTGACAGGTAAGTTTCCCTATTGTTTCTATTTTTCAATGGTGGCGGTCCCTGCCTCCAAATTTTGTTGCAAACCATCTTTGTCTGTGCTCTTATTTTTTGTTCCTGGAAACAAAGCGTCTTCATATGCTGGTTGTTGCATCCATAGCTTTTCCGAAAATTGCAATGCAGAGGGGTTTACGAAAAGTAGTTCAGACATATCAGAAGAGGGAACCATCCGGCGGGGTGTAGATGCAGGGAATGCTTTTATTCTGTGGGTTGTAAAACTTCGTCCACCTATTCTCTTTCTGTTGAGTAAATTTATGGTTTTATTTATTTGTGTTCTTTCTTTTGTTTGGCTCAGTTTCCAGTGTTGGTTTGTTTTCTTCTCATCTGGTATGGGGACTAGGGGGGATTGAAGTTGAGAAGAAGAAGGTTGAAAGATACATACGGGGATTGGTACCCTATTTTTCTTTCCTCCTTTTTTTGCTACCTTTTATTTCTTTCCCCTCCTTTTCTCTATTTTCATAAAAACTGAAAGTATGTAGCAAACAGCTTCAAAATGACAGTTGAAGAGATGAAAGAAGTAATAGATGTTGAGTCGTATGAAATAGATACAGAATCCATTATACATGAGAGAATTGAGGTGGTTTTGCATAGCAATGGGATTTTTAGATTTGATGCATTCTCCTATACTATTGGGGATTTCCTTTTCGATACATTCCAAGTTCTATTGCATTTTCGGTATTAGTCGACCGAGTTGCGCAATGGATTGATAGATTATGTCTTGAACTATATTAAAAATGGTGATGTTGAGGCTTTGGAGTCCTATGAATATGAACTGGAATCTAATTTTCTTGGGTAATTGCATGGAATACATGATGTCGCTATGTATTTTTCAAAGATGCGGTTGTCTGCATCTCCAGTTCTACTTTCACATTAGAGGGGACTTTGGGGAGATACATTTTGTATACGGTGGTTGTCTAACTGGATGAATATATTATTTGGATTATGGTCATTGACAAGAAAAACAAGATATCTATTATTCAACAAAATTGCATCCGACAATCCATATTGCATCTTGTTCCACGATGCCAATGTCGTCGGTGGCCATTATGAACCACTACTGTACAAAACAATGTCCATATGTAATATAGAAGGTCCTCATATTTACTTCTCCCTAATTTGCAAAGACCTTCAATCGCAATGGAAATGGATTTTGCATCGCATAGATTGCCATGGTTTACAGCTGGCAAAAAATGTTGTGTCTACCTGTGGAGATAGTATGTTCAATGCAATTTGTTGTTTGGTGGAAGAGGAGTTCAATGTTCAGTTGTTGCAGCTTTACATTGTATATTCCTTTTGCAATGCAATTATAGGCGGCAGGCAACAGGCTTTTAGGTGCTTGCATGAGCACCTTTGGCCATATCTCCTAGAAAATATGTCGGCATTTGGAAGTTGGTAGGAATACCTTGTGACCATGGCGCTTCCATATGAGAAAGGGAATATGGAGGGTTGTAGATTCTGTTTGCAATGGTTTTCTATGATATTCAGGGTGAATATCCAGGTCTAGTTGGCATTGCGAGATGGAAGTGTCCATTCATGGTTTACTGATTCAAATTACGATGGCACAATTGACATCCTCTCGTTGAAAACAGATACAGCACATATCCATTATGAAACTTTTCTTGGACATATCGATAGTTCAGGGTTGAATGTCCATGCCACCCAAACGGCATCGAATCTGCATACGCGTCAAATTCTTTTTAGTGAAAATGAGACTCCTCTCGGTGGCGATATGGGCATACAGGGCTTGAACAAAAAAAACATGCATAGAATTCATGACAGTTTTGATGAGGCCATAGAGGGCTTAAACAAAAAACGTAGATATTTTTTGTGGTCATGATACGAAGTAAATAATGACTAAAACATTATCCACGGATATGAGTCCAATTTGGAATCCTGAAAGTCGACTAGAATTGAATAAAATCCCCCGTTTCTACACACAGTGATATGGTAACCACAGAGTTGGTGTTGCACATGAATTATGAAATATGCACTGGGAGTCGAACAGAGCCCTTCAGTTTGCTTAGCCAATTTTTAGGTGTCCAGCCTGAGAACCCAATTTCTATATGGCGGAAATCGACCCAATGTGCAGCCCGCAAGTCTGAGCTCCAAATAAGTGAATAAGTATGGAATAAGGGATCTGTGCATATTTGGTATGTATTTCTCATTCTAGGAGCCCGCCAGCCCTGGAGTAGAATGTTGGGCCAGCTAGCCTACAAATTTTCTTGTCAATTTATTATCATAAGCTATTTGTAAGGCACCGAACAATAGAGGCCCTTTTTTGACCCCGCCATCCCGAGAACCTGTGATCCAGAAAATGTACATGGTCTATAAAATCTCAGCCACCCCGCAAGTCCTCTTTTCAATTTGCATATTGCGGAACTGTATGTTCTATTTGTAGAACACTGAAGAATAGAGGCCTATTTTTTGAGCCCACCCGCCCGAGAACCTGCGATCCAGAAAGTGGCCAAGTATGGAATTCAATATCCGTACATGCTCTATAAAATCTCATGTACATACTTTATGAAGGTACATATTTTGTTTTGCCTCGTTTCTACACACACTGATCTGGTAACCATAGAGTTGGTGTTGCACATGAATTATGAAATATGCACTAGAAGTCGGACTAAGCCCTTTGGTTTGCTTACTTGAACAATTTTGACTCATGCAGTTTCACCATTGGACACTCACCAGTTTCACCATGCACTTTCATACTTGGCCATTCCTTCCTTTCTTGCTCTTCCCCGTGCCCGTCACCTTCGCACGTGTCCATAATAAGAAATAGTGTTTATCTATATATATATATACATGTGTGTGTGTGTGTGTGTCTTGCTTCTAAATATTTAATGCTAACAGGTCATCGTGCAGGCACCGTCTAAGCTGTCATTGATGCGCGCAAGGATCGAGAAGTTATTCCATTAACGCAATATTTGTGAAGGCTTTTCTTATCCCTTCCCAGTCTTAATTTCAAATGCCATGGAATGTCATTCTCACACTGCCATCTTGCTTCCTTCATGAAACCTCCAATCTCTTCCCAGTCTTAATTTCAAATACTATGGAATGTCATTCGCACGCCGCCATCTTGGTTCATTCATGAAACCTCCAATCCTTAAATGTTCTTCGTTGTAACCGCGACATTCGCACTTCTAAGTATGCAATAATTAAGCTTTACTTCTAATAGGTCACCATACAGCACCCATATATATTGTCATTAATGAGGAGATTTTCCATTCGCACGCATTGAAGCAATGTTTCTAGGGGGTTATATTGTCCCCTTTGTTTCCTCATTTCAAGTAGCGTCTGGAGAAAACCAACATTTTCATAAACAACTGGCAGCAACTCCACAGCATTTTTGTAGAGATACAATGAACATATTCCTCACGAGCTTCCCATGAATAATAAGGGAAAAAGAATTGTAGGGGAGGCGCGGCAGCCCGAAATTTACAGTGAAAACATGGATCTTGACGCTGATCTGGATAGCATATTCTGCACCCTTCATCAGCCCGGAGACATAATTCACGATGCCTACTCAATGGACATGGTTGATACCAAAATTTTTGACGTAGATGAATCCTTCGTATTCCACAGTGTTGTTTTTGAAACCGAATCAAAAAAATTAATCATTGAAAAAAGAGATGTAAAAAATAAGAAAATAAAACATCGTTCGGAACTTGACCTTGCCAATATGCAGGTGTCCAAAATCTCTCAACTTCACATGGAAACCAAAGATGCTCTTCATGATTTCGTTGGATTCATTGAGGCTAAGAATTCCAGACTAAGGAACCGGATTAAGGAATTAGAGGAAGTTTGGTTTCCTATTCCATTGGTTGGTAGTTCTTTGTAAATAGCCATGCCTGTGACTACCTGCACCCTTGCAAAAAATATAAAAGGGTCCTCCAGCTTCCTCTCATCCTGTAGAGGATATGTGGAGAACAATATCAACAAAATAATGGAACTGATTACTAAGGCCTGGGAAACATCACAGAATGTGGATTCCCTGGGGAGCAGGGCACATAACTTGCTCCAACTTCTGCAGACGGATTTAAAAAATGAAGAAAATTTATATGTGCACACAGTAATCCCTTTTTCCTTTCATGTCAACAACATGCCAGACATGAGAATAAGACAACATCATCTCTCATCCAAAAAATGACTCACTCAATTAGAAGCATGCTGGAAAGAGAAGGTGAAGAACCTGTATCTCATCGTCCAATCATGTGAGCAAGCAATATCAAAGAAAGAAACACTATTCACAAATCTCATGAAAATAGAGTTAGCAGGAAAGACAAAGGGCTTCCAGGACCCCATCTTAATTTTCAACTCGTTGGCGTTAACCAAACAAGATTTCAATAAACAAGTTGATAATTTGAAGGTCTTGTCTTTAGAAAATTTTTACAGGATTCTTGAATATCATGAAGAAGAGGTGGACAACTGACTAGTCTGATATTCGGTACAGAATGGAGACATTCATGAAGCTCTGTGTAAACTTTCAATTGATCTAACCGAATTTGAAAATGAATTTTTCAGCATTAAAATCCGCAATGACATCAACGTCGCCCCCTTGAGAAGCTATATTGAAGAGAACTTGAAGTGGGTTGCCGACGAAATCCAACAGGGAAATGCATAAATCCTCTGTTTATCAATCTAGTTATTCAAGCAGGCTGCCGAAAAAAACCAACAGGGAAAGGCATGAGCAAGAAAACACCAAAATTGCTTATATGTACCATGCCTATAAGTGTATATTGATAGTCCTTTCTTTATCAATCCAATTATTTCACCTTTTCTAAGTAGAAATCTATAGCCAAAATATGATCTTCCCATTTCTACTTTTCAAGTATTACATTCTACCATGTCCAACTTATTCTCTCCACAGTCCTATTTCTTGTACATATTTCTATTATGGTCCGTGGGAGCCCCAATCCCAGTCTATATGACAAACGCATTTGCATTTCCAGGGATATGTAACAAACTATTATTTTTTTCATATATTCCAAATAAAATTATTCTTTTGTCTCCTTACATATTTATGTGTTCCTAGATTTTATCTTCATCTATGTTGAATGTGAATTCATTCTGTTTATTGTATCTCAATTCTCTTTTTTTCTGATGCATATTTTCTCTTGCCTAGTCATTTTCAAAATTAAGCATGACATAAATCACTCACTCAAATTTGAGATATCATATTTCACACACACACACACACATGTAACACATGTGTGTGTGTGTGTGTGTGCTTCCTTAAATTTCCAGGAATATGTAACACGTTTCATTATTTTTTTATATAAATGTCATAAAATTGTGTTCACTACTTTTTTTGTACTCAAACGTATAGAGAGTATGTCATTTCTTGCGTCTTTACCACATGTCCTTCATATTGTTTGCCACAAAGGCCCTTAAAATTAAAATAGTCTGGAAGTCTTCTTGTCAATTTGTATATCACGGAACTGTGGGTGCTCTTTGTAGGCCATGGCACAACAGACGCTCAATTTTCAGCCCGAGAACCCACGATCCCAAAACTACCTAACTATGGAATCAGGGCTCCGTTCAAGTATGGAATGAGGAATCCGTGCATGCTCTATATAATCTCATCCCCATACTTTATAAAAATACATATTTTGTATGTATAAAAGTAAATATCTACTTTTAAAAATTACGTATTTGCTATGCATAATTTATGCTCTCCAGGAACCTATAATTTGATACATTTCAATTTCGTATATCCACGAACCCCTGTTTTAAAGAAAACTAATTCAGGAATGCTATTTATCTGGTCCTTTTGTCCACTGCCCTATGTAACAGACACTGGTACTATATTTTTTATGCTTTTGTCCACCAACGTATGTAAAACCTATGTAAAGAAAACTAATTCGCGAATGCTAAATTTTTTGGACATGAGCCCCTTAAAATTCAAATAGTCTGCAAGTCCTATTGTCAATTTGTATATCATAGAACTGTCAGTGCTATTTGTAGGACACAAAACAACAGAAGCCTAATTTTCAGGTCCCCAGCCCGAGAACCCGTGATCCAAAAACTGGCTAAGTATGGAATGAGGGTTTCGTCCATTCTCTAATTCAGGAATGCTAGTTTTTTTTTTGCTTTTATGTATTCCCAGATTTTTGTCTTTAGCTATGCTGAATGTGAAGTCATTCTATTTATTTTATGTCAATTCTCTTTTTTCTGATGCATATTTTCTCTTGCCTGGTCATTTTCAAAATTAAGTATGACATAAATCACTCACTCAAATTTGAGATATCATATTTCATATATATATATATATATATATATAGATGTTTCTTTAAATTTCCAAGAATATGTAACACGTTTTATTATTTTTTTATATAAATGTCATAAAATTGTGTTCACTACTTTCTTTCTACACAAACATATAGAGAATATGTCATTTCATGCATCTTTACCACCTGTCCTTCATATTGTTTGCCACAAAGGCCCTTAAAGTTAAAATAGTCCACTTATCAATTTGTATATCACAGAACTCTGGGTGCTCTTTGTAGGCCATGGAACAACAGAGGGCCAATTTCCAGCCCGCCAGCCCGAGAACCCGCCATCCAAAAACTGCCTAAGTATGGAATCAAGCCTCTGTGCAAGTATGGAATGAGGGTTCATAAATTTCAATTTCTCGTGTGCAGGAGCCCCTGTTTTAAAGAAAAATAATTTGGGAATGCTATTTATTGGGTCCTTTTGTCCACTGCCCTATGTAACAAACATTGGCACTATATTTTTTGTGCTTTTCTCCACCAGTGTATGTAAAACCTATGTAAAGAAAACTAATTCGCGAATGCTAAATTTTTTGGACACGAGCCCCTTAAAATTCAAATAGTCCGCAAGTCTGATTTTCAATTTGTATATCACGGAACTGTCGGTGCTATTTATAGGACACAGAACAAGAAAACCTCGATTTGCAAGTCCCTGGCCCAAGAACCCGCGATCCAAAAACTGGTTATGTATGGAATGAGGGTTCCATCCATGATCTATATATCTAATTAATCAAATTACATATTTCGTATGTATAATTTATGTTGTCCAGGAACAATTTCTTCTGTCCAGGAGCCCTTGTTTTAAAGAAAACTAATTTGGGAATGCTAGTTTTTTTTTTTTCTTTTGTTCACGAACCTATGTAAATGATTGTCAATTTGTATATCACGGAACTTTGGGTGGTATTTGTAGGGCACAAGACAATAGAAGACCAATTTTTAGCCCGCCAGCCCGAGAACCCGCAAACCAAAAACTGTCTAAGTATGGGGTGATACATTTCAATTTCTTATGTGCAGGAGCCCCTCTTTTATATAAAACTAATTCAAGAATGTTATTTTTTTCATACTTTTGTCCACCAGCCTATGTAACAGACGTCAGTACTATTTTTTTTCTTTTTTTGTCCACCAGTGTATGTAAAAAGGAAAACTAATTCAGGAATGTTAAACTTGTTGGACATGAGCCCCTTCAAATTCAAATAGTCCACAAGTCCGATTGTCAATTTGTATATCACAGAACTCTTGCAGCTATTTGTATGGCATGGAACAACAAAAGCCCAATTTTCAGCCCACCAGCTGGAATGAGGGTTCCGTGCATGATCTATATATCTACTTAATCAAATTACATATTCGATATGTATAATTTATGTTATTTAGGAACCTATGATTTGATCAATTTCAATTTCTTCTGTCCAGGAGCCCTTGTTTTAAAGAAAACCAATTCTGCAATCACTACTTTCTTTCTACTCAAATGTATAGAGAATATTTCATTTCTTGCATCTTTACCACCTGTCCTTCATATTTTTTTCCACAAAGGCCCTTAAAATTAAAATAGTCTACTTGTCAATTTGTATAACACAAAACTCTGGGTGCTCTTTGTAGGCCATGGAACAACAGAGGGACAATTTCCATCCTGCCAGCCTGAGAACCCGCCATCCAAAAACTGCCTAAGTATGGAATCATGCCTCCATGCAAGTATGGAATGAGGGTTCATAAATTTCAATTTCTTGTGCAGGAGCCCTTGTTTTAAAGAAAACTAATTCGGTAATGTTATTTATCGGGTCCTTTTCTCTACAGCCCTATGTAACAGACATTGGCACTATATTTTTTGTGCTTTTGTCCACTAGTGTATGCAAAACTTATGTAAAGAAAACTAATTCGCCAATGCTAAATTTTTTGGACATGAGCCCCTTAAAATTCAAATAGTTTGCAAGTCTGATTGTCAATTTGTATATGACGAAACTGTTGGTGCTATTTGTAGGACACGGAACAACAAAAGCATGATTTGCAGGTCCCCAGCCCGAGAACCCGGGATCAAAAAACTGTCTAAGTATGGAATGAGGGTTTTGTCCATGCTCTATATATCTAGTTAATCAAATTGCATATTTCGTATGTATAATTTATGTTGTCCAGGAACAATTTCTTCTGTCCAGGAGCCCTTGTTTTAAAGAAAACTAAGTCAAGAATGCTAGTTTTTTTTCTTCTTGTGTCCACGAACCTTTGTAACCGATTATCAATTTGTGTATTGAATGGTGGTATTTGTAGGGCACGAAACAACAGAAGACCAATTTTCAACCTGCCAACCCGAGAACCCGCGAACCAAAAACTGTCTAAGTATGGGCTGATACATTTCAATTTCTTCTGTGCAGGAGCCCCTCTTTTAAATAAAACTAATTTAGGAATGCTATTTTTTTCATACTTTTGTCCACCAACCTATGTAACAGACATCAATACTATTTTTTTTATTTTTTTGTCCACCAGCGTATGTAAAAAGGAAAACTAATTCGGGAATGTTAAACTTATTGGACACAAGCCCCTTCAAATTCAAATAGTCTACAAGTTCGATTGTCAATTTGTATATCACGGAACTCTTACAGCTATTTGTAGGGCACAGAACAACAAAAGTCCAATTTTCAGACCGCCAGCCAGAATGAGGGTTTCGTGCATATCTATATATCTACTTAATCAAATTACATATTTGATATGTATAATTTATGCTATTCAGGAACCTATAATTTGATAAATTTCAATTTATTCTGTCCAAGAGCCCTTGTTTTAAAGAAAACCAACTCCAATTGTAGGCCCTTACATTTAAAATAGTCCACAACTCTAATTGTCAATTTATATATCGTGGAACTATAGATGCTACTTGTAGTCCACAGAACAACAGAAGCCCAATTTTCAGCCCGAGAACCCGTGATCCAAAAATTCAAATAGTCCGCAAGTCTGGTTGTCAATTTGTATATCGCGAAACTCTCGGTGCTATTTGTAGGGCATGGAACAACAGAAGCCCATTTTTTAGCCCTCCACCCCGAGAACCAGGAATGAAGCTTATGTGCATGCTCTATATATCTACTTAATCAAATTACATATTTGATATGTATAATTTCTCCTCTCCACGAACCTATAATTCCATTATTTCAATTTCTTATGTCCAGGAGCCCTTGTTTTAAAGAAAACTAATTCAGGAATGTTATTTTTCTTATGCTTTTGTCCAAGAACCTATGTAACAGACGTTGGCCCTTAAAACTCAAATAGTCTACAAGTCCGAATGTGAATTTGTATGTCGTGGAACTCTACCTGTTTTCTGTAGTCCACGGAACAACAGAATCCCAATTTTCAGCGCGCCAGTCTGACAACCCCCATGCTCTATATATCTACTTAATCAAATTACATAACTAATTCGAGAATGCTAGTTTTTTTATGATTTTGACCATGAACCTATGTAGCAGACGCTAGCCCTTAAATCTCAAATACTCCACAAGTTTGATCGTCAATTTGTATGTCGTGCAACTCTGGGTGTGATTTGTAGGGCACAAAATAACAGAGCTTGATTTTCAATGCGCCAGCCCGAGAACCCGCCATCCAAAAACTGCCAAGTATGGAATCTCATTCCCATACTTTATAAAAGTACATATTTCGTATGTATAAAAGTAAATATCTACTTTATAAAATTACAAATTTCATATGCCTAATTTATGCTGTCCAGGAACCTATAATTTGATAAATTTCAATTTATGTTGTATCCACGAGCCCTTGTTTTAAAGAAAACTAATTCGGGAATGCTAATTCTTTTGTGTTTCCATGTAATTCAACTTCTTGCCCATGTGTCTATACTCGGTCCCATTTATTCTCATTCCAACCTGGCAAGGACTACGCTGCCATGCAACACTTGTTTTTTTTAGTTTTTAATTGATCCAAAAAAAATGAATTATGTTTTTTTGCTAAATATTTAAAAATAGTGTTGTTTAACTACAATTATTTTCTATGTATTGAAGTAAAGTAAAAAAAATGTGTTAAAAATGATATTTTCCAATATATTTAAATGTATGGAACCATAACTTAATTAAGGACATAATTATATGAATAATATTAAAAAAAAAAATAGAAAAGTTTAAAAATAGATGAAAAAACATCGTTGAGAAAAAAGAAAAAAAAAATTGAGCTTGAAAATAAATGGAAAAATGAGCATTTAAAAAAACAAAGTGGAAACCTTATGTATAGAAAATTTAAAATATCAAAAAAACACCTAAAAATGGAGGGGGGTGCTACCGGTAGCACCATTTTTAAAAACGAAGTAAAAAACTTGACCCCCAAAAAAATGAGAACTCTGTAGATTTCTCGTTAAGTTGGTAACTATGTTTAAAGTGGATTAAAAATTAAAAAATGGATTAAACATGAAGTTATGTGAAAGTGTATTAAAAAGTAAAAGTGAATTAAAAAGTGAAAGTGGAGTAAACGTGCACATGGTATTTTCCCGTGGTTTTAAAACCCATGATGGTATTTTTCCCATGGTATGTTGAAAAGTAAAATTAAAAGGGGGAAATTAATTAGTTGTTTAATGAAAGTCATGTATTTTCAAATGTACATGAATTTACATGTAGAGTTAATGATATAGTATAAAATGAGAAGAGGATTGTGAGTGAAGTGTGTGTGGGTGAAAAGCGAAAATGTAATATTTACATATCATAATATAATATGAGAAAATATTGAATATTATTTTAAAAAAGAGAGGAGAGAGTGATGAAGTATGTGACGATCCAACTAATATATCTTGTGAAAGAAGAAGTGGAAATCACTGAGAAAATATGACAAAATAAGGAGTGAGTGCAGAGTAAATTTGAAAAAAGAAAACGTAGAGAGCATAGAGAAAATTTAGCGAAAGAAGAAGTAGTGAGCGCAAAGAAGATCTAGCGAAAGTAGAAGTAACCAACGCAGATAAGATATGGTGAGGACAAAAGAAGCAAGAAGACCCATGAAGGAAATGCATATGAATAACTTGTAAACTTTTAAGTAGGTTGGTGACTACAAAACAAACAGTTGTGGGGATTGGTGTCTCTAGTAGGTACTAGGTTGGTTCATACAAACAACATAGGGTATCGTTGTCTCTAGTAGGTTAGTTCCTACAAATAGTAGAGGGGATTGATGTCTCCAGTAGGGTGGTGCCTATAAATAGTAGAGGGGATCAATGTATCCAGTAGGTTGGTGCCTACAAACATTTGTAATAGTAGGTTGGTGCCTACAAATTTATAAAAAAAAGTTTTTTGGGTTTTCTCTTGAGAGGGTTTCCACTTAAAATATTTTTTTTTCTAGTTGTTACATTTATGTGGTTTATTCATTATGGTCTATGAATTTTAAAAACAAATATAGTCTTATATTGATTCACCCCCCACTCTCGATATAAGTGTGTGCTCAACAGTGCAAGAATTTGTCATCTTTGTGATACTAAGAAGGTGGAGATGAAAAGAACTCTCTTAAAATGTCACATATATTCCCACACTATCGACCTTGTTAAACTTCATAACCTGTCACTGCATAAAAACTGTGGATATTTAAGAAAGATAGTTCTCAATATTTTCTATTATAATTTAATAAAAAGTTAAAGCAAATTAATTAATTCTTTATTGTTTTTCTTATGGTCCCACAAAATGAAAGTTTCTCTCGGTGGATAGTAATAATCTTCATTATCATCAAACCAAAGTTGGTCTTAGTGGATAATAATCATCATTATCATGATTATAAAGCTAAATGAATGCATTTATAGTATTTTTTGGATTGGTATTTAATTTATCTTGATATACCTCTTAAGAGAAATGATCTTATCAAATTTATGACTTTTATATTTGTTATAGAATTATTTTCGCTAAATAGTTATCAAATTAAAGGTGTATTACATAAGCTCTGAAAGGTGTATTTATGGTGTTAAATTCATACAAGGCTTGCATTGGACCTTATTTTCACTCACTCAAATAAGTTTAAAATTTGATCTATATATTAATACAAAATTTACCTAGATGGTGTAACATCCTGTTTCCCCCAGCTTGTAAATATAACTGGACTGGCCAAGAACTATGGAAAACTCATAAATGTGAATATGTGATGTAAATGGACCTTGTGGAAAAGGTCAATGAATGTGAATAA
>JZKD02S0433658.1:0-17749 GCA_000966675.3 Picea glauca
TCTACACTGCTTCTTGTAGTGCCCTTCTTTTCCACACCTCCAACATACCCTTCCAAACTTTCCAGAAGATTTAGATCTACCCTTAGACTTAGATCTCCCACTTGATAAATTAGATTTATTTATTTCCTGGAAACGTCCTCTTGCAAATAATGCGTTTGTGCTATGTCCTTCCATATTCTTTCATCTCATCTCCTCTGACAACAAGGACGCGACCACTTCTTCAAACTTCAAAGAAGTTGTATTACTACCTATGGCCACAACCAGATTATCCCAAGAGTCTGGTAAAGAACACAACAAACTAATACATTTATATTCATCTGAAATTTTAATATCAACAGATACTAACTGACTTACCACAGTATTGAAGGCGTTCAAATGCTATGCCACCGAGTCTCCATCTCTCATCCTCAAGTTATACAGATTCTTTCTCAGGAATAGTTTATTTACCAGGGACTTAGACTGATACAACTTCCCCAACATTTCCCATAAATCTTTGGCTGTAGCTTCCTCTGACACATTCAGTAATACTGAATCGGAGAGACACAGTCGAATTGTGCTCTTTGCCTTCCAATCTGTCTTTTTCCATTAATCTGCAGAAGTTCTTGTAGGTGTCGTACCTGGATCTACCGCGATCCACTGATCTCTTTCCACCAAAATATCTTCCATATTGAGATTCCACAGCTCAAATATTTTCCCATTAAACTTCTCTATCTCCATCTTCAAATTGCTTGCCATTTCTGTTCACCTAAAAAACAATACCGCAGATCTCCCACTGTAACAAGGCTTATCACAGTCCCGAGCCAAACCCTTGATGACAAAGGCGTCCCCCTGAAGTCAATAAAGCTCTGATACCAAATGTAAATTCTAACCTTGTACAATATCTACTTCAAACTGATATTCAGAAAAGAACAGAAAAGATACAATGACAAATACAAACATTACATAGATATTTTTCACCTAGAAACCCAAACCGGGAAAACCAGCATATATTATATTCATACATTGTTTACAATACAATAGACATATAGGAGCCAGCGGCATCCAAAACCCTAAACCAATGACCTAGATTAGTCCAAAACCCTAATTCCTTAACCGAAAATAGAAAACCATCGGCAAAAAACCATGTGCCAAAAAATCACCTAATATCATGTGGTCCCGGAAATATGTCGTCCCGAAAAAAAAAAATCCGGGGGCGCTGCCCCAAAACCCCCCTGCACCCCCCCTCTAACCCCCCTGTGCGCCCGGCACAGACACTACTACTCATGCAAAGAATATAACACATACCCAACAGACTATTCCAAGAGGATTCCAAACCTCCATCATCATATGATTGGGCCATTCTAAAGGTATGATAGAGCCATTCAACTATCGACTTTCATGCCACATCGAGTGGAAATAAGTGGACACATGTCGCACTGTTTCATACTATTGTAAGCTACATCCAAAACACTATTAATGGACTCCCGATCATCGACATTCACATCGTCTGCAAACTATCTGCACCACAGGAGGGAGCCACGTATTTGAGAATAATCTCCCAAGAATCTGGATCGATCCTAGTGATTATGTTACCTATGCTGGATTGTAGCATCCAACAAATCTTCAAAATCGAGCATAAGCCATACAGAAATTTTGACACAAAAAATTTATCGCGTTCCAACAAGCATACTCCCCAAATATCCAATCGATATTACTCATGGTTTTTTCATGGTGGAAACTCTTGATATTTCAAAACACATAATGGATCATTCATCAATAAAAGGTGATCAATCAAAGTCCCTCCCAGTACACACCGAAATCCTTAAAGTAGTTCCATTTCGACTGTGGGGATTTCAATTCGAATGAGATTCGAACCAGATGTCAACAACAAAAATGCTCGATGTGAATCAACTTCTGAGCTTGGTCAATCGAAATACCAAGTGATGCGCTTAACAATTAAGTTGATCTTCTCTCTTTCACATCCAACAGTCGCACGATTATGTCATCGACCAGACTCTGCTCCATCACACCCACAAGCAGCAGGAAACAATAATCCCAAACACAACTCAAACTTCTTTCTTCTTCTTCTATTGAGTTAGAAACAACCTTCAAACATAGATCCTTGTCTGCAATGGCCAGTCCAGGATCGAATCTCAGCTGGGGAGAGAGGGGGCACCCAAAATTATTACGTTAACCTGTAACAGAGCCATAGATTCCTATTGCAGTGGCCAAATTGGTTACCGATATCCAAATGCCCTTTTTTTTGGTTTTCTCTCGTCCATTCCTTCACAATGATGCCATTACTTCTTGATTCTGAGTCGGAAAATTTTTGAGTGTTTTCCATCAAAAGAGAGATACCTGCCCCCATAAAACTCAAAATTTTGCAACATAGCAGAAATAAAACTTGCAAAAACATTATGAACTACTTACCGAACCAGCACCAAGCACTTTGATCTCGTAATCGTTCTTTTCCAATGGTGGATGGAGCCTCCTTCTTCGCGGGGTCTTTTACATTCTTCTTGTTTGACTTATGGCGAATTTCAGGGTGCAATTTCCAACACTTCTTCTCCCAATGGCCACTGATTTTGTAGAAAGTGCAGAAATTCTTTCGTTTTCCATTCAGTTGTACATTCCTTGCAGGAGAATACGAAAGGTTCTTCTTCTGCTTGATCTCACTTCTCATGGACACATCTGTTTTCTTAACCCACATTTTCTTTGTTTGATGCTTAACTACATCACGGTTAGAAGATCTATGGAAGAAATCATTTCTCTTATATGCAAAAGAAGAACTTTAATGACTGTTATACCTTCCTGACTTGTCCTTGAATTGATGAGGACTAACTGTCTTGATTCCCTTCTTGGAATCCGGTGGTGAAGAGATGGCTTTCGCTTCAGCAATTTTCGAGCATTCTCCTTTCTCTTCATGTCCATAACCCAAGCCTGCAAATGGTTGTCTTGGTACAACCTCCAATGGTTGGGTGAATCCTTGACCATTAATGCCCAGCCCACCTCCTCTATACCCCATCTTCATGAGGATCTTCATGCCAACATTAGTTTCATATTGAGAGAAAACAGAACATGAAGAAACATCATATACCTCAGTTTGAGATGCAACATCCATCTTCTCAACCTTATACAACTTAGCCAATAACTCTTCTTTGGCTCGTAGCATCTCTTGAAGCTCCTGCTTCTCCTCTTCAGCTACTTGCAAAAGTCTTCTCAATTTTGCATTCTCAGCTTGAATGTTGTCATTGATCTCTTGCAACTCTTGCATTCTTTCAGCGTGCTTCGCTCCTCTGCCCATCCTACAAAGCATTCACCTGCTCTAATACCACTTGATCCGAAAATGAGTCGAGTACTACTCTCCCCAGTGTTTACAATGTGAGGATCTTTAAATTGACTATGGCTTATACAGGTTTTATTGAGCATATTAGTTGATTTATCATAATTCATTACAAGCATAAACATAATACAAATGAACATCAAGGAGCATAAAACACATGAAAATAAATAGAAGAGAGACAACCAATGTTGATAATGGAGTTCACCCCTCCACCTCTAGGGCTACGTCTTTGGATCTGCTCCAACTGGAATGCAGATCTTCTATATTCCTTCTTCAAAGTGAACTCTCAAAACTCTCTTACATTCAAGGACTATGGCTCTTCATTAGCTCAGCACTATGGCTTTCAATAGCTAAGCACTCTCTCCTTTCTTTCTCCTCTTCAACATGGCTCACATAAGGAATATATATAGTTATTCCTTGCTCACTCTCCAACTAAGAGCATTAATTACAAGATCCACAATTGTAGGATCTAATTACAAAGAAGGAAAAACAAGATCCTTAAAAGTAGGATCTTCAACCATCTTAGGCTCAAAAATGGAAAAGTCTCAAAACCACCCAAAGACTTTCTAATCATGCCCTTGATTCTCTCAACCTGCAATTGAGAAAATGGCAAATTGGTGTGAGGTGGTTTCTCACATGAAAACCAATTTCCATAATTAATAAATGAATAATATGTGAGACAAATTTTCTCTCACAAATATTAATCATTTTAATTACAAGTGAATAATAATAATGTATGAGTTATTAAAGCTCATAAAATGCATAACTAAATGCATGAGCACTTCATAAAAGCATTAATCAAACTAATATGAAAAATGCATGAAGTATTTTTCCCACAAATGCATAATTAAATGTGTGAGAAATAAAAATAAGAAAGCATCATTTTAATCCACTTAAACACTTTTGTTGCCACCTTAAAATCAACATGGCGCAAATTAAGAAATTCTTTCATGTGCAGAGATCCATTCAGATCATGCTCATATCCCACAAAAAACTCCTACAGTTGGAGGCCTTCCTCCTTTTTACCCTGGGTCTAATCTTGGTCCTAATGCTCCTGGATGGAGTGGTCAACCTGACAAACAAGTTGTTACTTATGGTCTGTCCTTTACACCTGCCTCCTTTGTACCGATTCTTACCAAAACGTTTGGCATGATGAATCCACCTTTATCCTCCGGATTCACACCTGGAAGAGGTCAGTTTCATACCTTGGGAAACCCCCAACCTAGAGCCACTCCGGTTGGGGGGAATTTTTACAACCCTCATCACAATATTCCTACTAGAACGGTGCCCAACCAAACCTTCATGAATCGGTTTGGAGGAGGGTATTAAAATCCCAGACAGGGCCATGGTGCATACCAGAACCCTGGATGGGATACGATTCTCCAACAACAATATTTCTCAAGAACTTGGGCCACATGTCACAAACCCATCTCCCTTTTCTGGCCATGCTCAATCTACCAAACTTGTCTAGATTAATGAATGACCATGTGCATCATGATCTGACATGGCCCCCCTACCCCACCAAGATTCCTTTGGATATTCCAAAATTCGAAGGAAAGACTAGTGAGGATCTTGGTGATCATGTCACTACTTTTCATCTTTGGTGCTCTTAGAACTCCCTTAACGATAATTCTATTCATTTAATATTGTTACAATGCACCCTCACAGGGGTCATCGTGAAATGGTATATAGAGCTACAAGGGGGGACGTACAGAACTTTTAATTAGATCATTTTAGTCTTCCTCAACCACTTTCAATTGTCAGTTTTTTACGATGTTAGAATAGAACTTATGTCAACCTTCCTTCAGGACAAAGACACCCATATCTCGGATCACATCCAAGAGTGGCATAGATGGAAGAGGTTGATCAAGGCTTACACACCTCCAAAATTCATACTAGAGTGGTTCCTTAAGTCTCTGCAGCCTTATATTTCAAAGGATGTTTCTACATCCAGGGTTACATCTGAGGAAGAAGAGATTTTTAAATCCCATTAGTTAGATTTTATATATGCTCAGTCTGAGATGTTATACAAGATTATTCCAGATGCACCGAGGTCAAACTATGACCCTAGACAAAATCTCGGGCCTCATGTCGATGGCATTGTAGGCTTTGCCAATGTCAAATATGTAGACTTGGTGACAAGCCATTTGAAAGAGTTGTCTCTAAATTAGTCTGTAGGAGGTCCAGCTTCGTCTGTGTCCTCCACTCCCACTCAGTCGGTGGATGTACATTATGTGAAATCGTCGACCAACCTGAATGGTAACCAACAACCAGGAGGGAATAAAAAGAAAGGACGTTGTAAAAATTGTAAGGGTGGGAAGAATAATAATAAACCTAAGGACAATGATAATAATGAGAAGTCGAATAATAATGTTGGTGAGGGAAACAAATAAAGGTGGAAGGTGAAGTTTCCTTGCAAGATTTGTACAAACAATCACCTTACCCACTTGTGCCCCAAACTTTCTAAAGTTGTGAGGCTTTTATCTCTCCCACCCACTGTGTTGACTAATCCTTTTCCACATAATCAACACATGGCCTTGATCTCCTCAAATGTCAGAAATGCGGCGAGTGGGAGTTAAAACCCACCGATGTAAGACAGTGACCATCTATGCATCAATATGGTTAAGTCTAAGGTTAATGTAGCCACTTGGTCTCACGATTACAATTTTTCACATACTGTACTTGGTCTAGAGTCTCCCCCTCCTCCAGAGACGCCTTTACAGATCGAAAAACAAGATCCCCTGCCTCGTATTCCAAAAGGAGTACTCAAGCGCTCTACCCACAATCCTAATGTTGGAGCCACCAAGAATTACTCTATTTTTTAGGATATGTGTCAAACCCCTTGTACAATGTCGGCTCTGGGGGTACTCCACATGTGTCCTTCACAAAGGAATGCATTTTTATCTTCGTTAGGAGATCCAGATCCCAGTGGCTCTAAAGTTATCAATTTCGACATCATGAATGTGAAGCCTCACTTGCCTTACCATGTGGCATTCCAAATCCACGTGGGTTACTCAAAGTATACCATCAAATGTACTATTGTTGATGAAGGCGTTGCAACATGTGTGATGTCCTTGGTTTGTTGGAAATCCCTCGGCTCTCCAATCCTTTCTCAATATACGACCATGTTGACCGCTTTTGATGATCGTTCTTTCTATCCTCATGGTATTCTTCCTGCCTTCTCAGTCCAGTTAGGTGCCTTCTCGATCTAGTTAGGTGGGAAGATAGTGGAGATGGATGTTGAGGTGGTTGATGTGCCCCTCAACTATAAATTGTTACTAGGACGCAATTGGACTTATTCTATGACTACAATCGTATCGTCTGTCTTTCGTACTCTTTTCTTTCCTCACGATGGGAAGATCATGACAATCGACCAATTGTAATTTACGTATGCTAGCCCCAATGCATCAGTTGGACCGTCGATCCTCGTGATCGATAATTCTCAGCCAACAACTGAGAATATAGACATCATAATGTATTCATCCCTTATGGGTACCTTCGACTTCATGGCATCGATTCATCATATTTACTCCATGTCCAGCAGGTCTGCTTCATCAATTCGGTTCGTTCCTTTCTGCACTTCGTATATTAACAATCCTTGGACCCTAACTTCCTCGGTTGCATCTTGTGAAGGTCAGTTACATACTGGAATGGACTTTCCATTATCAACAATAGAGATAGCATATCAGGTTGTTCTTGACTCTTCTATCGATCCTGATCATGTTACCTCGCAGATGGATGAGGATGATCTTGTTTTCGAGCCCGTGTGGGCTACATCATCATCTTGTTCACGTGATTTCCTCAATGATACTTTACCCTCATATGAAGAAATCATAGATTCCATGAATGGTTTTGACAGACCATGGGATGATATGCATTATCACTCTTATTTTCTCCCATAGCTTGCTAGAATCGAACAAGATGATTTTAGATCTACCTTGAACGAGATAGTCGGTCACGTTGTAGTTCCACTTGATATGCATGTAATTTACACCAAAGAAAACATGGCGAGTATCTCTCCTACCATCACGATTGATATCTCTCATATCCCTAGAAATATTGAAAATATATACATCGGTGTGGATTGTTTGCCAAAATAAATTATGTTCTACACCGATCTCTTCAAATAATTTTGTGATGTATTCCCTTGGTCATATTAAAAGATGTCAGGAATCTACCCTCGAATTGTCAAACATGAGATTAACACCTACCTGGATGCTAAACCTATTCAACAATGACTTAGAGTTATCAATCCTAGGAAGGCCCCTGTTATTAAGGCAGAGGTAGAAAAACTGGTTAACGTTGGCTTTATCTACTTGGTTCCCTTGAATGAATGGGTATCCAATCTCGTTCTTGTGAATAAAAAACAAGGAACCATCCGTGTATGCATGGATTTTCATGACCTGAATAAGGCATGTCCCAAAGACAACTTCTCGACACCCTTCATTGATCATATTCTTGATGAATGTGCAGGAAGAAAAAAAAATTCTTTTATGGACGAATTTTCAAGGTATAACCAAATTCATATTAATCCCGAGGACCAACATAAGACGAAATTTATTTGTCCTTGTGTTACATTCGCATACCGGAAGATGCCTTTCAACCTTAAGAAGTCAAAGAAACCTCCAAAGAGCTATGACCTTCGCATTTCACAATCTCAAACATATAGTCAAAGCCTATCTCGACAATCTTGTTGCTCACTCCTGTAAGAGAGTGGATCACCCTACACACCTTCGGCTATTTTTTTAAAGATGTCACCATTACCACATCTGTTTGAACCCTCATAAATGCATGTTTTGGCATTAGGTCAAGTCGACTTCTAGGATTTCTAGTCTTTCAGACTGGGATCATGGTGGATCCGTTAAAGGTTGAGGCAATACTTCGATTTCCTCCCCCACGTATTATTCGTCAACTTCAAGGTTTACAAGGGAAAGATAAATTTTTACGAAGGTTTATAATGAATTTTGCCAATATTACTAATGGTTTCATGTGTCTCTTAAAGAAGGACACTCCTTTTATTTGGGATGAGTGAGCCCAGGAATCCTTCGATGCTTTGAATAAATCCTTGGCATTGAAGCCTCTACTAAAGTCTTCGGACTACGGTAGATATTACTAGATTTATATCTCTGCGTCCGAGGATTCGATTGGTATGGTGTTGGTTCAGTAGGATGATGATCTCCGTGAGAACGCCATTTACTATATTAGTTGACCCTGAACTCAAATAGTCTCATGTTGAAAAGCTAGCTTTGGCTATCGTTCACGCAGTTCAACAATTATGACACTATAGATTGATTTTCAAAACTATTGTGGTTGTCGATGTCAATATATTTGAATACTTCCTTACTCGGCATATCATAGGGGTGAAATACATTAAATGGATTGTCATTTTACAAGAATTTGATCTCGATTTCGTTTCTGCGAAGTCCAAGAAATTGCTAGTTTTTGCATAATTAATATCCGACTTTCCTCGATTAGATGAGGATGTATTCATATTGATTCATTTGCATATGAACACATTTTCCTTGTCTCGTTGTCAGGCCCTGGTATGGATATATTGTTGTCTATCTTCAAACTTTGAAGTTCCCTCAGCATCTCTCAAGAAATGACTGACGACGTATACGATACCAAGCTAAGAACTACTTTATCGTTAGTGACACTTTATATCATTGAGGAGTAGACAGTAGCTTGCATCGTTTATTAAATCACGAAGTTGTTGCGTCTATTCTAAATGACTGTCATAGTGGGGCTTATGGTGGTCATCTATCCAGGCTTGCGACAACCTAGAAAATTTTGCGAGCTGGCTATTTTTGGCTGTCTATTTTTAAAGACTGTGTCGAAGCAGTTAATAAGTGTCACCTCTACCAGGTGTTCACTTGGAAGATCCACTCGCATCCATCCCCTCTCCATCCAATCGTTATCGTCGGTCCCTTCACCAAGTGGGGGGTGGATTTTGTGGATTGCAACCCAACTTCAGTTGGGGGGCATCAACACATTATTGTGGTTGTAGACTACTTTACTAAGTGGGTTGAGGCCATTCCTACAATTAGATATGATGTTAAGACTGCTTCTTTCTTCGTTTTCAATCAAATTATAGCCAGGTTTGAAATCCAGAGTTAGATTTTCACTGATCATGGTCGTCACTTTCATAATGAAATGATGAAATAATTAGCATTGAAATTTGGGTTTAAACATGTTCATTCTTCCCCTTACTACCCCCATGAAAATAGACAATTAGAGGCTATGAACAAGTCTCTCAAGACCATTTTACAGAAAATTTTCAACCAGAGCAAATCTGACTGGCATATCATGCTTTATCTAGCACTTTGGGCATACTAAACCTCGGTTAAGACTTCCACCAATTTTTCTCCTTTCTAGTTAGTGCATGGTGTGGAGTCGATCCTACCTATTGAATGTGAAACCCCTTCTCTTAGATTGGAATTTTCGCTCCTACCTAACACTTTTGACCTTGAACAACACCTCATACACCTAGAGAGTCTAGACGAGCAACATTGAGACACCTCCATGGCTATCAAAGAAAATAAATGATATGTCAAGGTCCAATATGATAGGTTTGTTTGTCCTCGACAATACACTAAGGGTGACTTGGTCCTTCTATACGACCAAGACAAAGAACCATTGGGGGCAAGAAAGTTTAAACCCATGTGGCACAATCCCTATATCGTGTGACATATCTTATAAAAAGGAGCCTATGAATTAGAAGATTACGAAGGGAATATGTTGGTTGAGCTCAAGAATGGAATCTACTTGAAAATATATTACTCTTAAGCCCCAAGCTTGGGTGTAACTCATTGTATACTAATGTATTTTAGTGTATATATATATATTCCCTCTTTTTGTATCTTCAGCTTTCTTATCAAATTTTCCCTTGGTTGGAAAATGTAAACGAAGTCTTCGGTCTACTTAGGATTCGAAGACGGGGCCAGTCCTCATACATGAAACTTGGCTTCTATCACTTGGGTTGTTTACTCACTAGAGGATATACTGGTGTCTTCAGGTGGCGTTTTCCTAGGGCCATCCATGAATAATGCTGTCGAATATAGCGTCGTTATAAAACTTTTGTGGGATGCCATTTCACATGGTATTCACTCTTTAGAAGTTCACCTAGACTCCCAGTTAGTAGTATGTCATTTGAATGAAAATTACCGTTTGTGAGACCCTACTCTAATATGACAATTCTTATGACTATGGATTTTGGAACGACATTTTGATTTTATTACTTATCATCACATACCTAGAAGTTCTAATTATGTATCGAATGCATATGCTAATTTTGTTTTAGATTGGAATTTGGCACATAACTAAAGCAAAGAAAACACTTTCATCAATGTACACATTGTAATATAAGTAAATCCGAAGATCAATGCTTTTATATATTTAATCTCTCCAAAAAATATGGTGTTAAAATACAAAATTGGGGCTCACACCCTCAAAATACATATACAATCGATCATACAATAATCATGACATCTACGCTTGTGGTGCCAGATGTGTGTCATGATATCATACTATGGAGTTTGCGAGATGCCAAAAGAGTCGTACCCAATCATGGGGCACACCTACAACCTGTCGATGCATCGCCTCCAGAAGACCATCTACCTGAACCATGAGAATCCTTTACGTCAAATGATACATGTTTCCCTGCATGTTTTGAAGCACTCTATCAGTGTCTGCTCCCGCTGGCTCATCCCCCCAATGTCATGGAAGTTCGTCCGACCGTCATGGACCCACATATGTGTCACATGCATGTTTAGTTAGTACTTGACATCACCCAAAAATATTTTTGTTTTCTTATACAAAAATACAAAAAAATGAAATATTCAAAAACTTTAGCATACCTATGTCTCCGTAGGTGGAACTTGGTGGTAACGGCATGTTCGGATCTCCTCTGAAGTCAATCCTTGCCTAAGGGTGTTCATTGTAGGGTGTTGGAACCCTACCACCTCCCTGTCACCTCATCACCTACGTCTTCCATGCCATGGCTATATCGCGAGGTCCATGCAGAACAATCTCAACTCTAGGGACCAAGACTAGAACCCACTCGAAGAAAAAACTACACATGATAGATGCAAACTTGAAGTTGCTCTTTCTACCCAGTTTGCAGTTTGTCGGCTATCTCTTCATGTTGGCCAGCAGTAAGGTGCATCAGTCATAAATCGTGTGTCAAAATCACTCCATTGAATAGAACATAAGTGGCCTCGATGCCTGGTGCAAAGAGGTTGACCTTGTGATCTGTGTCAACACTAGGACAACAATATTGAGACTTAGATTGTTTATCACTCTGATCGGGTAGTTGGCTCCCTGCCTTCTTGGTCCTTGCAATGAAATGAGTGGCTATGTAATCCTCTATGTTCATGCCACTCCCATATCCCTAGGCTTTGAGGTTGAACACCTCACCCCAACGAGACAATCATGTCAAGAATTATATGTCCTCAACTTCAATCCTCAATGGTTGTCCATCTAGGTTGAAGGTTTCAGTATCCAAATCTCGGTAGTTCACTAGCAGTTGGAGCAGTCTCACTTGATTCCTCATAAATTTAATATCCCAAAACTTATATAGCTCACATATTTTTAAAGTCATCTGGGCCCCTGGATCTCTCTCCACTGCAATTTCCACCTCTTCATGCTCTCTATCTCTCCACTCTAGCACCATCCTCCAAGATTCAAACCATTTTTTGAGTCAGTAACATTTTAAAAACCATATCCATGGATGTGTATGTGAGCTAAAATTTATATGGTCACATATAGGACTGATTATACGCTAGATGCTTTTCAAACATGCACATATAGGTATGCGTATATGCAACCCAATGATCTATAGACTGCGTATACCCTAGTTTCTATGTTGCACCCTAAAATGCTAAAATAAGAGACATAATTGGAAATTTTAATCCACTAGAAATAAAGAGATGAGAAATATGAATTACCTGGTCCAGATGGTTGTTGATTCTGTCACTTGTAGATATCGCTATCAACAATTGAAATTCAGGGGCAATTTGGTCCAAAATGCACTATTTGGGTAAAAAATACAAATAGTATAGTAAAATTGTTTTTTTTTACTATTTATAGAAACTTTTTGCCCACTTTGCATAGTTTTTTAATATTTTGGCCTAATGGACTAATACGACAGTGGATGGAGTTGGTTTTGATGGTTTTATCCAGGGATTCTTGTGGTTTTTAGCACCATGTCGCCTGTTCGTAACTTTGGACAAGTATTTTATTCAACCAACATATAGGATAGGTCATCAATCTATTATGCACATTCACATCATCCTATGACTGCAGCTCATATGCCTTAGGTACAAAATTGTTTAGTAGTGACACAAAACCTTCTTTCTACAACTAGAAGTGTCATTATTGAATGATAGAGACTTACCAAACATGGGTACCCTAGTTAGATCCCCTGTGCCATTCAGTGCCCATGAAAAGATTTTTGTCCATAGGACCGGGAGTCCCTTATAGCTAATACATGATTTTATGTTTGAACCTTATTTCTTACTCATAAGCATGTTTACCTAGACCTAGCAGGACTCCCAACAAGTCTGGTTTAAGCTCTTTTTTGACTCTCTCAAAAAGTAAAAAGATTGTCCAGTGAACTTGTCTCTTTCACACTCATAAATTGGATTTGAAAGGACATCTGTTTAGTGTAGAACCTCATTGTCTCTCTTATATGAGCTTGCCTTTGGTGGAGGATTGAAGTGGTGGAGGCCCATCTGGAAGGGACTTGGTTTCTCGGTTTTAAACTGTGCCAACACAAAAGTTTGTAATTCATTCACTTATGTTGGTTACATTTTAATAGAAATACGCTTTTCTCATCCAATCAATGTCTTGCAAATATTTGAATTATCGTTCCATGGGAATATTTGTTATGAATATTGATGAATTATATTATTGAATGTGATAACTTTATATATTATCACCATATGCTTGTGTTTCTTGGTTTTTGAGGACAAGTTGTAGGTATATTGCTTTGAGTCAAGTGCTCAACGATGGACTTTATCAAACGTCTAGACAAGGTAGGATCTTTATCTTGTCTTGTTAGAATATTTTTTTATATAACATACTTGATATTATAGTTGATTTCTAGTCATTTACGTCTGTTGTGGTTTACCCCATGCCATAGAGAGATTTTCCTCGTAACAGGGGTCTAGTTCAAATCACATTCAACAACTTCAAAAGTTGGGTCTTAGAGTAGAATATTCTAGAGGATAATTTTTTGAATCTATTTATGGGCACTTTAAAGGAGAGTATTGAACATGAGGTGTGTCATGAAGCCTAAATTCATGGATAAGGATTCTATGTGGAAAAGAGAGATAAAAGTGAAAATATGGATACCAAGAGGGTTTTCACTAACACCAATAGAGAGCACAATGTTTCCACTCCTAGACTAACTCACCTACAAGGTTGATACCTCATAAAATGGATTAAAAAAGAGAAAATGGACTAAGTTTAAATTCTACAAGTATAGTAAGGGGCATAAGTGTGGTAAGAAGAAATTATTCTACATAGATTGTGAAGAGGAAGAAGAAAAAGAGCTAGAATCTTGTCAGGATATAGAACTAGAAGAGATTAATCTAACTAGATCTTTTCATGCTTTGGCTGGCATTAGCACTCCCCAAATTGTCAATATAGAAGGATACATCAAGAAAAAAGAGGGAACGTCATTGATTTGATTTTGCTAATATCCATAACTTCATTAACTACAAATTAGCCAAACTTTTGAATTTATTTATATATTTGGCACCATAGTTTCAAGTAATGATTATAGATGGGGGTTACATGCATTGTTCATGGAAGTTCCATAGTATTAATCACACTATGGGGGACTATTTCTTGGATATCCCAATGATTGCAATCAAAATGGGTGGTGCTAATGTTCTATTAGGGGTCTAATGGTTATAACCATTAGGAACAATGGATTTTAATTTTCAACATTTTTTCATGAGATTGTCCTTGGAAGGCAAGTTAGTGATATGGCCAAAAAATTGGAAAGCTACAAAGCACAAATAGAACTCCTAGAAAACTAGGTGACTTGTGAAAAAGAAACCCAAGGAAACACTTCATAATTTTTTCACTATACTCTAGAGATTCAAAAGGAGTTGAATGTAGTACAAAGAGTCTTCTACAAAATAGTCCAAGACATTTAGGACTAGTGTTGATATGTACTCACTCTATAAAACCAAATATAAGAGTGGAAAAAATAATGAGTGAGGGTGTATATCTAATTTGACTTGATGAACAAGTGACAGGTGGATCTCTGTGAAACTCCTAAAATTCCTCGCATGAGTGAAAAGATAATCCTCAACAATGACACTGGAATCAACTTGTAATAGCCCAAGTGGGTGCTACTAGAAAATATTTTTTTTCCCTTTTAGAGTAAGATACAACTAAATAGCCCAGATCTGATTTAATAAAGTAATAAATACAACAAACAACTAAATAGGGAAGAAATCCCATGGCTCAATATGCATACATCAATTTCACATTTAATCATCATAAGCTAACAATACTTAGATATGGCATAATTTAAAACATGGCACCATGTACTTGTAGTCATTAACTTATTGAAGTCCAAGTGTTGATTACTCAAATATCCCATGGTATTATTGTTAGTCAAAAGGTGGAAATCACAACCAACGAGTGATTTTCCACCCAACCAATGCAACTACCTTCATAGGTGTTTCCCTCCTAAGAAGGGCTCAATCTCAATGAGGTGATAAAATTCAAGGTACACATAACTATTAGTAGATAACTCACACAATTATTGAAGGCTTATCATATATTAGACTCCCAAATAATCAACCTCGGTGTGGTGGAGAGGATATTAGTCTACAACACCCCCAGAACCCCTCAAGGTATGGTGTGTAGGGGTCTTATTACCACCCTTGTACCTAATGAACATAATCACACATGGTAGTGGTGCCCCTCTAAAAGGATATTACTACCACCCTCACCACTAGTGAACACAAACACACTCGCCAATGACATCCCAAGATCCCCAAAAAATAATACAAGTACCCAGGAAAAAATATGAACTTTAGTACCCCATGAATGGGTAGCACACTCCTAGCCTCTTGGTCCACTTGGACTAGTTTAGAGAAACTAACAATATTCTATACAAAGTACACAATTCAAAATCACATATATAGTTGATAAAATCTCATAATATATTTTTTTAGGCCAGCCAACCATCTCTAAGGTAGGAAATTATTTTGTAATCCTCCCCAAGTGTAACAACATTTCCAATATTTGTCTCTTGGCCTTCCCCCTTCTCACACAAGGGAAAAATTGATCTTGAGAGTGAAATTACAAGTGTCAACAATAAGGTAAAAGTAAGTTACAACTCATTCCCCTTGGCCCTTTTACCCAATTAACTTCAATGGTCATTTTTTTTAAGTCTTTCCCCTTCCCCAATGGTTCTTAAGATCTAGGATGAGGTGGTCATCCTCATTGAGATATTGGTCCTTTCCCTTGAGTGAAACTCCCCATCAACCTCTCAACTTGTAACAGATTAGTCCTTCCAATAATACCAATGCACATACAACATCATCAAAAATCTAGAGCATCATAATAAGGAGGTACACAAACAATAAGTGATTCAAATATCCAACCATATCATTACAAGGACCAACCATGTTAATTCGTCATCAAATAAAATTGAGATTTCATAGCCATCATCAACAGCATTCATGTTAAGTAAATTATCACAAGGAATACCAATGCTCATCACAATCCAAGTAATCACATAGAGATTCATGTCTCTCATAACCAATCATCAAGATAATAAATAAACCAAGGGTTGATGAGTCTAGAACACCATATCCTTATCAACCAAAACTAAAATTAACAAGCCAAACATTTGGGTGTTGCAATAATGATGAAAGGAATCTTGTCAGAAAGTAGAGAGAACATTGAAGATGAATTTAAGAGTTGTGAGGAACTATAACAATCCATGGAAGGAGTTGCAGAGAAATATAACCATCCATATTTTGGGCCTAGTGCCAATTTCTATTGTTAGGCTCAAGTAACAACAAATTTATAAGATATTGTCCCATGATAGAGACAAGTCATTCAATCCATTCCCAACATCAACAAAGGATGAATGAAGGAATACATAGAGACTCCATCTAGGGAGATAATTTTTATAAAATCTTTCATGGGAAAATTAGAGAAAAGTGTAGGGGAGGTGGGGTGAAATGTTTCCTTATTTAAAGCCTTAGTAGAACAAAATAATTACCCTCATGTTAACAATATCCCAAATATTTATAAATCTTAGGAACTGTTGGAAATTTGGTTGCCATTGATGTCAACCTTGGCAAAGAGGTGAAGTGCCATTGATTGATTGGTTTGGAGAGAATCATTGTTAATGTTCCATGATGAGATGTCTTAATGTCAACAAAGGTTTGAAGTAACGATGAAATAACATAGCAAGTAAACAATAATCGATGAATCTTTCATGAATATGTCAAATGTTGAGAAAATGTGTCACAACATTGTGAAGTGTTGAAGTGACATGAAGTGTTGTGTAGCTACCTCTTAAATAACAATACTTATAAATCTCACACATGAATTCATCATCCCTCCCCCTTACAATGCTAGCAAGTAATGTTATGAAGATATACCAAGTCATTCCTACTCAAAACGAGTATATGGTGTTGGTGTTGGAATTGATGCAAAAAGGATCATGTGTGTGTGTTTACAAGTATAATAAAGAAAAGGGGTGCACGTGAAAAAGTAAAAAATGAATTTTACTAGTATATTTAAAAGTGTGTGTGTTTATAAATATAATAAAGAAAAGGGGTGCATGTGAAAAAGTAAAAAATGAATTTTGCTAGTATATTTCAAAATGCATGTAAAGAACTCAAAGAAATATTTTACAAGCCCTTGGTTTCAAGTTCGTGGTTTTTGGAAGTAAAAGTGCATGTGAAAAATTCAAAGGAAATATTTTACAATCCTGTGTGTTCAAGTTCATGGTTTTCGAAGTAAAAGTGCATGATTAAAAGTCAAAGAAATATTTTACAATTGGTGTTACCATTGGTGGTTTCAAGCCCATGGTGTTTTCCCATGGTATTTGTAAAGGTGAAATAAAAAGAATTAATGGTTCAATAAATCATAATTGAAAAGCTTCCATGTAGATATTATGAATAAATAAAAAGGAGAGGAGGAAATTTGTTCTTAATTAAATGACAAATTATTGTTATTTTATTAAAATAAAATGAAGAGGTGCAATGGTTAATTGTTGAAGAAACACAATGATTCAATAAATCTTAATTAAAAATATTTCATGTAGATATTATGAATAAATAAAAAGGAGAGGAGAAAAATTGTTCTTAATTAAATGACAAATTATTGTTATTTTGTTAAAATAAAATGAAGAGGTGCAATGGTTCATTATTGAAGAGACACAGT
>JZKD02S0433702.1:0-17748 GCA_000966675.3 Picea glauca
CAAATACAAGGATGCCCCCAATCCAATATAAAGCAAGAAATTAAATCTTTTTGTTTCAAAAATTTCATTAAAAGCAATAATGAACTTTCTTAAAACAAAGAAACTGAAACTAAAAGTTTTATTTTAAAGCGAACTATTCAGAAGAAATCTGATCTTTACCTAAATAATTCTAAAGAAAACACATGCTTTGTAATTGAAAGATACTCAAAGCAAGAGACTAATCCTTCAAAACCAAACAAAGCCAATGTGACTAAAAGTAACTCAAAGAATGCCAAGTAGACTGTAAACAGATCAATATAGGCTCCAAAAGCTCAATCCAGCTGATCAAAGCAAAACTGGGTCATCAAAAGATGACAAGACCCAATCCAAAAAAGTTTACAAGCAAGTTCATAGCCTAGTAGTAGAGTACAGTGCAAGAATTAGGTATTCTTGTAGGCCAGACACTGGTAGGGTGCGATAATTTCACACTGGATCTAACAACAGGGTGCAAAAATCAAAGGTTTTCGCAGGCTGTAGAGAGGTACAGTATGAGAATGTCTGTAATCAAAGAAATTTTTGAAAAAGGACAGGGAATCTAAGTGAACTTCTAGATTCAGAGAGTCTGGATGGATGTCCCACAGACTCAAAAACCAAAAAACAAGCAATCAAAGGAAGGAAAACTAGAATAACCAGGAAACAATTCGTTCCCCAGTATGGTCACCAATTTTGTTATTGGATAAATCGGTAGGTCCAGACACTAACTGATCTCCCTAGATCCACCCAGATCTAGAACAAAACACACCAGAACATGACACTTTCCTTAAGTTTTAGATATTGAATTTACTAACTAAAGAGGGATAGGTGGCATACCGTTTAAACGTCGCTTCCTCTCGCTATTTCCATCCTAGCTCTGTTCCAACACTCATATAATGATGATCCTGCAAAAGAACACAACCAACCAAAGTGATAGTAATAGCATAAACTCAATATAAACCTATGTATGTGATCAAAGAATCATACAATAAAACACAAAAATCTTTATAGGAAAGAATCRTATTACTGTATCATATTAAATGTGAAAGRGAGATTACAACCATGGCCTTGATGTCGTAAGGTCCCTTCCAATTGTCCTTCATTCCCCACACACTTCCATTCCAAGAATTCTGAGAGCATAGATCTGATAATATTCACAATCTATCTTGACAAAGGAAAAACTCAAAGACACTCCAACCAAGATAATAATTCCAAGCCAAATCCAACCTAGCCCTTCTCCATGAGAGATCCTCTTCTTTTATAAGCTGAAGAGGATAAGGTGAGGAGGTTAGGATGATCCCACTAAATCATGAAAGCAAGTAAGATCCAAACCATTCGGATGCCACCTCACCATGGAAGTTTCTCCTTCTNGATTAATACAAAAAGGAATACTTTTCCCATCCTGCCATATCATGTGTTCAAGTTGAATGTTTATTTTATGATATTGTCACAACTAACCCAACAATTAGTATATGAAATGCATGTTCACAGTTTTTTGTTTGTTCATGTGTGAATGCAGGTTAGCTTTGAGAGGAGGATTGCAATCAAAGAGTGAGTGAAAGCAAAGGGATCGACATCAAACAAAGGACTTAAGGTAGAGTTACTGAATCTCATTTACACCTTTGTATTGCATGAATGTGGGGTTTTGTGTTGGGAGAATAGAAAAGAGTAGAGGCCTTTGAAATGGTCATTTTTTGCATGCATGATTAGAGCCCTTAAATGCTAAGTCCGTAGGAGGGATTCCCACCCACAACAAAATTGGCGACCATACAGGGGATCTCTAGGGTTTCTGGGAATATCTTTTCTTGGGTATTTTTAAAAACTGGTTTCATTCCTTGTTTTTAAAGTTTTTGCAAAAGTCTGTGCTAGCAGTGATTCTAGTCTTCCATACTAGTTATCTTTGTTTCTTTGCTTGACTGCATTTTTTTTACGGGACCCACAGAGGTACATGCGACCTGTATAAGGTCTGCATGCATGTACCCGCGCCCTACCTTCACACAGCCCACGTGTACACGCTAGCTGAGGAAGTGTCAATCACGTGTATGATTTCATAAAATTTCTTGTAAAGAGGCAGTCATCTTCTCCCCTGTCATAAAAAATCCTTCTCAGGGGTTTTCTGGAACTCATTCTAGTCTTTGTTGTTTGCAGTTTATAGCTTAAGTTCCGCCTCAGATTGGTTTGTTCTATGAAATTTTATTTGAATTGTTTTATTTTTTCTGTCAAAGTGAATTTCTGAGTCTTCAAGAGATTTTGGTCCTCAATACCAGTAGTCTCTGCCAGTGCTTGATTGCTTGTCTTTACATTTTTGAGATATTTAGAAGTACACACGACCTGGATAAGGTCTACATGCGTGTACACGTGCACTGAATTTACACAACTCACATGCACACGCTGGTTGTTGAACTGTCAACAACGTGCCTATGAAGAATTTTTTTTGTTTAAGGAGAGGCAGTCATCCTTTTCTTTGTCAAGAGTTTATACCTCTCAAGTTTGGTCTCTATCATAGAGGTCAGTAACTTAGGTTTGATCACAACAATAGCTTCCTTTTTCATTAAGAAGTTTTCCTCAAAATTTTCCTTTTATAGGGTTTTTAGACAAGTGTGAGAGTCCATTTTAATCTACTTGTGTGTTATTTATAAAGTGACTCTTTGCGATCTNACAAAATTGGCGACCATACATGGGATCTCTAGGGTTTCTGGGAATATCTTTTCTTGGGTATTTTTAAAAACTGGTTTCATTCCTTGTTTTTAAAGTTTTTGCAAAAGTCTGTGCTAGCAGTGATTCTGGTCTTCCATACTAGTTATCTCTGTTTCTTTGCTTGATTGCATTTTTTTTACGGGACCCACAGAGGTACACGCGACCTGTATAAGGTCTGCATGCGTGTACCCGCGCCCTACCTTCACACAACCCACGTGTACACGCTAGCTGAGGAAGTGTCAATCACGTGTATGATTTCATAAAATTTCTTGTAAAGCGGAAGTCATCCTCTCCCCTGTCATAAGAAATCCTTCTCAGGGGTTTTCTAGAACTCATTCTAGTCTTTGTTGTTTGTAGTTTATAGCTTAAGTTCTGCCTCAGATTGGTTTGTTCTATGAAATTTTCTTTGAATTGTTTTATTTTTTCTGTCAAAGTGAGTTTCAGAGTCTTCAAGAGATTTTGGTCCTCAATACCAGTAGTCTCTGCCAGTGCTTGATTGCTTGTCTTTACATTTTTGAGAGATTTAGAAGTACACACGACTTGGATAAGGTCTACACGCGTGTACACGTGCACTGAATTTACACAACTCACATGCACACGCTGGTTGTTGAATTGTCAACAACGTGCCTATGCAGAATTTTTTTTGTTTAAGGAGAGGCAGTCATCCTTTTCTTTGTCAAGAGTTTATACCTCTCAAGTTTGGTCTCTATCATAGAGGTCAGTAACTTAGGTTTGATCACAACAATAGCTTCCTTTTTCATTAAGAAGTTTTCCTCAAAATTTTCCTTTTATAGGGTTTTTAGACAAGTGTGAGAGTCCATTTTAATCTACTTGTGTGTTATTTATAAAGTGACTCTTTGCGATCTGTGCTTAGGCTAGAAGTTTTTGTGGTATTTACTTGTTGATAGTTTTCCTTTTTGCTTTGTGAGCATAAAAAAAAAAATTAAAAAAAAAAAAATTTCTTTGTTTGATTAAATAGTTGTTGGTTTGCATTAGTAACTAGGAAAAGTCTTTGCTTTAATAAGTTCTTGACAATTTACTTAGACGATAAGTAGCTCGTAGTCGAGTGAAATCCTTTTTTGAGTTTACTGTTCAAAGATCTTATAAAACTTTAGTTTGAAAAGTTGGTTAAAGAATTTAAAAGGGCAAATCTGAAGTTGTCAAGAAGTGTTTTGTTTCCATCTTTCTGTTTATTTTTCTTTCGTCTCTCAAACATCACTAGTTTCAATTTCATAAACTTTGAATTAAGACAAGCCATAAAATTTATTGCTAAATCTAAAATCAATTAGACTTTTTATGTTTGTAGGGTCAACCAACTAGTTTAGGGTTAGGGCCTTGAATTAGGTTAGAGAGGAAACTCTTCAAGGCCATTAAACCAAACATTGGAGTCTGAGCTAGGGAGTGTTAAAAGTCCAGTATCATGAAAGTTATCCGGGACCCCCCTCTAACACAGGGGCTAAAAATGAGGTCGCATGTGGAAAGGTAGCAGAGATAACCCCTCCAAATTCGGACCAATCGTACTGGAGAACACATATAGAGGGCTTGTCTTGGGATTCCGTCGATTGCATTTGCCATGGAGCTTTGTGAGTCTCGAATCCATTCAAGGTCCTCAGTTGTCTTCCGGACCACTTTATTTCGATACCCTTGATAGGTTTCAAGCTCGATACGCTGCTCATTGTGGTCTACCCGATTGTCGACTGTACCCGTCTGGTGACTGTTCATGTGCTGGCAACCTAGTTGCCTATCTTTTTTATAGACATACACAGGTGACTACGAGGGTATGCTGCGGTACCTAGGACAGACGTTGGGCCACGCTTTGTAGAGTATACCTAGAGGGCGCTTCCATGTTCAAGTTTCACTTGCACCGGTAAGTTTCTCTAATGTTGGTTGTTGAAACTGTTCTTCCAACTAGTTTAGTGTTTGCTTGTTTTATCTTGTAGGGACTTTTCTAGTGTGTGTTGTTTTTGAACAAATAGAAATCCCTAGTGTGTATTTGATATTCTCACACAGTGGAGGATCACAAGCTCTGCTGGCCATGAAGGCTTCTTGGCCTACCACCGGTTACACTGGATCCAGCCCTGCCACCGCTAAGGCGAAAGATAGACCAACAAGGGTATTTTGAAGTGATCAGGTCACCGAAAATCACACCTGACCAACCTTTGTTAAAGGACCTTTCAACACCTTTAAAGCGGGCAATAATGGAGGTAAATCATGTCTCTTCTTCTGGGAATCCTGATATTTCCGCCACGGTTGTCGTCACAGGGGGTGTTCCACCTCCTACCCCACCGTCGCCAGTCTGAGCCACCATGGTCTCGAATTCCTCTATCTCGAGTAGTGGTCTGATCTCATCTTTGGTGATGGCCACTGCTCCTTTCACATAGAATGTGACATGCCCTTCATTCTCATACGGGATGCCTAGCATAGGTACAATCCCTGTACTATCCTACTCCACTTTACAAACTTTAGGTCTGGGGGCAGGGAGCTCTAAAAATCCTCTGCAAGGACCCATGGGGGGCACTTCAACTCCTTTTAATTCTTTCCCTTACGAGGGAGGTCATATACCTCCTTTGTCCCCTTAACTTGGTGTTACCCACCAGTAATCCGCTGGGCCAAACACACACCATAGTTCACTTGGAGTAGGGAGTCAAGGACCACCTTCTCATAATATGCCGATAGGGTTGACACCGTTTTCTTTGTTCGGTGCATTTGGTAACAACTCTTATCATCAATCGCTTTCTTGACCAGGGGCAACCCTAGTTATGGCCAACCTAATCCTATGCAGGGTACTATTCCTACACAAGGGGCAAACCCAAGAACTTCTTCCACATCAGGACCTTGGAATTCTTGGCAAGGATCAGTTCCCTCATCAGNTTCAAAGATCTTATAAAACTTTAGTTTGAAAAGTTGGTTAAAGAATTTAAAAGGGCAAATCTGAAGTTGTCAAGAAGTGTTTTGTTTCCATCTTTCTGTTTATTTTTCTTTCGTCTCTCAAACATCACTAGTTTCAATTTCATAAACTTTGAATTAAGACAAGCCATAAAATTTATTGCTAAATCTAAAATCAATTAGACTTTTTATGTTTGTAGGGTCAACCAACTAGTTTAGGGTTAGGGCCTTGAATTAGGTTAGAGAGGAAACTCTTCAAGGCCATTAAACCAAACATTGGAGTCTGAGCTAGGGAGTGTTAAAAGTCCAGTATCATGAAAGTTATCCGGGACCCCCCTCTAACACAGGGGCTAAAAATGAGGTCGCATGTGGAAAGGTAGCAGAGATAACCCCTCCAAATTCGGACCAATCGTACTGGAGAACACATATAGAGGGCTTGTCTTGGGATTCCGTCGATTGCATTTGCCATGGAGCTTTGTGAGTCTCGAATCCATTCAAGGTCCTCAGTTGTCTTCCGGACCACTTTATTTCGATACCCTTGATAGGTTTCAAGCTCGATACGCTGCTCATTGTGGTCTACCCGATTGTCGACTGTACCCGTCTGGTGACTGTTCATGTGCTGGCAACCTAGTTGCCTATCTTTTTTATAGACATACACAGGTGACTACGAGGGTATGCTGCGGTACCTAGGACAGACGTTGGGCCACGCTTTGTAGAGTATACCTAGAGGGCGCTTCCATGTTCAAGTTTCACTTGCACCGGTAAGTTTCTCTAATGTTGGTTGTTGAAACTGTTCTTCCAACTAGTTTAGTGTTTGCTTGTTTTATCTTGTAGGGACTTTTCTAGTGTGTGTTGTTTTTGAACAAATAGAAATCCCTAGTGTGTATTTGATATTCTCACACAGTGGAGGATCACAAGCTCTGCTGGCCATGAAGGCTTCTTGGCCTACCACCGGTTACACTGGAGCCAGCCCCGCCACCGCTAAGGCGAAAGCTAGACCAACAAGGGTATTTTGAAGTGATCAGGTCACCGAAAATCACACCTGACCAAACTTTGTTAAAGGACCTTTCAACACCTTTAAAGCGGGCAATAATGGAGGTAAATCATGTCTCTTCTTCTGGGAATCCTGATATTCCCACCACGGTTGTCGTCACAGGGGGTGTTCCACCTCCTACCCCACCGTCGCCAGTCTGAGCCACCATGGTCTCGAATTCCTCTATCTCGAGTAGTGGTCTGATCTCGTCTTTGGTGATGGCCACTGCTCCTTTCACATAGAATGTGACATGCCCTCTTTTCTCATACAGGATGCCTAGCATAGGTACAATCCCTGTACTATCCTACTCCAGTTTACAAACTTTAGGTCTGGGGGAAGGGAGCTCTAACACTCCTCTGCAAGGACCCATGGGGGGCACTTCAACTCCTTTTAATGCTTTCCCTTACGAGGGAGGTCATATACCTCCTTCATCCCCTTAAATTGGTGTTACCCACCGGTAATCCGCTGGGCCAAACACACACCATAGTTCACTTGGAGTAGGGAGTCAAGGACCACCTTCTCATAATATGCCGGTAGGGTTGACACCGTTTTCTTTGTTCGGTGCATTTGGTAAAAACTCTTATCATCAATCGCTTTCTTGACCAGGGGCAACCCCAGTTATGGCCAACCTAATCCTATGCAGGGTACTATTCCTACACAAGGGGCAAACCCAAGAACTTCTTCCACATCAGGACCTTGGAATTCTTGGCAAGGATCAGTTCCCTCATCAGGAATGCTGATCTGGGGCAATTCTTTCAACAACCAATGGAACCCCGGGCAAGGTACAATACCTATGCACATGGGATCTACATGGTGCAACCCTTCCCAAAGTCCTCCGAATGTAATGCACGCCCAACCATCTACGTCCTATTTCGGGAATCAACTGATGATGTCTCCTCAAATGAAAAATACATACGCTGGTCATGGCCATGGTTTTTACCAGAACCCTGGCCAACAACCCAACTTTTGTTGGCAACCTAGTGCCAGTCAAACTCCAGGCCCCTTTTTTCATGGTTATCATCAACAACAACCAAAACTACCTTTCTTGGCAACCTTACATTTGCCAGACTTAACAAGGTTGTTGAATGACCCCATCTGTCATGATTCACGTTGCCCCCCTATGCCAATGAAATCACCTTCAGACATACCAAAGTTCGAAGCCAAGCCTAATGAAGATCCAGGGGATCATGTGACCACCTTCCATCTTTGGTGCTCGTCTAATTCATTAAAATACGACTCCGTACAATTGTGATTGTTTCAACGCACTCTCATTGGGAGTGCTACGAAATGGTATATTGAGCTCTACCGCTCGATATATTGTTCCTTTGACGAATTGGCAATGGAATTCCTAAACCATTTCCAATTACCTGTGAGATACGACGCCGACACACAATTGCTGGATAATTTCGAACAGACAAAAGAGGACCATATCTCTGATCACATCCAAGAATGGAGACGCTGGAAGAGTTTGATTAAGGTACCAGTCCCACCAACATTCATGCTTGAGTGGTTCCTTAAGTCTTTGGTCCCCCAGAAATCCAAAGATGTCACAACGTCGGGAGTGTTTTCCGAAGAAGATGCCATAATGAGAGCTCAACAGCTTGAGCTCATTTATTCTTAGTCTGGTTTAATGTACGAGATTTTTCTGGATGCACCATGNACCTTCAGACATACCAAAGTTCGAAGCCAAGCCTAATGAAGATCCAGGGGATCATGTGACCACCTTCCATCTTTGGTGCTCGTCTAATTCATTAAAATACGACTCCGTACAATTGCGATTGTTTCAACACACTCTCATTGGGAGTGCTACGAAATGGTATATCGAGCTCTACCGCTCGATATATTGTTCCTTTGACGAATTGGCAATGGCATTCCTAAACCATTTGCAATTACCTGTGAGATATGACGCCAACACATAATTGCTGGATAATTTCGAACAGACAAAAGAGGACCATATCTCTGATCACATCCAAGAATGGAGACACCGGAAGAGTTTGATTAAGGTACCAGTCCCACCAACATTCATGCTTGAGTGGTTCCTTAAGTCTTTGGTCCCCCAGATATCCAAAGATGTCGCAACGTCGGGAGTGTTTTCCGAAGAAGATGCCATACTGAGAGCTCAACAGCTTGAGCTCATTTATTCTCAGTCTGGTTTAATGTACGAGATTTTTCTGGATGCACCATGATCCACACTTGATAAAACTAGACAGAGAGCTAGACCACATCCTGATGGTATTGTAGGTTCAGCACAAACCAAGCCCGTTGAACAACTGACAAAACAATTACAAAAATTGTCTATACAACACACAACGACCAACCAAACTACTGTTTCGGCTACTCCCCCTACCCAAACTTTGGATGCACATAGTGTGCAATCGACAAATCTGAAGGCCACCCAGTAGCCTGATGGAAATAAAAAGCAACGTAAGAAGGGTAAGGGGGATAAAAAAACCACTAATAATGATGGCGGGGGCAACACTGAGAAACGAAAGGTGAAGTATTCATGGCACGAAAGACCACCCGACCCATCAATGCCCTCAACTTGTAGAGCCCCAAAAGTTTATGTCACAACAACAACCTATTATGTTAATGAATCCATTTCAACATGGGCAAAACCTAACCCAAGCCTCTATAAGCGCGGAAGGGGGCAGTCAAGGACCCTCTCCGTCTTTGAACAATCCTGCATCCACGAATGTGTATATGATGAAAGGTGATGATTTTATATTGACTAGAGCACATGACTACATTAAGCCAAGCACCTCTGAGAAAGGTAAAGAAGCTGAAATCCCATCTCTTCCTCTCCAGATCGAGAGGACTTTGGGTGAAACAATGACATGCATCCCAAAAGGTGCGTTCAAGAAAGATTCTCACAACCCAAATGCAAGGTCTGCCTAGAACTATTTTGTGGTGGAGGATTTGTCTCAAACCCCTTGTGCGATGTCTGCTTTGGAAGTCCTCCAAAGCTGCCCTTCCCAGAGGAAAGCTTTGTTAGCTGCTTTAGGATCTACCAAGACTTGTAATCCGGGTACAATAATGCTAGATACAACCGACTTAAAACCTCATCTCCCTTACCATGTAGCATTTCAGATAGTTGTGGCTTACCCCACAAAAAAATTTACTCGGAAAATTTTCCACACGGTGGTTGATGAGGGTGCCTCGACATGCGTCATGTCGTTGTCATGTTGGAAGGCCATTGGCCAACCCATTTTGTCTCCATCACCTACTCTTCTTACCGCGTTCGACGGTCATTCATTCCGACCACATGGCATCATCCCCTTTTTCTCCGTGTAGTTAGGAGGGAAGACCGTGTGTGTCGAGGTAGAAGTAGTCGACGCATCCCTCGACTACAACCTCTTGTTAGGTAGGAGTTGGACCTAGGCCATGCAAGCAGTGGTCGCTACATTTTTTTGGGTCTTGTTGTTTCCACATGAGGGCCAGATCATGACCATTGATCAATTGTCCTTTTCCATACATAACCCTTCATTGGGGGCATTTTTAGTCCCAATAATTGATAATCCCCAACCGGGCGTTGTCAACGTAGGGTTTGGTTTGTGCCCACCTTTTATGGTTACTTTCAATTACCCGCCTCCTCAAGGTGATGTCAAGTTCGTATCAGACCACCATAAGGTTGATATTTTCCAGGTTTTTTCATTTCACACAACTTACTTCAACGATCCGTGGATTCGTCCTTCCCCATCGACCACAATGGAAGGGACAGGGCACCATGGTATTTCCATGCCCTTGTCTGCGATAGAGACAGCGTACTCTTTAGTCTAGGAAGCTTTAGCCAACACCGATATGACTCCTTCACAAGAGTTAGATCTGATCCCAGAGCCTATTTGGGCTCAAGGTTCCCTCATTGATACTGATTCGTTAGACTTAGTCTTGCCAACAGATGAAGCAATCATTGAAGCAATGACTAGTCCGAACAAACCCTGGGACGATCTCCATCACAGATCATACTTCCTCCCAGAGTTAAGCAGAATTGAAGCAGGGGAATTCACCTTGACTATGACTGGAGATAGGTCTTGTCCTATCAATCCCTTGGTTACACATGAGGTTTATGTCGAGGGTAATATGGAAACTATCACTGCAACTATACCGATTAATATCTCCAAAACCCCTGGCGTCGTGGAGAATGTTTTCGTCAGAGCTGACTGTTTCCTTAAAGAGATTCAAATCTACATTGACTTATTTACAGAATTCCATGACATTTTTTCTTGTTCTTACGAGGAAATTCCAGGCATTGATCTAAAAATAGTTGAACATGAAATCAAAACTTATCCAGATGCCAAGCCAGTACGGCATAAGCTTCATCCAGTTAATCCCAAGAAAGAAGCAACTATTAAAGTTGAAGTAGAGAAACTGCTCAAAGCTGGTTTTATCTATCCTGTCCATTTGACCCAATGGGTTTCAAATCCTGTGTCAGTCAACAAGAAATAGGGCACGATTCACGTATGTACGGACTTCCATGATTTGAACAAGGCCTGTCCAAAAGATAATTTTCCCACACCATTCATTGACCAGATAGTCGATGAATGTGCAGGTTGCGAGGCCTTTGCTTTCATTGATGGTTTTTTCGGGATATAATCAGATAGAAATCAAACCCGAAGACCAACACAAAACTGCATTCATTTGTCCATGGGGTACATTTGCCTATCATAAGATGCCTTTTGGTCTTAAAAATGCTGGAGCTACCTTCCTATTTAGATGATTTAACATCATGCTCTCGTAAGAGAGTTGATCATCTTACACACCTCTGAGTTATCTTTGAGCGATGTCGCTACTTCCGGATTCATTTGAATCCCAACAAATGCAGTTTTTGCGTAACGTCAGGCCATTTGTTAGCTTTCATAGTGTCAACAATAGGGATCATGGTCAATCCTCTCAAGGTTGAGGCAATAGTTCAGTTGCCTCCCCCAAGCACAGTCCTTCAACTTCAGAGTCTACAGGGCAAGGCAAACTTTTTGAGGCATTTCATCACCAACTATGCCGATATCACAAAGGGTTTAATGTGCTTACTGAAGAAAGACATTCCTTTTCATTGGGACNTTCTGGATGCACCATGATCCACACTTGATAAAACTAGACAGAGAGCTAGACCACATCCTGATGGTATTGTAGGTTCAGCACAAACCAAGCCCGTTGAACAACTGACAAAACAATTGCAAAAATTGTCTATACAACATACAACGGCCAACCAAACTACTGTTTCGGCTACTCCCCCTACCCAAACTTTGGATGTACATAGTGTGCAATCGACAAATCTGAAGGCCACCCAGTAGCCTGATGGAAATAAAAAACAACGTAAGAAGGGTAAGGGGGATAAAAAAAACCACTAATAATGATGGCGGGGGAAACACTGAGAAACGAAAGGTGAAGTATTCATGGCACGAAAGACCACCCGACCCATCAATTCCCTCAGCTTGTAGAGCCCCAAAAGTTTATGTCACAACAACAACCTATTATGTTAATGAATCCATTTCAACATGGGCAAAACCTAACCCAAGCCTCTATAAGTGAGGAAGGGGGCAGTCAAGGACCCTCTCCGTCTTCGAACAATCCTGCATCCACGAATGTGTATATGATGAAAGATGATGATTTTATATTGACTAGAGCACATGACTACATTAAGCCAAGCACCTCTGAGAAAGGTAAAGAAGCTGAAATCCCATCTCTTCCTCTCCAGATCGAGAAGACTTTGGGTGAAACAATGACATGCATCCCAAAAGGTGCGTTCAAGAAAGATTCTCACAACCCAAATGCAAGGTCCGCCTAGAACTATTTTGTGGTGGAGGATTTGTCTCAAACCCCTTGTGCGATGTCTGCTTTGGAGGTCCTCCAAAGCCACCCTTCCCAGAGGAAAGCTTTGTTAGCCGCTTTAGGATCTACCGAGACTTGTAATCCGGGTACAATAATGCTAGATACAACTGACTTAAAACCTCATCTCCCTTACCATGTAGCATTTCAGATAGTTGTGGCTTACCCCACAAAAAAATTTACTCGGAAAATTTTCCACACGGTGGTTGATGAGGGTGCCTTGACATGCGTCATGTCGTTGGCATGTTGGAAGGCCATTGGCCAACCCATTTTGTCTCCATCACCTACTCTTCTTACCGCGTTCGATGGTCATTCATTCCGACCACATGGCATCATCCCCTTTTTCTCCGTGTAGTTAGGAGGGAAGACCGTGTGTGTCGAGGTAGAAGTAGTCGACGCATCCCTCGACTACAACCTCTTGTTAGGTAGGAGTTGGACCTAGGCCATGCAAGCAGTGGTCGCTACATTTTTTTGGGTCTTGTTGTTTCCACATGAGGGCCAGATCATGACCATTGATCAATTGTCCTTTTCCATACATAACCCTTCATTGGGGGCATTTTTAGTCCCAATAATTGATAATCCCCAACCGGGCGTTGTCAACGTAGGGTTTGGTTTGTGCCCACCTTTTATGGTTACTTTCAATTACCCGCCTCCTCAAGGTGATGTCAAGTTCGTATCAGACCACCATAAGGTTGATATTTTCCAGGTTTTTTCATTTCACACAACTTACTTCAACGATCCGTGGATTCGTCCTTCCCCATCGACCACAATGGAAGGGACAGGGCACCATGGTATTTCCATGCCCTTGTCTGCGATAGAGACAGCGTACTCTTTAGTCTAGGAAGCTTTAGCCAACACCGATATGACTCCTTCACAAGAGTTAGATCTGATCCCAGAGCCTATTTGGGCTCAAGGTTCCCTCATTGATACTGATTCGTTAGACTTAGTCTTGCCAACAGATGAAGCAATCATTGAAGCAATGACTAGTCCGAACAAACCCTGGGACGATCTCCATCACAGATCATACTTCCTCCCAGAGTTAAGCAGAATTGAAGCAGGGGAATTCACCTTGACTATGACTGGAGATAGGTCTTGTCCTATCAATCCCTTGGTTACACATGAGGTTTATGTCGAGGGTAATATGGAAACTATCACTGCAACTATACCGATTAATATCTCCAAAACCCCTGGCGTCGTGGAGAATGTTTTCGTCAGAGCTGACTGTTTCCTTAAAGAGATTCAAATCTACATTGACTTATTTACAGAATTCCATGACATTTTTTCTTGTTCTTACGAGGAAATTCCAGGCATTGATCTAAAAATAGTTGAACATGAAATCAAAACTTATCCAGATGCCAAGCCAGTACGGCATAAGCTTCATCCAGTTAATCCCAAGAAAGAAGCAACTATTAAAGTTGAAGTAGAGAAACTGCTCAAAGCTGGTTTTATCTATCCTGTCCATTTGACCCAATGGGTTTCAAATCCTGTGTCAGTCAACAAGAAATAGGGCACGATTCACGTATGTACGGACTTCCATGATTTGAACAAGGCCTGTCCAAAAGATAATTTTCCCACACCATTCATTGACCAGATAGTCGATGAATGTGCAGGTTGCGAGGCCTTTGCTTTCATTGATGGTTTTTTCGGGATATAATCAGATAGAAATCAAACCCGAAGACCAACACAAAACTGCATTCATTTGTCCATGGGGTACATTTGCCTATCATAAGATGCCTTTTGGTCTTAAAAATGCTGGAGCTACCTTCCTATTTAGATGATTTAACATCATGCTCTCGTAAGAGAGTTGATCATCTTACACACCTCTGAGTTATCTTTGAGCGATGTCGCTACTTCCGGATTCATTTGAATCCCAACAAATGCAGTTTTTGCGTAACGTCAGGCCATTTGTTAGCTTTCATAGTGTCAACAATAGGGATCATGGTCAATCCTCTCAAGGTTGAGGCAATAGTTCAGTTGCCTCCCCCAAGCACAGTCCTTCAACTTCAGAGTCTACAGGGCAAGGCAAACTTTTTGAGGCATTTCATCACCAACTATGCCGATATCACAAAGGGTTTAATGTGCTTACTGAAGAAAGACATTCCTTTTCATTGGGACGATGCTACTCAATGCTCCTTCGAAGCGTTGAAACATGCACTCACAGCTACCCCTTTGCTTTGGCCACCCAACTATAACAAAGTTTTCTTATTATACTTGGTTGTAGCAAAGTCAACCATCGACATGGTCTTAGTTCAGGAAGATGTTTTTCTCTCAAAATATGTGATCTATTACCTGAGCCGAGGCCTCGTTGGATCGGAACTCAATTATTCTCATATTGAAAAAATTGCGTTGGCAGCAGTCCATGCCGTCCAACGGTTCCATCATTATGTTTTGTTTCGCAAGACCACCATCATTGCCGTTGTGAATTTGTTTCAATACGTGTTGACACGACGGGTAATTGGTGGAAATATCATTATATGGATAGTCTTCCTCCAGGAATTTGACTTAGATTTTGTTTCGACGAAATCCAAAAAGTCACTGGTCTTCGCAGAACTTATCTCGAAACTTCCAATCAAGTCAGGTGATGTTATGCTCGAATAATCACCTATTCAAGGAGANGGTCATTCATTCCGACCACATGGCATCATCCCCTTTTTCTCCGTGTAGTTAGGAGGGAAGACCGTGTGTGTCGAGGTAGAAGTAGTCGACGCATCCCTCGACTACAACCTCTTGTTAGGTAGGAGTTGGACCTAGGCCATGCAAGCAGTGGTCGCTACATTTTTTTGGGTCTTGTTGTTTCCACATGAGGGCCAGATCATGACCATTGATCAATTGTCCTTTTCCATACATAACCCTTCATTGGGGGCATTTTTAGTCCCAATAATTGATAATCCCCAACCGGGCGTTGTCAACGTAGGGTTTGGTTTGTGCCCACCTTTTATGGTTACTTTCAATTACCCGCCTCCTCAAGGTGATGTCAAGTTCGTATCAGACCACCATAAGGTTGATATTTTCCAGGTTTTTTCATTTCACACAACTTACTTCAACGATCCGTGGATTCGTCCTTCCCCATCGACCACAATGGAAGGGACAGGGCACCATGGTATTTCCATGCCCTTGTCTGCGATAGAGACAGCGTACTCTTTAGTCTAGGAAGCTTTAGCCAACACCGATATGACTCCTTCACAAGAGTTAGATCTGATCCCAGAGCCTATTTGGGCTCAAGGTTCCCTCATTGATACTGATTCGTTAGACTTAGTCTTGCCAACAGATGAAGCAATCATTGAAGCAATGACTAGTCCGAACAAACCCTGGGACGATCTCCATCACAGATCATACTTCCTCCCAGAGTTAAGCAGAATTGAAGCAGGGGAATTCACCTTGACTATGACTGGAGATAGGTCTTGTCCTATCAATCCCTTGGTTACACATGAGGTTTATGTCGAGGGTAATATGGAAACTATCACTGCAACTATACCGATTAATATCTCCAAAACCCCTGGCGTCGTGGAGAATGTTTTCGTCAGAGCTGACTGTTTCCTTAAAGAGATTCAAATCTACATTGACTTATTTACAGAATTCCATGACATTTTTTCTTGTTCTTACGAGGAAATTCCAGGCATTGATCTAAAAATAGTTGAACATGAAATCAAAACTTATCCAGATGCCAAGCCAGTACGGCATAAGCTTCATCCAGTTAATCCCAAGAAAGAAGCAACTATTAAAGTTGAAGTAGAGAAACTGCTCAAAGCTGGTTTTATCTATCCTGTCCATTTGACCCAATGGGTTTCAAATCCTGTGTCAGTCAACAAGAAATAGGGCACGATTCACGTATGTACGGACTTCCATGATTTGAACAAGGCCTGTCCAAAAGATAATTTTCCCACACCATTCATTGACCAGATAGTCGATGAATGTGCAGGTTGCGAGGCCTTTGCTTTCATTGATGGTTTTTTCGGGATATAATCAGATAGAAATCAAACCCGAAGACCAACACAAAACTGCATTCATTTGTCCATGGGGTACATTTGCCTATCATAAGATGCCTTTTGGTCTTAAAAATGCTGGAGCTACCTTCCTATTTAGATGATTTAACATCATGCTCTCGTAAGAGAGTTGATCATCTTACACACCTCTGAGTTATCTTTGAGCGATGTCGCTACTTCCGGATTCATTTGAATCCCAACAAATGCAGTTTTTGCGTAACGTCAGGCCATTTGTTAGCTTTCATAGTGTCAACAATAGGGATCATGGTCAATCCTCTCAAGGTTGAGGCAATAGTTCAGTTGCCTCCCCCAAGCACAGTCCTTCAACTTCAGAGTCTACAGGGCAAGGCAAACTTTTTGAGGCATTTCATCACCAACTATGCCGATATCACAAAGGGTTTAATGTGCTTACTGAAGAAAGACATTCCTTTTCATTGGGACAATGCTACTCAATGCTCCTTCGAAGTGTTGAAACATGCACTCACAACTACCCCTTTGCTTTGGCCACCCAATTATAACAAAGTTTTCTTATTATACTTGGTTGTAGCAAAGTCAACCATCGACATGGTCTTAGTTCAGGAAGATGATTTTCTCTCAAAATATGTGATCTATTACCTGAGCCGAGGCCTCGTTGGACTGGAACTCAATTATTCTCATATTGAAAAAATTGCGTTGGCAGCAGTCCATGCCGTCGAACGGTTCCATCATTATGTTTTGTTTCGCAAGACCACCATCATTGCCATTGTGAATTTGTTTCAATACGTGTTGACACGATGGGTAATTGGTGGAAATATCATTAGATGGATAGTCTTCCTCCAGGAATTTTACTTAGATTTTGTTTCGACGAAATCCAAAAAGTCACTGGTCTTCGCAGAACTTATCTCGAAACTTCCAATCAAGTCAGGTGATGTTATGCTCGAATAATCACCTATTCAAGGAGATATGTTTCTGATAGCATCTTCAGATCTCTAGTATGGAGATATTCTTATCTATCTCCAGACTTTGAAGTGCCCTGCCTCTGCTTCTCATGATGAACGTCACTGTATACGTCATCAAGCCAAGAACTATCTCATCCTCAAGGACACTCTCTATCATCGAGGTGTATATTTCATTCTTCGTCGATACCTCACTCATGAAGAAGTGGAAATCATGCTTAACGATTTCCATACTGGAGCATGTGGTGGTCATTTGTTTGGGTTGGTAACAACCCAAAAGATTCTATGAGCCGGTTATTTCTGGCCAACGTTAAACAAAGATTGTATCGAATCGATCAAGAAGTGCCACCCGTGTCATATCTTCTCTCGGAAGATGAGGGCA
>JZKD02S0433713.1:0-17748 GCA_000966675.3 Picea glauca
TGCAACTCACTATTGAGCATTGTAGAGAAGCTCAACAATACATGAGAGTAGAGAAAGAAGACCAAAGATTGAATATGGAAACAACAATGAAGACACATGATCAAGAGATCATGAAATATTTCTACCTTGGGAGTCTGATGTAGGAGCATCAGACCCCCCAAATCATAATCCAATTTCTGAACCTACCAGAAGGCACAACGTGGCAAGAGAAGGATGTGATTTCCTCAAATTTTGTGTAAAATAATAAGGTTGCTTATGTATTGTTATTTAATTAATGTATTAAGCAGGTTGGTAGCAAATTTCAAGGGAATTATCAGATATGAGATGATATGATCCCTTAATTTGATGCTTGTGTATTCTTATTTAAATGTAAGCCCGCGAGTATTGAAATAGGGCAGCCAAAATGTAAAATCAAGCTGAGGACCAACTAGGCCCTGAGAGGCTGTGTTATGTAACATCGATCTCGATCTAATGAAATAGTGTATATTCTGTGTGTACCCTTGTGTGGCTTAATGTCATATGCATCTATGTGTGAACCTCTGTGTGTAAACCTATTAAATTCACAAGTCTGCAAATGTGTGTGCTTGCATTGAGGAAAGAGGTCAAGGATGATGAGTGCAAATATAAAAACAATGAGGAGAAGTGACCCAGGGAGGAGGGATATCTATGGCTTGACTTATCAAAATTGGTCAAAAGGGACGGTTCATTAGAAATGAGAGATCAGAGATCAAGATCTTTGATTGGAAATAAACACTCCAAAAAGGTGACAGTCCGATGAACTATTAGAATTGTTGATTGTCGAAAGGTTCTATAGAAGGAAGACCCCGACCAATGGTCCAGATCAGTTCAGAGTGATCCACATCGATGGTCTTGAAGAGGAAACATGGCAGTGTCTTATCAAAGTTGATTGTTCGGAGTGGTCCCACCACCTCAAAGTGGTATGGAGTTCGACATCAAAGTGCACATAGTTTATCAGAGTCTGAAAAGGGTTCAGTGTCTTATATTTGTGTTCTATCGAAGCCCGAATCTATCAGCATGACTCCCACCAACGATAGTTTGACATGAAAGTTCGATGGAGAAGTCCAATAGCCTAAGGTTTCTAGCCAATGGTCTCGTGGGAAGGAAGAGTCTCAATGTCGAGGCTCTAAGGAGTAAAATTTGATCTAGTGAGCATTGAAAGAAGATTCTTGAGTTATTATTGTTACCATGCACGACATTTCAATCCATTTCATGGGCCATAACCCACAGGTCTGATGATTCAAAGTACCCCTAGAATCAGTTTTCATCAAGAACCCATCTCATTGTTAATTTTCCGTAACACAACACCGACAAATAATTCCAAATAAAACTGATTTATTGAATAAAAGCACAGTCAAGTTATTTAACAAAACATATAGTGGAAGCAAATAAAATGGAAACCACACACATTACACAAGATATTTATGGGTAAATAACCCTTGGAAAAACCCCAAAGGGAAAACCAATTATCCGAGATTTATTATTATTAATCTGGGTTCCTGGGATAATGGCCCACCCGAGTAATACGAAACATCATATGGCCAAGCTCTATGAACCTCAAGATCAATCCTTCGATCTTGTTGGTTTTTTGCTATCTTCTTTGCTCCTTTCCTCGGCCCTTGCCCTGCACACTTGGATGAATCTCCTTCTCCACCGAATCAATGAGAGTTCACTCTCTCACTCTGTGCGTATCTCACTCTGTGCGTATCTGTGTGTGTCATCCTCTCACATAGGCTTTCTTTTATAACCTTGAGTTTACCCTAAATCCAAAACCCTAGATTTACAAAGTGATCAAGAGTTGAGATTAAATCTCACCTTCACCTTAGATATAACGTCTGGGACTTAATTTAATTACTAATTCCAAATACTTAGGCATTTAATTAAATTAAACTCGCTTTATTACAAAAGTACATTTGCTTTATTAATCACTTATAAGGTGAATTTTCTAAGGTTCTGAGAGGCATTACAGACGACTTTCACATGCTAAACTCCAAGTCAATGTGGAAGTACCCGTTCGATGCTAAATACATCAATAGTAATAAAACTTGTTCTTTATGTTGATGAATTTATCCTCACTAGTTGTGGTCCTAAACTTTTAACCTATGCTAAATCTATCCTTAATAAGAAATTTGAAATGACAGACTTAGGCTATTTGAATAATTTCCTTGGCCTCCAAGTGTTACAAACCAAGGAAGGAATTTGTCTTTCCCAATCTAAGTATGCACGTGACCTTATTCATTGCTTTCACATCGAATATTGTAAACCAACCCCTTCTCCCTTCCAGTATGGAGTCAAACTTGTTTCCACCTACACTACACCCTAAATGGATGCTACTTTTTATAGTTAGTTAGTTGGTAGCCTTTTGTATTTGACTCATACGCGTCTTGAAATTTTCTTTGTTGTTGATATTATTGCCCAGTATATGAAAACACCCCATGAGAGTCGTTGGAAAGCAACAAAAATGACACTTTGGTATGTCTAGGGTATAGTTGAGTTTGGGATACATTACAGTTCAGGGGGGAATACTTTATTGGTTGGTTTCACTAGCGCATATTGAGTTAGTGACCTTGATGCACAATTTTTTTTTGTAGGTTATGTTTTCATTTTTGGTTTCGGACCTGCCACTTGGGCTTGTAAGAAACAATAGGCTCTTTCTCTTTCTTTAGCAAAAGAAGGGTACCGAACAACGGTTAATGCAAGTCAAGAGGCCTTGTGGCTTTGACAAATCCTTTTAGAGTTTGGATTCCAACAACAATATCTGACCACCCTCCGGTGTGAAAATTAGAGTGCCATCAAGTTCGCCAAAGATTTAGTTCAACATCAACACAAAAAACACATTGAGCTATAAATGCACTTCATCATGAAGCTCATTCATGATCATGTTCTAGAAGTGCTCTTTTTCCCCACAAATGATAAAGTTGTAGACATTTTCATAAAGTCTCTTACAAAAACAATTTTTTCCAAACTTCGATCTATGTTAAGAGTTTGGGAAGTTGTCATTAAAGGGGGATAGGCTCTAATGCTTCCTTCCTTCTCCTATTGTGTTACATTTGTAAATCCTTCAATTCTATCCCAAGTTGTTCTTAAGGGGGGATTTTAGGATATTTAGACACTTGGGAGCTAGTTAATATCAACTTGGTCTATTATGTCTTTAGTTAAAAGTGTGTTTCTTTAGTATGCATTTGTATTTATGTAATCTGATGGCCGTGATATGTTCTAGACATAATGTGATCCAATGAATCATATTTTCCTTGATACTAATGACTATAGGTCTATGGCTTAACACTCCATTGGTCCATGATCTCTATTTAAAGAGCATGGAGGGTCATTTGCTGAAGATTGATTGCAATAAACTCTCTTGTAAAATATTTTTCTTTTTCAATAATATGTTGCCTCAAGTGGTTGCGTTGGTTGGGGCCATGGACTGTTTCCCTCTTCGAGGGTATTAACCACGTAATGACATCAATGTAATGATATTTGATCTCATTGTGTGAGTAATTGCTTAAGGTGTTCGTTCTGCGTGGGAATACCATGTTTTGTCGAACAATAGTAAGGTTACATTGCAAGATTTTTTTCCAGAGAATGTAATACCACATTAATCAACCCATTTTCATTATGCTTCATGACGGGATATGCTACCCAATTTTTCCCTAATTTTTCCATTGCATAAAGAAAATGTTGCATTGATTCCACAATCAATGATAAAGTCCTAAAGAGGAAATAACCCTCCAAAGAGAGAGCTTGGAGGCCATCTCCATTACTTCCTCAAGGTGAAATGTTTCAATCTTGTATCTTCTTCTTACATTTGATGTTAATACAAGGAATTCAATGTCTTTTCCTCCCAAAATCACTTTCAAGTGGTTGTTACATTTCTTCTTTGGATTTTATACTAACTCTTTGGCTCATTAATCTTATTATAAAACTATAGTTTTGGTTCTTTATTGTCACTATGTGCAAGTTTGTTGAGAATAATCTTTCACTTGAATCTATCTCATTCTGCTCCACATCAAAGCTAATTCACCAAATATCTCTCTTCAAGGTTTGCTCTTCTCCTTTCTTCACCAATTTTAGTTCATTTCATGTTTGGAGATAATTTTTAGATTTCTTTGATGCTTATACATCTCACACATTTTATTTTATATTTGCACCAATAGTCCCTACTATTGTTGAGTGTTGTTTGGTAACACCACACACCAAATCATATAACCAAATGGGGATGAGATCTTGAATTTCACTTTCTTGCTGGATTAAGTACCTTTCTTTTATTGTTTATTTCTTTCTAACACTTGTCACCATACTTTAGATTGATGCTTTTACCCAGTACACAATTGCGGGGCTTGTGATTTTCAAATTTTTAGTTTTGACACATTCTTGGAAAACTGCGCAACTATGAGGGTCACATTTTACATAATCACATAGTTCAGGAATTGCATGACACATAGGGACACAAGGGCACATAATTTCACTAAGTGGGACATTTTACACTCACATAGTTGATAACTCACAATTTGCGAAGCCTATAAACATTACACACATCGTTGTCTTGAAACACATGTGAGGCTCAAGGGGTAGTCAAAATACAAATCCACCACTTTGGAATGTTATCACCCCTCAAGGGAACATTGATCCTTCACCATCCATAGTCTTGTGAAATCCCTTACCCCATTAGAACTTAGTAGCCAATGACCAAGATTCCCTTGCATCCTCTTCTTCTTTGAGCCCACCTCAAGCTAGAAATTATTCCTTCTAATCTATCTACATGCTTGCATCTAATGACATTCTTCTTCAGGCATGCACTAGAACATATGGAATGCCTAACCTTGAAACCGTTGATAAGGTTGACACCTACCATCATCTAGTGGCCCCTTTTAGATCCCTTGACCCAATGTTAGCTCCACACTTTGTGTACATTGACTACATAGATATTTCTTGATGAATTTGAAGAGTTTTATTATGTGGTTATTGGACAATTTTATTTCATGTTTATACTTGCTTGGAAATTGAATGTATGCTTACAATGATGTGTGAGTTTCATAATGTTTAGTTGTGAATTGTGCTTAGGAAAATAAAAAGAGAGTATTATTTCATGTTTATAGTTGCTTGGACATTGGATGTATGCTTACAATGATGTGTGGGTTTTCTAATGTTTAGTTGTGAATTGTGCTTAGGAAAATAAAAAGAGAGTAGAGAGAATAGAGGAGAACCATCCTCTCCTTCCGAACTAATATTAACTTTATGATCATTCCTTAATTATTATGTTTTTAGTAGGGAATGCAAATCTTGATGTATTGACTTTATGATCATGCCTTAACTATTGTGTTTCTAGTAGGGAATGCAACTCTTGTTGTATGATGTATATATGTTGTTGGGTAAGTCATTTTGGGTAAGAGAAGAACTGGGTCCAACTTTGGATTTTTTAAACATTGTATGGTATGAACTGAAAAAGTTACGCATGAGTAAAATGTTTCCCAAACAATGACATGAATTTGGGTTGAAGTGTTGTTGACGCTTGAATTCGTCAAGGACTAAAACGACAACCTCATGAGGTTATAAATCCTCCTAGATTTTTATAGAGGTGGTACTCCTCTCTGTTTTATAATAATCTTTGAATTATAGATTTCCAAAATGATATAGGACTTTGCAAAAAAATCCATCATGGTATTCAAAGAAATATATGAGTTGAAAAAAATAAAAAAGTTTTATTTTAAAGAGAATTCCTGAGAGATGACAAGGAACCTCATACATCACACATTTGAAAACATAAGCAAAATTTCCTCACATCCATCATAATTAAACTAAAGATTTCTAATCACATATAAAAATAAAATAAAATGATCTGTACGAAAAGAGAACTTTAATAGAGTAGACACATGTGGAGCTCAAATGAAGAAAATGATAGATCAATATAAAATATTTTATACTCAAAACTCAGAGCTATAAAACACTGTCAAAACTGATCCTGAATTAGTTCTCTTGGGACTTTTGAAAACATATTCAAGTATGTTACAAAGTTTGAAATTAAAATGCATTTGTCTATATGAACAAGAAGTAAAAGTAAATATGAACAAGAAGTAAACTATAGAGAGAAGACTGTGGGTGAAGGCAGAATAGAAAGACCTGGAAAGAAGACATGAATAAGTTATTAGATTTTAGTTAAACCTTTCTAGTCAAATAAGAGGAGTAACTAGATGAAAAATTGATAAATAAAGCAAGATGCGATCAACCTAAACTTACTATGATAGCATCTCTTGTCCTTTTAATTGCTTGTTGTTGTCCTTTTATTCTCCTCATTGACGGTTACAAGAACCCTCTCAACTGTTGTTTCTTGGTTTTCTTTAGTTAATTTATCAATTGCTCTCTTAAACCAATCTTCAATGTAACTTTTCATTGCTGCAACATTTATTTCATGCCTAATTTTGATATTAAATAATTCACCTTCTAAATCTCTTAGGTCATGAGAAATGTCGTGGATTGCCTCTTCAATATCTTGATTTTTCATAGAATAATCAACCAACCAATTATCTATCTCTTCCTCACCATATTCAATTATGCCATTAAATTTCTCAACTGATAATCCCTTTAATATCTCCATTTTTTCATCAAATTGCTACCTTGTCATAAACATTGAATCGAAAATTAACTTAGGATCTTGCATCTCATTAGTGCTTCCTGCCAAATCTATATCCGTGAGCCTTCTGAATAATTCTTCTCTTTTCACTATGGCTTCATTGCATGCTTGGAAAATGTTACTCAAATTCTTGATCTTTTCTTTCCAACATGCATTCTGCTGTTTAATTCGAGTTGGAGAAGGCAAATCTTCTTCTCTCCTTTTCAATTCTGTCATGTTTGAGACTTTTATCCCAAATGGTAAAACAACATCTGTGTAAAATCCTTCTTCATTCTTTAAATCAACTTGGATATATTCATGAAATGCATGTTCCCTTGAACCAAAGGAAACAATATTTTTTGATACCTCCCATGCTTCTATTATCAAAGACATTCTCTTTTTAATATTTTTATCAACATAACTTCGGACCGTTGTGAGCAAACTTGAAGATCCATTTAACTTAATATGGGGTGTAGTTGGTTTGATCATTGTCAAAGGACTAGCCAGGATTGGAAGAGGCTACAAGACGGTCTCCAATTATTTGATATTCTCTTTTAATTTGGCATTCTTAGCCTCTAAAACACCAATAGAGTCGGTGAGCGCATCCTCGATTGCCCTATGGATTTTGGAAATCTGGGACGGTCGCATATACTTTAGGTCAACCTCTGAGCGGGCCTTTCCATTTTTATTCTTCTGGTCACTTCTTTCTACAATCAACTTTTTAGATTCTTTGTCAAAAACAACACTTTGAAAAGTGAAGGATTCTTCTTCACTAAAGGTCTCATTTTCAATGACATCCAATAAAGAATCTTTCCGAGCCATATGATCCTGTTGTTCTATTGCAAGAAATATTTTTTCAATGTCTGTTTCTAGTTCCATATCCTCCAAGGAAAAGTTTTGGATGTCATTTTCTAAGAGATTATCTTCTTCCTCTTGCACTAAGTTTTTTCTTTTCTTTCTCACAGGCAACTTGTGTGAACTCTCAATTTTTCCAGGGGGAGGATTCTTCTCTCCCCCTCCACTGGAAATACCGTTGACGGTCTTTTTAATTGGGTGGGATGTTGGAGAATTTCTCCTCGATGTAGAATTATTAGGACTAACAACTAGATATTGAAGACTTCTTTGACTAGGACCTTTTCCCCTTTGCTTGTAAAGATCATTACTGCTAAGTAGTGTTTCTAAATCACCAACATTATGTATATGAGTGCTTTGGCTATTAACCTCTTCTTCTTCGTTCAATACAATTTGAATGAAGGAGTTACTGAACCCCACTGATAACATATGTCCAACAAAGATTTTTCTCGGATCAAAACCTTTGATCTTTTCAACATACTTTAAACTCACATTGTTAAAATGATTTGCAAATTCGTCAATTTTATTTATATTTCTAAAAATGAACTTGCCATTCTTCCATGGCAGGGGAATAAACTATTTTTTCCTTTTCTCATGGAAAAAATGTAACAAGAAGTTATATTGCCTCACCACTTTTATAATAAATAGCTTATCAGATACGTAATACGGGAGAAAAGAAGGATTCTCTTTTGAGCAAAATATCCTTATGATAATGTGATTCTCCATTTTCTCTACTGTCCCTTTTTTCTCTAAAAACATGGTAGCTTGAACATATATCCTTGGAGTGTTTTTGCCCAACAAAATCTTTTTGAAGACTAAAACAAAATCATTATAAACTTCATAGAAAAAAAAAGGGGTCTTATGCCTCCACAATGCTTGATACCAAAAGGTAACTGGATTTGTTTCACAATTCACCCTTTTACTTATGGTTAAGTTTGGGAATTGGCAACAATGAACAATAGAAAATATCAAGAAGAGGCCATAGAGAATTTTATGTTCTTTTTATAGTGTGATAACTGGGACGAGACTACGATAGAAATGAGTTTTCCCCAATAAAAAATGGCATGTTCTTGAACTATAAAATACAAAATATATAAAATCACGCGAGAGATAGAAGCAGTGTTTTCATGACATGTTACCTTGGTAAATAGCCATGCAATTTCTCGATAGGGATTTTTTAAAGACTCAACCTGGATTCTGGTTATGTCTGCTGGGATAGATGCAGGATTCTCAAATATTCCAGCAGGAGGTCAAGCCCATTGTTATATTTCTTCAAGAATTATTTGCAATATTCACCTTTGAAAGTAAGAGTTGGCTCTGGTAGCTTTAACATTTTGTGAAAAACTTGAGGTGAAAGAGAAATAGGAGAATGATCCTGGAGCTGTATGATTCTTTGATTTGGTACATACTTGTCCACACACCAAGCGATGATTTCCTTACACTAAAAAACCTCAGGGACACACCTAGCACGAGCAATTCCAGATGTCCAAATTACATCTTTTTGTGCATGAGGAGAGGAATAATACCAATATGGTCTCGACCACTGGAAGTTTTGGTCTTCACGACCAAACATATTTAGAGTATCACCACAAAAATGCCACGTAGATGATGCTGCCATAGGTTGACGAAAGTATTTCTTCAACTGGATAATAATCTCAAATAAATCTTTTCAGAAAGATAATGATATATATATATATATATATATATATATATATATATATATATATGTCTGGCAGAATCAACAACTAGTTGGGCACGTGCTCGCGTTACACGTGGCCGTGTTATCCAATTGCTACCATTATAACCTCCAGGTGTGCCCACAATGCCCCTTACGCGGCACACATTGTAAGCCAGGGGGAATTGAACTCGAAATGTCATGGAACTTCATTTTCACGGAACTTTCCAATTGAGCTGCCCCCCCGAGGGCGAAAGATAATGATATTTTAATCCCTTGGAAAATGAAGATTTAATGATATTTAATGAGTAATTCCTCGAGCCTTTCACCATTAATGACGATATTTTCATAGCCTGCACAACAATTTTTAGCATTAAACAATACTTAATGCATATCGAGAAAATCAACAAAGGGGTGGGGATGAGCGAGAGAGAATTCCAATATGAGATTTTTGTGAACCCATGAACCTGGGAAATCGTGTACTCGCGAACTTGTGGTTAGAGAGATAATCGAAAGTATACTAAGTGTAGAGGAACGATCATTCGAACTTGCATGCAAGAAGAATGAAATACTTTGGAGTCCGACACCCACGACAAGGCTGATGGTAGAAATGTAGATCACGAAACTTGGGGTACAAAGTGAAGGTCATGGAAAATGGAGAGTGAAAGTTCAAACTCGTGAAACTGAAATATGGTTAAGTGTTAGAACAAACTTATGAAATAAGCAAGTGGGTAGAAATGAGGCCTGTGAACCCGCGAAACTGAAAAATGACCAACTACAGTAACTAGAAAGGGAGAAAAGAAGGGATAAAAAAAGGGGGATAAGGGGAGGTGTAGAAGAGGGAAAAAATGGAGTAAAGAAGTGGGGAAAATAGAATGTGGGAGGAAATCTTGGAAGCACAAAATGGTCTCAACAACTGTTTCCAACTGTGGGATGATAACCCCTTGTGGGTTGTCAAGAATCCAAAATCTTCATGACCACATGCTTCTATGTTTTGGGCTATGGAGTCGAATAATGAGGATGTACAAAATAAATTAAAAAAATATGTACAAGGAAATGAGAAAATTTCAGGTGAAGAAACTTTTCAAATGTTTCTCATTAACATGCAACATTAACATTTTCCCCTTCATATCTTTGAGCATATAAGCATTGAAACCTGGAATCTTCTCAATGACGTATGGTCCAACCCAAAGTGCTTCGAATTTTGTGTGCATTGATGGTTTCTCCGTAACTTTGTTCCAGAGTAACACTAGTTCACCTTTTTGAAAATTCTTTATGGTTGCACTCTGATCAAAATGTTTTTTGATACTTTTTTGTCTCTGAGAAGTTCTAAATAAAGATTTACTTTGTTCTTCCTCCAGTTTCAATAATTGGTTCATTCTCTGTTGCATAGGTGAACTATCTTCTGCATACTCTGTATTGACTACACAAGTCAAGGCATTTAACTCGAGGCTAATTGGCATTTTTTATTCTTTCCCATAAACCAACGTATACATAGACATCCCAATGCTGTCTTTCAGAGTCATTCTGCTCGTCCACAGAGCATCTATCAATTTCAAATGCCAATACTTTTGGTTCTTATCAATAGTTTTCTTCAATATCTGAATGAATGTCTTATTGGTGGATTCTACAAGAACAATCCCTTGTGGATAATAATTCAATGACAACTCCATAACAATCCCATATTCTCCACAAAATTCTATAAATTTTGAACCAATGAAAATTGAACCATTGTCAGCAATAGATTTTTCTGGGATACCGAACCTTGACAAAATATTATCTTTGAGAAACTTAATCAACTCTTTAGAATCAACCATTTTTAATGCTATTGCTTCCGACCACTTTGTAAAACAATCTATAGTGGTGAGGTATATATGTGTCCTTTGCTTGATTTTGGATTTATTGGTCCAACAACATCGAGTCCCCATTAGGAAAATGGTTGTTCTACAGATATAGGCTGCAATGGCATTGCATATTTTTTCATTTTTGTTATAGCAAGATTTGTCCCACCCTATGCAATCTTGCCCAGAAGGCCTTTTTCCATTCCCCCATGTAGACTTATCTTCCCTGTTTGTAAGATCCAGAGCTAAAAATAAACATTTTTCCACATGTACAAATCTTTCCACTACATCCCGCGTACATCAGGATTTGTGCTAGAAAATGAAAATGAAATGTCGGGTTTCCATCTCACGACAAGAGATCTCTAATCATTGTCCTTCCATATACTAGAAATGTTCCAACTTGGCCCTTCAGTTTCATTTTGAAGGCTATAAATGGGCCAATTCCGAGCTATGGAAAAGGGGAAAGAATTCAACTTTGAGAGAAAAGTTACTCTGGAGAAATTATTTACTTCATATTGAGTCTGCATCCCTTTGTCCTTTAAGTTTGAACACAAAGTTCATCCCCCAAGCTCTTCCCTTATTGATTGAGAACCTCATTGTTTCTCTCTTATGAGCTTGCCTTTGGTGGATGATTGAAGTGATGGAGGCCCAACTGGAAGGAACTTAGTTTATCTGTTTCGAACCGTGCCGACACGGAAGTCTATAATATTTTCGCTTCTGCTGATCACATATTAATAGAAATTCTCTTTTCCCTTCCAATTGATATCTTGCAAATATATTGAATTATTATTCCATGGGCATATTTTTCATGTTTATTAATGGATTATGCTATCTAATGTGCTAACCTTTTATATTATCACCATATGCTTGCTTTGCTTGTTTGTTGAAAACTTGTTGTAGGTATATAGCTTTGGGTCAAAGTGCTCAACGGTGGACTTCATTGAACATCTGGACGAGGTAGGCCTCTTTCTTATCTCACTTGCATATTGATTTATATAGCATGTTTTTGGGATAGAGTTGATTTCTGCAGTCATTTTCGTCTGTTGTGGTTTACCCTAGTCATAGAGAGATTTTCCTCGTAACAATTTTCCCTGAAAATTGATGACAAGATACACACTTCCTTATGGTAGCATATGAGTCCCTAAAAATTGATGGCCAATAAAACCTAGTTCTTATTATTTTATGGGCCACGACGGTAGGCAAAAAATGTCCACCACATATACCTTCATGGAATTATTTCATCAATTCTTGAGCTTTATTTTCATCAACGCATCTCAACAATATACCATCATAGTTCCTCCTGAATAATATATCAACAATCATAACATATTGGTTTGACTTCATTTTCAATGTTCTTCGCTCCTTAGAGTTCATGGTGACTGAAAATTGTTCGGACCTTAAGTAAAGTATAATATATTTATACCATTTTGAAACTGTCATGGGTTCTCCCACTGAAATCGAAATTACTTTATCCAAAGAATCACTATTTGCAATGAGCTTACACAAGCCTTGTCCTTTAACTGCTTTTAAAGGCTCAATTTCAATATCATATTCTTGAATCTTCGCCAACCAATTTGCCCATTTTCCTTCTCTCAATTGTTGATTTAGAAGCATATTCACGGGAGAGGATGGAACATACGCAATGACACGATAATTTAATATATAGGTCTGAAAGTGCGCCACTGCTTTTACAAGAGACAGGGCTTGCTTCTCTAATTCTAAATATCTTAATTCATAATCATGAAGGGTCTTGCTCATGAAACTAATTGGCAATTCTTCACCCTTGGCATTTCTTTGAGTAAGAACAGATGCCACAACAATTTCTGTAGCAAATGAATAAGTGATGAAGTCTCTTTGAAAATCTAGGCTAATGAGGACTAGGGCTGTAGTGATTTTCTTTTCGATATTATTAAAATCTTCCTATGTATTCACGGTCCATTCAAACCTTTGATCCTTTTTCAACAATGAATTGATCGGCTTCACAATACTTGCATAGTCAGGGACAAATCTTCGTACAAAGTTGATTTTGCCAAAAAATGACTGATCTCCCTTCTTAGATGATGGGCGTTGAGTTCATTTATAACTTTAACTCTCACTGGATCAATATATATTCCTTCCTTGCACACAATATGACCCAATAATTTTCCTTCAGTTACAACAAATAAACATTTTTATTGGATTTAGAGACACACCATATAACCTACACTTGTCAAAAACTTTCCTCGGGTGATGAATGTGACCGTTCCTTATTTTTTAGTGTATTGTTAAATCATCTTGGTAATCCACCATAAATTTTCCTATCAAACCCTTAAAAGCATGATCCATAGCCCTCTGAAATGTAGCTCCTGCATTTTTTAAACCAAAGGGCATCCAAGCATATGCATATGTCTCCCAAGGTGTTATGAAAGTTGTCTTTGCTCTGTCTTCCTCAACAACCAGGACTTGATTATAATCAGAAAAACCATCTAAAATGGGCATGCAAGGTGATCATGTGACTTGTTGGAGGAGAAATTCCATGTTAGGAAAACTATAATTATCCTTTACACTTTTTTATTAAGGTCCCTAAAATCTACACACATCTGAATCTCCCTAGTATTTTTTCTCACAACCACATGATTTGAAAGCAAGTCAGAATGTCTAATGGGGTATATTATTCCAACTTTCTTTAATTTTTCCAATTCAACCTTTTCCAATGGTTTTAATTTGGGGTTCATCATCCTTATCTTTTGCTTGATGAGATTTGCTCCGTCTCTCAAAGGAATACTGTGTTGAAATATTGTTTTATCATATGCCTTCAAATAATCATAACTCCATGCGAACACATCAAGATATTCTTTAAATAGTATATTGATCAACTTCATCAATTGTGCAATCAACTCCCAAGTTGACATATTTTGGGGAACTATCAGTTCCAATATTAATCTTTCTTGTTTCTTGGACCTTTTAGAGCGATACTTTTTCCAGGAGGTTCTCGGCATGATCGTCTCTTGTAAAAAGAGACTCGGATTGAATACAATTCTTTGGGACAACAATTATGTCATTATCCTCATCTTGATCATCATTCACCAATTTTTTTTCTAATTCTTCATCATTCTCAAATACTTGTAAATACTCTTGATTGTTAGGTATAGAAGGTCAACATATTCTTTTTACTTGAAAATATGTTTTGCTCTTAACATCATTTGGGTTAGATAGTGAAGCCACCAAAGCTAATGAATCTGCCTTCTGATTTTTATCCCTTGGGATGAAAGAAATTTTGAAAGAGCTGAAAGCTTCCATCAATTCATTAACTCTTTTGAAATATAATTTGAGTCTTTCTTTTTTAATCTTATATCTATGGGTAAATTGATTTATTACCAACTCAGAGTTTCCAGTCACAATCAAATGTTCTATATTCATTTCTTGTGCGAGAATCATTCCTTGAATCAAAGCCTCATATTCTGCCTCATTATTGGTGCACACAAATTCAATTCTCATAGCATGTGGATGCACACTATTTTTTTGTTTTATAAGGACGATTCCAACTCCACTCCCGAAAACTGAGCAAGCTCCATCAAATGACATCCTCTAGTAACCTTAAAAATGGTGCTTTTGATCCTCCATTTCTTCAACTTTCTCCATGTCTAGGATAGCATAGTTTTCGATTCCAACATCTATATAATCTTCCATTAGTTCATTATCCTTCTTTTTGAAGGGGAACAACCTCCTGGGTTCAGAAGGGACCTTAATCATTGCTCCTTCTTTATTTGGCAACATCATGCAACTTCCATCATTCATTATGGAGCCTTCGATGATAGATGACCAATCTCTTCCTAGTAACACTCCATATGCAGGAGGAAGATCTACCACAACAATATCGAAAAATGTAATAATATGAGGGGATACAATGATCCAAGCATAAAAATATTTGATTTCCCCATAAGCTAGCACCTACCTAGAATCAATTGCATATATGCTTTCACCCATTTCATAATATTTAGTGCAGCTCATACCCAATGCCTCCATGATCGCCAATGGCATAATATTATTTGTCGTGCCAATGTCAACTAAACGATTATGAAGAGCAACATCATGATTCTTAATTGAAATATAAAAAGGTGGGACTTTACCTCTCAACTTGACAATTGATGTGTTATGGCTTTGCTTTGGACTTATGACAACGACCTTCATTCTTCCAAATGGGTCATCCAACAACCTCAAAATATTTTCCTTCTGTTGAGGGATCTTTACCACTTCTGTGAAAGGAAGAGTTATCCTCAGGTTACTCAAATACTCTACAACATTGTATTTCATCTGGGGGGGGTTGACACCAGGTGTTGCTTCTTACTTCCAATGTTAGTTATCACATTATTATTGGCCTATTTCTCACTCACCTCTTCTTTTATCTTTTTCTTTAATTCTTTCCTTTTCTTTTTTAGATTCATCTTTATTTTTGGATTTATTTACAAACGAATGTGTTTGGGAAACATTCTCTTGCGAGTCAAGGTCATTGTCACCTTCTTCAAATATATACATGGATGTCTCACATCCATCCATCTGTATAGTTTTGAAATTTTCATCAGGTAAATACTCATTTTCTTGATCAACTAATTGCTCTATCTCATCCATAACAACTGCATTTGGGATTGGTTTCCTAGGAACCCTTTGTCTTTGTTGATTATTAGTGTTTTCAAACCTCACTCTATTTTTCGGGGGAAGGTTTCTTCTCTGTTATTGGATTGACATTCTCATATTTGCTACATAATTATCACCCCTTCTCAATCTGGTTATTTCATTTTTCATTTTCCTGATGGTTAAATTCATTTGTGCAATCTCAATTCTTTGCTTAGTTTCTTGTGTTGCAACATGGTCTACCTTCACATATGGTATGGTTCCCTTAAAAAACCCCCTCGAATGGATTGATTTTGAATTGGTTGCGACTTTTTCTCTTCATTCTTTCTCGAACTAGAGGCTTCTTGATCATTGATACTCAGGATTCCCAACTACCTTTGTACTTTTCCCAAGATAATATCGGGGTCAACACCTGTCTCATTCATAATTTCTTCCATCTCCGTGGCTTTAATCATTGCTTCCTCCAAGGTATCCATTTGGTATGTTCTGATAACATATTTTACATTTGGAGGCATCACATTCTTATAACAAGCAAGTATCACTGGGTCATTTGGACTTTTATCTTCTGGAATCTTATTAAGAGTTTTACTGAATCTGAGATTGAAATCTCATATTCCCAAATTCTTCCTCAAACCAATCTCGGTGAAATTAGTGAGAAGAGTATGATACGAAATTAGGGGAGTGAACATAGTCGGGAACATGGCTTCAAGGTCATTGAATGAACCAATTGATCTAGTGGGTAATGTTGTATACCATTCATAAGATCGTCCTGATAAGTTTTGAAGAAACATTACCATCACATCATCATATTCAACGAGATGAAAATCACAAACATATAGAAATAAATCAAGGTGTCTTTTGGCATCAATTGTTCTGTCTCTAGAAATCTCTTTCAAAGTACTTTTAGGGAGAACAGGGAGGTCATGTTGCTCACCTCGAAGATCGAGGGGGGAATCTCTTAATCTTCTTCGATTTCCAAGTATTCTCCCTTCTTGATTTCTTCCACCACCTCCTCTACCTCCTTGTCTTTCTTCATGAGGTTCTCTTCATGGTTCTTCACATCTCTCTTCATTTCTTCCCACCATATCTGGAGGTATTTCAGGAATATCTTTTTCACTTCCTAGAATACACAATTGCTTGCTTTTACTTCTATTAATGGGTCCCTTGTATTCACCCAAATTCAATTCCAACCTTGTTCTTGTGCTCTTCGAGCTTTTCTTTTGTCTCTTTGGTCTTGTCTTTCCTCTCTCATGCGTCTTCAAAGGATTTCTCTTTCTTCTTCTTGGAGCAATGTCTGCCAAGATCTTTCCAATTCTTCCCTAGTCTTGGCTGTTGTTATTAACAAATTATATAGCTGTTGCAAAATGCTTCGTTGATTAGTCAATCCAATTTCTAACTGGGGTTGATCAACCTGAGGCAAAGTAATGTATTTTCAAAAGAATGCTAAACCAGATTTTAAATTTTAAGTTGGTTCCCCACTATGGTCTCCAAAAATGTTCATGCTTGAATCCATCAAGGACTGAAATGACAACCACACGAGGTTATAAATCCTCCTATGTTTTTATAGAGGTGGCACTCCTCTCTGTTTTATAATAATATTTGAATTCTAGATTTCCAAAATGATACAGGACTTTGCAAAAAATCCATCGTGGTATTCAAAGAAATATGAGTTGCAAAAAATAAAAAAGTTTTACTTTAAAAAGAATTCCTGAGAGACGACCAGGAACCTCATACATCACAGATTTGAAAACATAAGCAAAATTTCCTCACATCCATCATAGTTAAACTAAAAATTTCTAAACACATATAAAAATAAAAGAAAATGATCCATACACAAAAGAGAATTTTAATAGAGTAGACACATGTGGAGCTCAAATGAAGAAAATGATAGATCAATCTCAAATATTTTATACTCAAAACTCAGAGTTATAAAACACCATCAAAACTGATCCCGAATGAGTTCTCTTGGGATTTCTGAAAACATATTATAGTATGTTACAAAGTTTGAAATTAAAATGCATTTGTCCGACGAACTGGGATTGGGGTTCCCACGGACCATAAAAGTAAATATGAACAAGTAGTAGACTATGGAGAGAAGAATGTGGGCGAAGGTAGAATAACAAGACCTGGAAAGAAGACAGGAA
>JZKD02S0433735.1:0-11616 GCA_000966675.3 Picea glauca
TCAAACCCTCAAGATCAAAGGATATATCAAAAATAAAAAGTTAATAGTCCTAATTGATTCTGGTAGTACTCATAATTTCATTCACTATAAATTAGCCAAAGCTCTCAATTTCTTTGTATATGCAGTGCCAGAGTTTCAAGTAATGAATGCATATGGAGGAACTATCAATTTCTTAGGAAAATGCAATAAGATCAATCTTACTATGGGGGTGATAAGATCTAATGGCATGAAAAAATGATTGAAAAAGGGGCATCAAGGTGTTATTGCACAACTATGCTCACTAGATGTTCAAACATCTAAGCCATCTATTCCTCTATATCTCCAAGGGATCATTGATAAGCATTCCAAAGTATTTGAAGATATTCCCAAAGTTCGTCCACCCACTCAAAATCATGATCAGGATATTCACCTAATTCCTGGGAGTGTTCCTCCTAACATCAGGCCATACAGATACCCTTATGCCTAGAAGAGTGAAATTGAGTGCATGGTTGAAGAAATGTTAGAGGCTGGCATTATTAGACCTAGACAAAGTTCTTACTCTACATCGGTGGTAACGATATTCAAGAAAGATGGCTCATTTTTGGACAAAATTATTTTCTTGTTTGGGTACTCAATTGGCTCATATCTCATCCTATCATCCTCAATCTGATAGACAAACCGAGATAGTGAACAAATTTTTGGAAGGCTACCTTCGTTTCTTTGTCTCTTATAAACAAACACAATGGCTCAAATGGTTTCCCTTGGCAGAATGGTGGTATAACACTTCCTTTCATACTGCAGCAAAATGACACCATTTATGGCACTCTATGGATACCACCCTCCTTCCATCACTTCTTCTCTAAAATTAAAATCTAAGGTTCAAGCAGTGTAAGATCACATCGAGCATCAAAAACAAGTTCTCCAAATATTAAAGGACAACCTGACCATGGCACAAAATCGCATGAAACAAAAAGCATATCAACTTCATAGTGAAAGAATTTTTGAAGTAGGGAATTGGGTGTTTTTAAGACTACAACCATACAAACCGATATCCCTCAAGCAAGCCAAGAAGGATAATAAATTATCACCAAAGTACTATGGCCCTTATAAGGTGTTGCAAAATATTGGTACTATGGCGTACAAATTGGAGTTTCCTGCATCTTCACGAGTACACCCGGTTTTCCATGTTTCATACTTAAAGAAGGTTATAGGTGACAAGATCCCAATTCAAAATATATTTCCAAAACTTGACAGGGAAGGAAAAATCATATTGGATCTTGAAGCCATCATTGACACAAGAATTTTCCAGCTGAGGAATAGATCCATTTCAGAGTATCTCATTAAATGGAGGAAACTATCGGCTGAAGATTCCACTTGGGAAGATGATTCTTTTATACAAAAACATCCAGAGTTACTCAAGTGTTGTGGACAAAACTTTTCTCAAGGGGAATGGCATTTTAAGCCCTAAATAGTGGCTCATTACCCCTTAATTGGGGCATATTACATTAGTAATGTTATTTTATTTATGTCGGCTTGAGTTCATTAGTTGTAATTGTACCTCCTAGTCTCTTATATATACCAAGGAAACATTTTCATTTGGAATCATCTTGTATTTGGACATTTATGTGGGCATAAGAAGGTTGCCCCCTCAAAGAGGCTTATTATCTGAATTTCTCTCTTTTTCAAGGCATTAAGTACTTATTCTGAGGTTTTCCTATGCTATATTGATATTTGGTTCTTAACACTCCTTCTCACAATGATTTTGAAAGCTCTTTAGGAAAACCATTAAGTGTCTTTTATTTTCCTTCCCTTTATGTAAGACATAAAATATTTTGGATTTTTTTGGATTCTTTTTTAGATGCAAATAAAACAAATGAAAAGAAAAATAAACTTGACAAAGAAAAATAATCCAACCTATGTCAAACCAAGGAATGAGGTGCAATTGATTATAATAAAAAAAAAAAACGGTACCCAAAAATTGAATATTTAAGGGTGTCTTGAGTGCTCAATAGAATGGCCCAAAACATTTCATGAGATTGATGGATGAAATCTTGTGGCCCTTCACCAATTCCTTTGTGGTTGCATATATGGATGACATCCTCATATTAAACAAGAGTTGGGAAGAACACTTGCAACACATTCAACATGTCCTCCACACTCTACGACAACACAAGCTATATGTTGACTTAGATAAATGCTCCTTCAGCATGAACAGGTTCCAATACCTCAGATACATTATAGATGAGAATGGGGTGCATGTCGATCTAGACAAGATCCAAGTCATTCGTGATTGGCCATCCCCAACAACAATCACCAAGCTTCAGATCCTTTTATGCCTTGCCAACTTCTATCGCAAATTCGTATTGGGGTTCTCCCATATCGCATGGCTCTCAACCAAGTGACCAAGGGTGGTTGCAAAGAAAAAATTGTATAAGGAAGTTCACAACAAAAATCATTTGATGATATGAAACATCACCTATGCTTAGCCCTAGTGTTCGCCTTACCTGATTTGCAACAACCATTTGAGATTGAGACAGATGCTTCCAATTATGTTGTTGGTTCCATTCTCACTCAACATGATCATCCAATGGCCTATCATAGTGAGACACTCTCATATGTCATCCGTGAGTACTCCACCTATGACAAAGAAATGTATTCAGTCATATAATCATATCTCCAATGGAAGAATTACATTCTAGAGAAGGATATAGTCATCCATACAGATCATAATCCTTTGCAGTTCATGTAGACACAAGGAAAATTACAAAATGACCATCAACAAATGTGGTCCACATATTTGCGACAGTTTCACCTCAACATTAAGTATAAGAAATGGAGCACCAAACACATTGTTGACTACCTCATTCGACCTCCAATTGCATCACTAACCAGAGTGCTCAACTCTTGTGGACATGAGACCTTTGGGTGGTCCCAACTCTATGATAATGATCTTGACTTCACTGTGACCCACCATATTTTTGGAACAATCACGGTCATTGCCAAATTTCATATTCAGGATGGAATGTTATTCCATCTGGGACATATTAGTGTTCGTTCAATCAAGGGTGAAAAGATAATTTGGGAATCCCACTACAGTCAGATGTGAGGACACTTTAGCATGGATAATATAGTGGTAATACTATAGAAGTGTTTCTATTGGTCGAAGCTTCAACATGATGTTAGTAAGTATATCAAATATTTCATTTCCTACTCCATTTCCAAGATATCCATTTAAAAACAAGGACTATAAAGCCCTCTTCCTACTCCCAAAAATCCCTAGGATTCCATATCGATGGAATACATGTCATGCCTTCCCTCAACCAAGCATGGAAATGATTGTGTATTCATGGTTGTTGATCGATTCTCTACGACTATCATTTTGACCACCTACAAGAAGAGTATCACAATCAAGGTCATTGCCAATCTCTTATGAAAGTGTGTATGGGTACACTTTAGGCTACCACATAACATCATATCAGATTGGGACAAAAAAATCTTGAGCATAGTCTATTCAAGCTTATGGTCATTGTTGGACACCAAGCTCACCATATCCACTATCTTCCACCCTCAAATTGATGGATAGATAGAGGTCATCAATAGGATGATCATGCATATCTTTCACATGTACAACTCCAAGCATCCACGCACATGGGATGAGATCCTTCCTTATGTCCAACACAACTACAACAAATCCCTCCATAGCTCGACCAACTATGACCCTTTTCAGGTGGGCCCTGGTTTTCATCCATTGGGCCCCATTGATGTAGCATTACCCCTTGCATCCACATAGGAAGAATCTTCCCATGCCTAATATGGGGTCGAAAAAGCCACCAAATTAATTGTATGTATTTGGCACATCCACCAATAGGTCCATAATATTTTACAGAAATCCAATGCTAAGTACATGCAGCCCCATGACCAACACCTAGTTCCCCACAAGTTTTAGCTAGGAGACAAGGTTTGGTTACATTTTCAAAAAGAGTGCCTTGTAGGATCCCATCGGACATTGTGTCCACTTTGCTATGGAACTTAAACCATCACCAAGGCTATGAGTGACAATAATTTTGAGTTGAGTATTCCCCCCTTCCTTGGCTTGCACCCAATATTCAATGTGGACCTCCTTCGGCCATATTTTACACCACTACTCGACACATTTGAAGTGGTAGAGAAGCTAACATCTAATGAGTTCAACCCTGACTACATGGAATAGGAAACTATTTATTAGATCATGGATACATAGGTTAATGGAAACCGCCAATATAATATCCAACTCTATCAGGTTGTCAAATCAAGGCAACTACTACACCAAGGCAAGTGGCTCACCAAGCATCAAGTTCAGTAGAATTTTTCCCATTTGATCGGGTCACTAAATGTAATGAATACCATTGCTTCCTAAGGGGGGAGGACTGATCCAGGTCGACATCGGTGGTCACGCACTTGTTCCACTCTCTCAAATATAGTTTCCATATTAGCAGTTTCTCTATAGTTTTTCAGGTCCTAAACTTTTGGGGTCATTTTGAGGCCCAAAACGACGCTTTTTGGCTCAAAATATGTCAAGCCAAATAGAGTGTGTACTCCTCAGCTAGAAATTTTTGACGAGGTACTGAGCACCTCAAAAGGAGATCATACGAAAAATTTGTGCCCTCGAGAAGTTGACGTATCAACTATCCCCATCAAGGCCCAAAAAGAATTTGGTGTTTCATATCTTGGGTTATGGTTTTGGATGTTTAGGGTTTTCTCATTTATGGTTTATGTTAAAAAGGAATTTTGAGCCTCACTGTAATCATCTTCTTGTGAATGCACATAGTCATCACATCTCTTCTTAGAAATACGATACCACCATTCTAGAAAGTTCATTTCACTCTACATTTTCTTTTACAGTCTCTACATATTTCAATGTTTAATATAAATTTAGTATTATAGTATCTCTGTGTTTATGTCTTATTTATGTGTTTCATTTCTTTCCCTCGTAAATTTGGATCACATATGACATGAGTCATTGGGGATCCTAAGGAGGAACAAAATTTTCCAATGGGGAAGAAGGAAGAAGGAGGAAGAGGGGTAAAAATAGATAAAATATACATAAAGCACACAAATGCAAAGATCATGTGCAAATGCACAGAGACTGAACACACACCCAAATATCCAATTCACACACACACACACACACACACACACACACACACACATGTGAGTGATATACTCACAAACATATGGTAAGGTGCTTGAGCAGACTTGTCTCAGGCATATAGAAATGAGAAACAAAAGTCTGGGAAGTTTTCTTGAAGAAAGTAGAAATCTTTCCCAAGGATTGAATGGTCACCCTAGAATAGAGAAGACCCGTATCCAAACTGCAACAATAGAGGACCGCAACTTGGTGCTTATTGGAAATAAACTGACATTGAGAAGGGGAGGTCACTGAGGGACTATGTAGCAGAGAAGGGACTCCCTTGTGAAGATGAAATATAGTTGGGAAGGTGCCTGATAAACTCATAGAGGTAATAAGCTCAGTGGGAAGAGGGGAAAATTATATTGTTGCTAGTGGAGTGAAGGAGAGTAACCTTCCTAAACCATTCCTTGACTTGAAATTCAACTAAGAGAGTCCCCTAGTGTTATCATGGCCTGGAACATGGGTGGCATGTTGTAGAAAGGAAAGTGCATCATAGCCTACGGTTGGGTGGAAAGGCATTTCCCCTCAGTCAGTTGGTTGGTTGGAAAACATCATTGAACAGATAAGTATTGGTACATTGTAATGTTTCTTGAATGTTTATTAATGATATTAAATTGTGTTATGTCCATGTTGATGATTGAGTGTAATGAATGATAAATATTGATTTAAATAGAGTGATATAATCTCCTTATATCACTAAATGAAGTAATTGTGATAACTATATGCAGAAGGCCAGCATTAGCTAATAATCTTGTATTTTCCCCTGCTTTTGAAATGGAAAGTTTACAAGATATGAAATATGCATTTGGAGTGTTTGGGTAGAATGTTTATTTTTTGTTGGGAAGTGGTCTAACATCACGAAGAAGTTGAGTTAGACCCTTGCAGAAAAGTATGTTTGACCATTGAGTCTTGGAATAATCCTCTAAACATGTTGAAAACCTGTATTTCAACCCAGAGGAATGACAACCAATTATTCAGCAAGAGGAGAAGATATCAATTATTTGTATGAGATCCTGGCTTCAATTTATGTAGGATGGTGAGACCTTCAGAAAGACCTATAATGAGAGGTCACAACTGATTTTCAATGGGATATTTCCAAATAGAATGTGAGTCATCGATATATTGGAGGTTAGGCCGACGAGATCTGGGCCATAAATGCCCTTAATTTTACACCAATAATTCTATGGGAAATTTGGATATTGGGAAGGTTTGGATAAATGGAATGGGAGGAGTTTTCAATGGGAAATGTTAGGCATTGAGAACTCAAGGACTAGGTGAACTGTGTACTTGTTGGTGTGTAAGTCAATGGATCATGAGTCATTGGATCTGGAATGATCTATTTTGAGGGAGGGATTAGACAAAGATTTGTGTCAGTTAAATACCACCTAGTTTTGATATCCTAGTAATATTTGATTTTTGGATGTGGGGATTTGAGGACCGTCGGATCCGTTAGATAATTCTCATAAAGAAGAGTCAACCGAGAAGTCTTGCGATCATGGGGAGTGGACACTTTTTTTATGGTGCAATTTTTGAGTGAATAGGAGTCATGGATATAAGGGTAAGACAACTTGATGTGATCACAATCATGGATTCGTTGTATACCCCACCTTCCATTGTGTTTAATGGAGGATGAGTAAGGCGTTATCCATCACATAGCTCGAGGTGTCAATTAGATCGGGACCATTGATTTTGTAGCTTGAAGATTGTTATATATGTCGGGAATAGGACTGTCGAAGAAGTTTGATCATGATGGAAATGTGGGTGGTGTAGCCTGCTTTCATGATGGATAATAAATTGTGATTCAACATTGATCATCGATTTGGTTGTGTTGGGTGAATCAAAGTCATTTGATTGGGGAAATGTTTCCCTGATCTATGCATCAACATTTTTCCATGGAATTTTTGAGTGGTGTGTGGTGTCCAATATGTGAATTTGTCATGGGATCACACTAAGAAGAAGTCCCCATGTACATGCCTAGGGAATAGGTCATGTAAGGAAGTAAAACCTGAGATATGAGGATTAGTGGAAGTGGAAATTGGACATCCCACCAGCCTAAGAGAGTTTAAGGGGGTCAGTTTTGTTACAGTATTAATTATCCTACAATAATTGGAGAGAAAGGCATACCTTATCAAAAAAGGTTGTCCTTGTGCATCCTTGATTGGTGTAGTTTCAAAGATCTTGCTCCATCTCCTTCAACCTACTACCCGCACACAAATAGACAAAAAAACCTATGTCAAACCTTTTCAAGCATTAAGGACACCAATTCCAAACTAGATATAGCCTAATCTACTCAAGGAAATATTAGATGTATCTCAAGAAAATATTAAGCAATGAATACACAAGCATGAGAAGGGGAAAACAATATTGATCTATATATTAATCAATGAGAGAAATACATCAATCACATAACCATATCTTGAGTCATGAAAGAGATGCTCCTAGTGCCAGGTTCCCAATTCTCCTCCTTAGTCACTTGAGTTTCCCTCTTTATTTATCTAGCGTAACCACTCTCAAACTCTACCTCCCCGTATCTTCTTGAATTGGCCTCTTCTTATAGAAATTTAGAAGATATTGGAGATAGGCTTAATGACATGTGATTATTGTGAATTAGGTGGATACAAGTCATGGATAGGCTTTATGGCATGTGAACTAAGCAATTACAATTCATAGATAGGCTTGATGTCATGTGAACTAATAAATTACAAGTCATGCACAAGTTTCATGCTTAATTATGAGATTTTTCCAACCTATTATGAACTTTTTCTCTATTATGAGTTTTTTCATCAAGTTCCATGCTCAATTATGAGATTTTTCGATATCACTACGAAATTTCTTTTCAATTATGAGTTTCTTATCAATTATGAAATAATTCTTATTTCATAATGAGTTTCTTATCAATTATGATATAATTCTTATTTCATAATTATGACAAAATAACTATTCCTTGTGAAGTAATTATGATAATTTTACTCAATTATGTAATTCTAGCCTCATAACATCTAATAATATTCTTGCAAAACCTATGGTGGAAAACACAAGTATAACAACTGGGGTCAAACAAGGTTTCCCCTTGTCCCCCACATTGTTTGGGATCTACAGTGATGAGATGGAGTCTTTCTTGAATGACAACATCCAGGTTAGAGATAGGTGCCTTCTCCACCAAGTCTTGATTTCGATCATGTTATTTTCGGATGATGTGATCCTTCTAGCTTCATCTCTTGAAGGGTTGCATAGACAACTAGATTCCTTGGACCTCTTTTGTGACCTTCATCAATTGATGGTGAACCTAGGTAAAAACGAGGTCAAGATCTTCAACGGGTCGAAGAATATCCTCTTTGATGACCATTTCATTTTTAGAGGAGAGGAGATTGAGATTACCATCACTTATAATTATTTTGGGGTATTATTGGCAGGACCTCGCTTTAGTCTGTGGCATGAACTTCAACTCCAAGTCAACAATGGATTTAGGTTCTTGGCTACTCTGAGAGGTAGTGTTTCTGGAACCATTTTAAGGACATATTGTCCAATATGTCACTCATGGAAACTCTTTTTAGACCCACATTTATATACAATTTCAAGGTTTGGGGACCTGGTTTTCTATATTTTGATTGGACTTCAATAGAGAGATTACATATCACTCTCCTTTGTTACATTCTTATATGCAAGCATATAGTTCCTCATCCCACTATCCTCACATAGTTTCATACTCTCCCTTTCTGGTTTGAGACAATGTTTGGTCTCATATCACTCTTGTACCACATTCAAAGATTTGTCCATACAGTGAAGGGACAGGACTGATATCCATACCTAGCTTACGACTCATCAAATTCCATTGCATCATCTATCTCTTCTATTTGATCTCATTGTTGGTACGTTGGGGTCTCATATCTCCTTGCATCTATGGGTATTATGGTGGATTGACTCCCTCCATTTAGATATTCCCTGGATGCACCTGGCTACCTCTTAGCTACCAAACTAGAGATGAACATAATCATTCTAGAGGAAATTCAAGGAAGTTTGTGTAGGTCACTTGGATAAAACCTTAAGGTGGGTTACATTGGAAGTTTTCCTTCTATGTTGATCACTTCAAGGTTATGAGGGATGGACTCATCATTCGACCCCATTACACACTTCGTCATTGGGTGCACTCTCTTCAGATCCCCTTTGTCCAGTTCATAATTGGTTCTCATAGACTATGGATTGATACTGACCATTAATTTGACCATTTAGTGTAGGGACCATAAATACTAAATTTGATATAATTCCTTTCAATTACACAAATAATTCAATCACCAGCATATAAGAAAATATTCAACAGAGATTAACATTTAACTATAGCATAAAAAAAAACTTAGCACTTTCATAAACAAATTACATGCTTCTGATGCTAATTTCTACCGATATGATCGTCCCTTCCCTGCTGCCTTGCTTTTTCCTTGTTGCTGCCTGATGCACTGACCAACTCTGCCCAAACCGACTATCCTCTCAGCCAGCTAGGAGCAGCTTGTCTGGCTTCCTAGCTCCAGGAAACCGAAAGGAATCCTGGCCCCCGTGCCCAAAACCCCTAGCAACCCGGTGCCCTCCGTAATGATCCTCCAAGACTGCAGAACTCCAACACAGAACCAGAAAATCCAAGCCCAGAAACCAGAACTCTCTCCCCCTCCAAAAAAATGCTTCTTCCTCCTCGTAAGACTCTTCCTGTCATATATCCCTCCACCGACTCTCTTCCCGCTCATTAATATCTTATCCCTTCATTATTATCTTATCTCTTTATTTAATGTCTTATCCCCTTATTAATATCTTATCCTTATATTTAATGTCTTATCCCCTCCCGCATACGTAAATCATTTAATTAAACAAATTAAAATTATTAACCCTCTTAATTTATTACCCTAGTCATATAATGTGATAGGTAATTAATTAATCAATTAATTATTTAATCAAAAGTTATAACAATCAATTAATTAATAAATATTTAATTAATATTATTATGCCAATCTTTGTTTATTTAAAACCATGTTAGGACAATTAATTACCTAATTAATTTTGCTTAATAATCCCTAAGCATATATTCAACTAGGGTTGTTACATACACCCACCCTTCAGGAAACTTCGTCCCGAAGTTAAGGTATCTTATGGTACAAAGGAAAAGAAACATGGTTCACACATTCATAATAATTAACCGACAATATCAGTAAGTAAGTTAAGAAAACTCATACATACTAGTGTATATGTACAAGAAATGCATGTGTAGCTAGTACATACAAGTCCTGTGCATGTACTAATAATCAAAAACTATCATCCTTTAGTAATTTATGTATGCATCCAATCCAGTCAGCAAGACTAGTCTTTTACAAAAGACAACAAACCAATCAATCGTTTGAGAAATCTTTTATTTACAATTATCCGGTTCAACAATTTTATTTAGATAACTATGGTTTAGTTATGTAATTATGAATATTCATATATACACATTTTCTTTTCTTTTTTTTTTAAGAAGAGAAAACATTAAATTCCACCATAAGACAACTCTCCATACTTTCTCAGCTATTTCTACTCATCCTTTCTCCCTAACTTACTTCCATCTCCATTCCTATCCTTCCTCTGCTAGACTATCTTGGAGTGTCAACTATATTGACCTAACTCCAAATAGAACCTGTAAGCGGAAGTGTTGCTATCTCGACCAAGCTTTCCTAGCAGGCAACTGACAGTCATCATCACATGTCTTGGGGAGCGTGAGCTAACACTATCCTCCCATGACTTCAAGTTTCGGAGGATACACGGTGGGAAGTGCCTCCACCCCTCCTAATCATAACTAACGTCCAAACCCTACAATGGAATATACAATGGCACTGTGTTGGTAGGGGTTTTGTCATTGTTTATTCGGTTTTGGGCAGTGTCATCACCTAAAATCCTGCACAGGTCCACATATCATAGAAATGCATCCAAACCAATATAATTTCACATACTATATTCATACCATAATGTTTCTTGGCTAGTGGTCATGATATCCACTTTCCTCATCATTATGTTGGCTATTTCATAGCCCATAACCTGCAGATTAGTCTGTAACACAAACTCATACATTTCTATGCATTATCATCATGTAATTGCCTACAATCATCATTTCTATTCGGTATCCTTGTACCAACAACTTAACATCAAATTTTTCCAGTTAGAAATAGATCTCATAATATCCCATAATTCAATTCTAACACCCATTCATAAGATTATCATTTACTAAAATAGATTGCATCATATCCAACATCATTCTAATAGCATTTAAACATTCATTAAATTCATATTCTCACAATATGTCTCATCATATACATCATCATCAATAACATTTAATCATTCGTAAAATTTACATTCACATAATAGATCACATTACATACATCATCATCAATAACATTTAAACATTCATAAAAGTTCATACATTTTAAAGTTTAAGTGTATCACTTAATAGT
>JZKD02S0433757.1:0-17747 GCA_000966675.3 Picea glauca
AATCACATCATAATCAAATATATAAGGTCCAACATCAAAAAGGGTCCAGATCACTTGCGAGCAAGTGTCCTCAAAGAATAAGTGTCCTCAGTGCGCCAGAGCGGGATGTTACACTCACATATGGATTAAAGGGGCCACACATGAGTTCCAGAGAGGTTGAGGGAGAGGTGTGGACAACAGCCTTGCCACAGCCTACTAGCACTCCTGTCGTGGCTCGAACTGTAAGTTAACAATTACCTAATTCGAGAGGATCCACGATGTCGTGAGGGCCGACTGCGACAGTCGCTCAGGATGATTCTAAGGGGCGCGCAATAAGGCGGGGTCCTTATTCCTTAGATCCCTTAGTCTCCCACAACTTCACCTGGCGGAGTGTTGACTCCAGGGGTTATAGATGTCTACCAAACATTCAATTCGGCGATTGGCACCCTTGGAGAACGTGGTGCATCCTAAAGGGCACGTTGCGCAAAAGAAACACACGTTGGTGAGTGGCACCCTTGGAGCACGTGGTGCATCCTGAAGGGCATGTCACGCAATAGAAGCAAACGAGGCGAGTGGAACCCTTGGAGCATGTAGTGCGTCCTGAAGGCCACGTCGCATTGATGATGATGATGAGACAACCTAGATGACCCTAAGACCTTAACGCCTTAATAATTTCTCAAAACGACTCCCCTAATGTATTTTCGGCTAGTTCAATCTAAACCTAAATTTAAAACATCTCAAAGATAAAATTTTGATAAGACCTAAGAAAAGATCCTACAAAAATAAACATAAGGGCGTAAACTAAAACCCTCCTATGTGTTAGTTAAAGTCTTCTTAAATTAAGGGGGGTAAAGTAATGAGGGAGATAAATTAAGTGAACCCATGACTTTTAAATTATAAAGAAGAATTAAAATTATTAAAGTGTGGGAGTATAAAAGTTAGGATTTTAGAAATACAATGAAAAGATTAATAAGTGCTTTATTGTTTTGGGTTTTTAAAAAAAAAAAATAAATAAATAAAAAAGAGGAAAGGAACAAATAATAGAAATAAGGAAACTTGAAATAAAGGAAACTTAATAAAGGAAAGTAGGGGACATAGGATAAAAAGAAAAAAGGAATCAACAGTTAAGGAGTTACTAAAAATCAACAACTTCATTTTAGGAAAGTTATTAAATGCATGAGAGGGGATCTAGGAACCCTAGTAGTAATTTTAGGAGCAACTTTAGGGGGGGTGAGGGAAATGAGTCTTTTATTTAAATTAAAGAAAATAATTTTGGAGAAACATGTGGGATGAGTGACACTTGGACGACAGAGAATTTTTAGAGGATTTTCATAAAAAAATAAATTAATAATGATTTAGGGAAAGTAGGTGGGTCTCAAATTGCTATAAAAGAAGGGGAAAAGGAGGAAGACAGGATGAATGGTAAGTGTAACGTTACACTGTCGGATTGTGGCTTGACTGTTTGCTTGTGAGGAGTTGGGAAATTCTCAGCCGTACTAGAGTGGTAGCTCAACCTTGGAGGCGAGCTAAGAAGCTAGTCTTATCTCTGGATCTTTTGTGGCCCCTTTGCGGCTCGGGGGGCTAAGGGGGAAGCAGAGTACCCCTAGCGATTGGTTGGGAGGTACCGGTGAGCCTTCTGCGGTCAGCGAGCGGGAGTGGCACAGAGCGCGGGAAGCAACACGAAGCGCGGGACGTCTTCCGAAGCAGGCGAGTGGCAATGGTATGCTTTTATTTTTGGTAGAGTACACTGCCTAGTTATTATCTTAGGCGATTATGTTGTATTGTTGTAAGATGTTTCTTCAGCTGGTGTGGTTCGCTTTTGTATGCTACAGTGATATTGTTCAGGAAACCTTTTGTTGGGGTAGATGTTATGAATTTGTTGTCATTTGTATGCCGAAAATTGTCTGTATTAGTTACCATTGTATTCTGGAAATTATTTGAATATGCCATCGTTTGTATTCAGGGAATGGTCTGAATTTGTTGTCATTTGCATGTCGAAATTGTCTGCATTAGTATCAATGCATTCTGGAAATTATCTGAAATGGAAATCTTCTTGTATTCTGGAATGGTCTGTGTATGCTATCATTGTAGTCCGAAAATGTGTCTTGATTAGTTATCCTTGCATTCTGGAGATTAGCTGAGATGGATATTGTTTGTATTCTAGAAATGGTTCGAGATTGCCATCCTTGTAGTCAGTATTTCGTCTGAAATTTGTTGCTATTGGTATTCTGGAAATTTGAATGCTATTGTTCTGCGTATTGATCAAGAAGGTTTAAAATCGTTTGGATTTTCGTTTTTATTATTGCTGCAAAATTTTCATGAGGATAATGCCATTCTGATCCTGTAATTTCGTTGGGACATTCGTTTTTCTTAAATGCTGCAATTCCGTGCGTATATGGATGAGTTTGTTGCCAAAAACTCGTTGAGTCTATTGGTGGGTTTATGACCGTAATTTCGTGATTAATTGCTGCAATCATTTCATGACTGTGGGCGTTATGGTCTGCGTTTAATTTACGAATGCATGTGGCTCGAATGGTCTGCGTTCTCCTTCAGAACGGGCATCATTACTTTTCGGTTGTATTTATTGGGGTCTGCGTGTCTCACTCATAATGGGCATAATTACATTGCATCTTTATCTTTTATGGTCTGCGTTTTACTTCTGGGTCTGTGTTCCTCGTTCATGGGCGAAATCACAATGCGTTTCCTTTTTGGGGGTCTGTGTTTTTATTACATACAGTGGCATTTATTTCGTGGGCATTTTTGTTATGCGTTGATTGTTTACCTGTGACTGCGAGCGAAATTATCATAGCGTGGGTCTGTCCACTTTTCGTCTACCTTGCTCCTTAACACTAACACAGGTGCAATCGAGTTGATTATTGGCTCTTCTGTCCACAAAAGACAAAACTGGATCATACACGACGATATCATTGACCCACTGAAACTTCTCTCTCAATAAAATTGCAAACGCTAATTGCTTGTGAGAATCCTCCATGTTCTTGGAATATTTCACATCATTCATCTCTCAGATGTCGTAGATAACCATTTGTAATTGTGAATGATGTGGGTATTTGCATATTTCCATTTTTATTCGGCCACCAACACAGGGTTCTGCATTAGTAAAATAAATTTTCCATAAAAATAAGAATTTTGTAACTTTTCTCGAGCGAGCTTTATAGTTTGGGTTATTTCTTGAGTTTTTTTTTTTAATGATTTCTATCTGAGTTTGTGCGGCTATTCCTAGATTCTCCATTTGTTTATTAAATTCTTCAAGATACTTTTACCTTACAAACTCATCAAAAGGAAGTTGTAATTTATTGATTATTTCTCGAACCTTTCTATTGATTTCTTCATCATAGGCACTCTCCATATGGTTATTTTCAAATTGATGTCACCCATACTTATGATGTAATTCTATACATTGACATCTTTAATTAATTGTTATCTTTAATTAGAGTCATTTGCAATATTGATAGTTTGTCATTTCCAAATATTGCCCTTTTTAAGTATTGTCATTCTAAATTTTATTATTTGATAGATTGCCTCCTTGAATTATGGTGTATATTGCTAATTTAAAAGTGATGTTACCTATAATTATGATGTTATTTTAATGCATTATTATTTGAACTTTACGATCATTGATGACTTCGCAATTGTGAGCTCCTCATGTTTAATTGAATGTTTAACTTGGAAGGTCATTATAAATTTGGTGGTGGTGGCATAAGAGGTATTGTAATTTTAAAAGCATGGCCCGAATATGTGAGATAAATGAAGGGTGTTAATATTTCTGGGCAGTGTTTTTTAACTTTCAGCGCTATTAATAAACAGTTATGGTGTAGTAACCTTGAGTTAAGTGCAATAGAATTTCTGAGACTGTATGGAGGGTGTTGTTCCTTATAGATAAAGTTGGGCTTGGTTGTTAAACCTTCTGTGAGTCGGGGCTGTTGGTCAGGCGGGAGGTAGACACCCCAGGTAGCCTCAATGTATAAGTCTGTGCGTGATTTTCCGTGTATAGAATCCAGTGTCGTATCAAGAGTTTCGGGCCCTTTAAAGGCAGGGTTTCCACTCTTGCGACACACCTGACGGAGGTTACTAGTTTCTGCCTGAGCAGTCGGCCAGGAGCCTGTCTATTCTTCTTCCGAGAAGACATAAGACTAAAAGCCCTGCTTTTCTGTGCAGAAATAGTAAACTCTATTGTTGGATTCTTCCATCTGTGACTGTATTGTGCTTAACACCTGGTGTCGTTTTCTGCTTACAGCTTCTAGTTGTACGCCTTATGTCTAGGGGTGTTATTACTTGTTGTCACTGTGATATGTCGTGTGTCGTCTTGTGGTGATCGTCTGGCTTGCGTCTTGTTCGTAGTCGGGTTACTAGTTTCTACCTGAGCAGTCGGCCAGGAGCTTGTCTAATATTCCTTCGAGAAGACATAAGACTAAAAGCCCTGATTTCCTGTGCAGAAATAGTAAACTCTACCACCTTGGATTTCTTCCCTCTGTGTTCTTACTGTGCATAACCCAGTATGTCGTTAAATGTTTGCGTTGTGCGCCTTATGCCTATGGTTGTATATTGTTGCAGTTACCCGTTGTGTGCCTTCATTATTCTTGTAATAAACATCATGGTTGCATCTTTTTGGTTGTCGAGTGGCGTCGTAGGGTCAAGTGTGCTTGTTACTTCTACCCGAGCGCACACACCTTAAACACACACAAAAAAAATTACACCTTCTATTAGAGTAGTTGTCGTAACGAAAGAAGGTCCTCACATATATTTACATTGTCATCATGAAATCAAGTTCGTATTTACCATCGACATAAACAATTCCATTTTCTATTGTCTACAAAGCCTATGACTATAAATCCATAGCTCCATGCAGTTGACTATATAGTCCACTTTCTCTTTAAGTTGGGGTCTTCGTGCATATTGTTTTTTTAAGGATTGTCTCCATATTTGTATTTGTTTAAATCAAAGCACACATAATATATGATTTTATAATGTAAAACGTGGTGGATTTCCTTTTTGGCGGGGTTTGTTTTAATCTACCTCTTCGTGTAGGAGAGGTATAAATACGATGTACATTATACAATAATGTTGATGAATTTTTTTTTATAAATTTAGGTTTATATCATTATTTATATTTACATTTGTTTTATTATATTTAGGGAAATTCAAAAGAATCAAAATTTAGATGCCAAAATGGATCATACGTCCGGCCATTGATGCTGCTTGAGTTTGATTAATTGTTGTAGAAGTTTTCCCAGTTATACAATAGTTTTGCTTTTCGTATGGCACTTCAAAGATCTACTCACTCTAATTGATGGTGTAAGACCGAAGGGAATTGATTGAATGAATTAAGCAATCTTGGGGACCAAAACAAAATCTTTATAGCCAAGCTTCCATCAAGTTCCTGTTGGCTAACTATTAATTGTTCCACATATCTAGGTAGAGAACCGTATGGAGTAATGGACCACTCCAGAAGCTCCCAAACAAGAAAACGGTTCCATTTGGTTTCCAAACGAGCTGTGGCAGTTGAGTAATAGTTCGGATTGATTTCCGAATAACTATTGGTGGTTTAAACAATTAAGGGAAATACGGTTTCGGTTGGTCGAATGAGCTACGACGGATGGTTTCGGTTGGTCGAATGAGATCTGGTGGTCAAGGGAGCTTACATCAAATTCCCTACCTTGTAATAATTTGTAATAATCTGGAGCCAATGCCTCAAATTGCAGTCTCAAATTGTAGTTTTCCATGGGCAGGGCTCAAACTAAGGAATGTGCAGTTCGCAACCCAAACATGAATGATTTTGAAGAAAAATGCAACAATGTAGATGAGAAAGAAGAATGCTCGATGAGACACACACTATCTACTCATGTGGACTACATCTACACTCGGAAACACAACCCATAAGGCTCACATAACACTCAACTGTATTGCTTAATCCGTGCAGTTCTGTTAATCAGTTAAATAATACTTGCAGTCCTAGTAATCTATGAAGAAATTGGGTATAGGAGAAGGAGCACAAGAATATCATTAATTCCATCAACAATTTTAGGTACTGAAAATATAATTACGTTACTTTCCGTTGACATGTATCGGATATTAGAGAAGATATATCACATAGACTTCCATATAGATTTATGCGTTACTGCCTTTAATGTTTTCTCCCTCCTGATTGGGAAGCGGAATGTCCTCTTTCCACCCGAGTAGGGGTTGTTGATTAATGTACAAAAATAACAACATTTTACCCACATTGTCGTATTAACAACTTTGCGTTGTTACAAAATGTCCTCTTTCCATTCCTTAAATTGTTTTTATCTTTCAAGAAGAATTTTCCATGAAAGTATTTTTATATTTCGAAAAGAGTCCAGATGGTTGTTCACTGGAATCACAGTGCGAGGCATGTTATAAAGTTATTTATCAATGGGATAAGAACTAGCATAACCGCTAACTCGCGACTTAGAACGCTGAAACGTATCGGCTGAGAATGCGTGCCCTCAATAAATTAGGCAACAAGACCAAGATCAAAGGAAATACTTCCTTGGGACTTGAGACCAACTATTATTCTCCTGCAATAAGTTGAGAAACTACACTTTCCAAGAATCTAGTTGTCTGAGGGAGTGTACCTTATTTTCGATTCACGCAGACGTATTTTCGTTTTCCCAATTCATCCTCGTTTAAGCCGAGAACTGTCCCCATTTCCGTCAACAAATGAGGAAAATGCTTGTGTATGACAACTTCCGAAAACCATTTATCCTAAGTAGGAGTTTGACATGTGTGTCGAACAAGGTAAGAGGTATGTTGTTGATGAGTGGTGGTATTAAGAGTGTCAAGTAAGGTGTCTTGGATAAATTAGGGCTATAAATCATGGATTAACTTGATAGGATGAGAGAACATGACATTAACTTCAAGAAATGAGGGTTCATAGCATTCCCGATTGTTTTCATTCACCACATCATGCAAAGGAATCCTATGCAAATCATAATATTATTATGAAATTGCATTAGATTATATAAAAGTAGCGCACATCTGTCTTTATCTCAGATCTATCACGCAACAAGAGAGCATCAAATTTCTTAAGGTGTACCTTTTATCATTTATTTCTATGCCATAAATTATTTCATTCATATTAAATGATACAATAAATTACACCTTAAGAAATTTGATCCCTCTCCATGCTTCGTAGCTCCTTTTTTAATATGGATCTACATTGGTTTAATTTTTTAGATATTATCACATACATATGTACATAAGGAATTATTTGTTAATTTTTCTTTTGTTGTTGTGGACAACATTTATTTATTTTTTATTTCATTTTTTTCTTGTCGTATTGTTAACATCTCTTCCATATTGAGTTGTAGAGAACCTCACTACTCTTGGTGCAATAAAACACCATTAAAATATCAACTTGCTACTCTTAATCCAATAAAACACCATTAAAATATTTAAGTTTTTTTTCTTACCATATTTCCAAATTTTACATACCCTCACAAAACTGTCATGGAAGTGCATCCTCAAAATGGATGCAATTAGAGTTGGATATGTGGAAATGTCTTTCTTCGCTACTTGTTCAATGGCGCTCTCAGCACATGAATAACTCTTTCTATAGATATTATGTTTGGGTTTTTTTTCCTCCTTGCACATTGGAACTACCAATATTGTTGCCAACATCACAACAACAATTACTGGAACAAATGAATTAAAAAGAATGCATCGTGATGCTTTTTTAATATCGTTATTTTTTTGTTGTGGGTCTAGCTTGAGTGGTTGTGGGATGGAGTGTTAACCTCCACACCCATGTAGTATTCCCATAAGTGACATCATTTAAATAGTTAGTTTTCAGAGTCAAATAATGGTTTGTTTTGTTCTGTCTCACATATCGTATGTTTTAGGTGTTGAAAATATTGCACCTTTGATGGATGACCCCTAACAATTAACATGGAAATTATCAAAAAATGCTTGAAAATATTTTAGACAAATATCAAAATCAAATAATGTTTTGTTTCGCTCTCACATATAGTATGTTGTAGGTGTTGAAATTTATTTTCAAGCCAAGGCATTTTGAATTCTCTTATGTGACACAAACATCATGTACATATGAGATTTATGTGGTGAGGATTGTTTTCAATGGTGTTCAGAAAAATCACAGTGTTATTAATGGATTGCCAGGACAAGAATCTTGGAATAAAATTAAAAGGAGAGTTGTGGACTTAGAATTTTTTTAAAATTACAGTAACAGTAACATTCTACCAAAATTCAGGCATATCTAACACAAGGCGAGAAACAAATGGAATAAATCAACGTTATTTAGACTAGGCCTGCCCATAACCAGAGGATAAATCCAAAGAATTAGATGCAAGCCGACCCTTAAGGTTTATTATTTTTTCTCTCCTTTTGTATTTATATTAAGTGTTTCTCTTTGATTTTTAATCCAGGCTTCTTGTCCTGAAGATGGATCCTGATATGGATCTGAAATGTCGACAATCCACTAATAACACTATGGTTTTTACGAACACTACTGAAATCATGTACACAGGCAAAATGGATAAATAACCTTATAGATAAGATATGGGAATATTCCATTCAAACTCTCTAAAAGAGATTGGACACTTTCACTATTGCTTTTATGTATCATGCAAATCACCATACAATGCATTTGGCCTTTTCTATAGATTTTATATTATTATATTTTTTTTTCTCTTTTACACATTTTAAAATTATTATAATCTATAAATAAGTACTAGTAATATATATTTATAGGGGTAAATTTTCAACTTATTTATCAATTTGAAGGTTTTAAGAATTGATTATTAGTCTCAAAATTTCAAAATTACTAAGTATATGATTGTTAAATAAGGAAAAATAAAATAAATACTGGGAAAACTTAACCACTAATTAAAATACATAATTAACAATCCTTGGTAAGTAACATGGTTGATGCCCAAAACATAATTTGTTTCCAATTAAATATTTGGGTTCTTTTTCTCTAAAATAGATAAATGCTTTGTAGAAATAAGAGATATCTTATAGAATCCACTCATTTCCAATCAAACAATTAAATATATGGCATAACATATGTGTAGAGTATAGAAAATGTAATTAAAAAAACATACTATATTACTATTTTGATTTTCAAGGAATTTTTATTGATTAGGTTACATAAAAATGCAAGGGTGTTAATAATTTTTTTAGGAAACTATAAAAAAATATAGAATTGGTTTTTTAATACAATTAAAAGAACTTTTTCGTAGAGTGCATTTGATGCAGGAGAATCCACACCTCATCAAGCGAGCCAGCGCGTGGAGCAAAGAAGAGACAGCTGGACAAGCCATCAAACCACTTTTTGAATTTTACCTTGATAATGGTTGTGCCAAACATTAAATGTATTGATGTGACGAAGCACACTTGTACATTGTAACGGACCTTGAGAAGATAAGATCTCGTCCTTAGGTAGTTGAGGCATTTATTATATTTAATGCAAGTAGATAAATTAATTAAGTCTAGATTAGACAGTTTTGCTTTCGAGAGAGAAAACGGAATATAGGCACCCTCCTTTGTATTATTGGATTCATATTTTTTTTTTTCAGAGCATTCAGAGCATTCAGGAGCAAGAAGAGAGCAAAGAAGAGAACTGGTGAAGAATCCCCATGTACAGATATTGAATTAATAGGAAAGCTTTGATTCAATTCCATGGCTGTGATTATTCTCTGTGTGTTGTTGATATTATGCTGTTGCATACTTGCTTCTTGTTATGCTTTCATTGTATATGCTGCATATGTAATTTCATGGCAGATTAGGAATCTGGGAGAGAGGCGAGAATAAGTTTCAATTGTTTCTTTGTTCGAGCCAGGAGATTCCTGCATAGAGTGCAGTTGAATTCCTCCGCATAGAGTGCGTTGAGGAGGTTCTACAGTTAAACTCTTATTCTCATCTCTCGGAGTTGTGTTTGGTTATTCGAACCGTGCAGGTAAGTGCAGGATGGACGTGAAGTCTTAGTAGCAAGTCTGAGAAGGGGAAGGCTGGGATTGCTGTGACTGTGAGTGTACAGGACCTAAAAGACTTCAACACTGTTGAGAGTTGTTGAAGGTCGAGCACAGGGAGTGTGTTCGAGAGATCTTGGAGGAATTTGAGTCTACAATCTCAGGAGGGATAGTTCCTTTCGTGTTTGCAGAGGGAACAAAACCTGGGAAAGCTCAATCAGGACGGAACCTTGGAAGTAGGAGGATTCCTCAAGAGTAAGAGAATCGACGACTTGAAATTTCTGGGGGAGATTTAACCTTCAAGCACAAGTAGAACCCATTTTCCATCGCATATCGTCATATTGGGGTTGGCGAGTGCAAGAGCTGCATGCACGTCGATATCGCGAGTGGCGATTTCCTGATTCCGTGGAAGCCGTCGATTGTCGAAGGGACAGGTGGCGCGAATCCGGAGAATCGGGGTTTCGGCATTCGGGATTTCCCAATGCGAAGGATTCGCAGCAGTTGAAATCGCGATCCCACGATTTCCAATCACACGGAGCGTGAGGTGACGTGGTCACGTGGGGCCTAGGAAGTAAGTGGAATCCAGGTGGCGCTGATTCGAGAGATCGGTACCTCGGGGCTCAGGGCTTGTAAAGGTGGGTTGTTGACATTGTGAGTGGCGATATCCCAAGGGTTGACCGTTGACCATCGGAGCTCGGTGTTCGGAGGTTGAGCACTCAAGAACAGTGCTGCGAGTCTCGCGATATCGCGAGACCCGATTTCCCAGGACACTTGGTGGGAGATCAACAGAAGTGTCCTGTGGGTGACTGAAGGTTCCGATACGGGATCAGAAGAGCAGCACAATTCTTCGGGCTAGAGTGAAAGAGGTCCTAGTGAGAGCGGCTACTACCAAGAGAGGTTGCGTCAGAGTGGTATCAGAGCCTAAGAAATCTTATCCGTATATTTCGGGCAAGAGAAGGAGGAGAAAAGGAAAACACTCTGATATTCACGACTTGCGTCAGAGTGGTATCAGAGCCGGAGTGCCTTTGTTTTCTGTAGCAGAGGGAAGCGGATTCCATAATGCCGCCGAGAAGGGAGAAGCAATCACCTGATCATGAAGACAAGGATGCCCGAAGAAGGGGTAGACCGGCAGGTAACCCAAAAATGGAGCGTCAAATACGAGATCTCAGGGCGAGACTCGAAGAGATGGAGACCACCCAAAGGTGCGGAGCCGTCGTAGGAGAGTTCAACGATTCCGAGGTGGAAGAGGAAGCTGGACACGAGGCAGAAGAGGTCTCAGCAGAGGATGCCTCGATAGAGAGGTTGATCAGAGCTATTTAGAGGATGAGCTCAAAGACCAATATGGACATTCCCGTCTACGAGGGAAGTCTAGATGCTGGGGAGTTGCTGGATTGGATCTGAGCACTCGACACCTACTTCGATTACGAAGATATCGAAGAGGACAAGAAGGTAAGGCATGCTGTAACAAATTTGAAAGGACATGCAGCCTTATGGTGGGATGAATTGCAGGCTGATAGACGCTGCAAAGGAAAACAAAAGATTAAGAGATGGGATAGGATGATCGCTAAGATGAAAGCAAAATTCATCCCCAGAGACTATCAAATCACCCTGTTCAGGCGGATGCAGAACCTGAGACAGAAGTTGATGATGGTGAAGGAGTACACCGAAGAATTTTACAGGCTCAACATTTGAGCTGGTCATCGGGAGAGTGATGACGAAAAGGTGGAAAGATACCTGAATGGATTGAGGTACGACATTTAGGACGAGTTGAGCATGGTTACCATCCGATCAGTTGAGGATGCGTACCAGATGGATTTGAAAGCCGAGGAGAAGCTGAGCCGCAAGCAAGGACAACAAGGGTGAGGCAGGAGTCAGCCCAGAGGCAAGGCGGTTGCCCAAGAAAGAACTCAAAATCCCAAGGAGGATTGGAAGAGGCCTCAGGGAAAAGATGAAAGAGGGGGAACCTCACAGCAAAGGCAGCAATATGTTGAGCCGAGGAGGCAACAAGATGATCAGCAAGGGGCATATGCTGACGCCAACGTAATTCCTCGTACTCGAGGTAGAGGAAGAGGCCACAGAGGAGTTATCACCTATTTTACGTGTGGTAAGGATGGACACAAAGCCATTGATTGTCCGGACAGAAAAATGAACAGAGGAAAAGCCCACATCACTGAGGCACAGAGGCATGATGATGAGAATGAAGACACTGGAAGTGGGAAGTCACTGACAATGCACAAAGTTCTCTTGAAACCTGAGAAAAAGGTGGAGGACACAGCGCAAAGATGTAGACTGTTCAGGACGACTTGCAAGACCAAGGGCTGGAAATGCAAGGTCATAGTGGATAGCGGAAGCACCGATAATCTCGTTTCGACCGAGATGGTGGAAAAAGTGGAGCTGGAGACGAATAGACACTCGAGTCCATACAAAGTGTCATGGCTGCAGAAAGGACACCAAGTAAGTGTTACGACACAATGCTTGGTTGAATTTAAAATGGGTGCATACAACGATAAAATTTTGTGTGATGTTATTCCCATGGATGTTTGTCATGTATTGTTGGGAAGACCATGGAAGTATGACCGGAATGTGGTTCATGATGGGAGAATGAACACATACACCTTGGAGAAGGATGGAAAGACACACACGCTGTTGCCAATAGAGGATAAAGAAGTGAAGACAGAAATGAGCAGCACGATACTTCTCATGAGTGGGAAGGAACTTCTCACCGAGCTGGAGAAGAATGAAGATCCACAATTCTTTGTTGTCAGGAAGCTGAGAATTGTCGTGACAAGATTAAGAGTGGACGACTTGCCAGAGTAGATTCAGGAACTACTGGGAGAGTTCGCTGATATCATCGTGGACGAATTACCTCATTTGTTGCCACCAATGAGGAGTGTGAGTCACCACATTGACCTCATACCAGGAGCAAGTTTTCCAAATAAGGCAGCGTACAGGTTGACACCTCAAGAGAACGAGGAGGTCAAAAGGCAGGTACAGGATCTGCTGGATAAAGGACTGGTGAGAGAGAGTCTGAGTCCGTGTGTCATTCCAACGGTACTAAGTTCGAAGAAGGATGGAGGATGGAGGATGTGTATAGACTCCAGGGCGATAAATAAGATCACCATCAGGTACAGATTTCCACTGCCAAGAATGGATGACTTGATGGATTGCCTGAGTGGGGCAAATTATTTTTCGAAGATTGATCTCAAGAGCGGATATCATCAGATCCATATGAGAGAGGGGGATGAATGGAAGATGGCATTCAAGACAAACGAGGGTTTGTACGAATGGTTGGTCATGCCATTTGGCTTGACAAACGCGCCGAGCACATTCATGAGGCTGATGAATGAAGTCCTGCGGGAATTCATTGGCAAATTTGTGGTCGTGTATTTGGACGACATATTAATTTTCAGCAAGACCAAGGCTGAACACTTGAGGCATTTGGCCATAGTGATGAGAAGGCTACAGCAGGAGAAGCTGCTAATTAATTTGAAGAAATGCTCGTTCATGCAGACAGAACTCGTTTATTTGGGTTTTGTAATCTTGACAAATGAATTGAAGATGGATCCTGAGAAGGTAGAAGTAATCAGGAAATGGCCATCGCCGAGGAACGTCTTCGAGGTAAGGATTTTTCATGGACTGGCTAGTTTCTACCGAAAATTCATTCTGAATTTTAGTGGAATTAGCGCCGCGATGATGGACACCGTAAAGAAGCGACATAAAGTTTTTCATTGGACAGCAGATGCTGAGAGCAGCTTCAATCTATTGAAGCGAAAGATAACAGAGCAACCAATTTTGGTGTTGCCTGACTTTCATAAAACATTTTAGGTGAAATGTGATGCCAGTGGGTATACTGTTGGAGGGGTCTTGAGTCAGGATGACAGACCTGTTGCATACTACAGCGAGAAGCTGGATGATGCAAAGTTGAAGTACTCCACGTACGACAAAGAGTTTTATGCCATCATATAGGCATTGAAGAAGTGGAGGCATTACTTGATACCCAAAGAATTCATTTTGTACAGTGATAATCATGCATTGTAGTTCGTAAGTCAACAGGAGAAGTTGAACCAGAAGCATGCGAAATGGGTAGAGTATATGAAAAATTTCACGTTTGTGATCAAGCACATTTCAGGGACTGCTAACAAAGTAGCTGACGCTTTGAGCAGGAAATGTTTATTGCTGCAGGAGTTCAGAGTTAAGACCTTGGGTTTTGAAAATCTGAAGGATATGTATGCAGGTGATGCAGATTTTGCAGAAGCATACGAGGGAGTCGAGAATCCAGTGATCAGGGATCGGAACCCATGGATAGATTTCATGATCCAGGAAGGGTTGTTGTTTAGAGGCAATTAGCTGTGCATTCCAGATTGCTCCATGAGGGAGAATTTGGTGAAGGAAAAACACAGCGGAGGCTTAGCAGGTCATTTCGGACATGACAAAACATTCGCCAAGCTGAGCGAATCGTATTATTGGCCAGGAATGCAAGAAGATGTTAAGAGATTTGTTGACAGGTGTAGGATATGTCAACATACGAAAGACCGAAAGAAGAACACAGGGTTCTATCAGCCGTTGCCTATACCCGAGAGACCATGGGAGGTAGTTAGTATGGATTTTGTTCTAGGACTTCCAAGGACGTAGCGAGGAGTGGATTCCATCTTTGTGGTGGTGGACAGGTTCTTGAAGATGGCACATTTCATACCGTGTCAGAAGACCAGTGATGAAACGCACATCGTGAACTTGTTTTTCAAAGAGATTGTGCGATTGCATGGATTGCCGAGAAGCATAGTCTCGGATCGAGATACCAAATTCATTGGTCACTTTTGGAGGACACTATGGAAGAAGCTAGGGACTGACTTGGCATTCAATTTTGCTTACCATCCGCAGACAGATGGACAGACCGAGGTGGTCAACAGAAGTCTAAGAGACTTACTGAGAAGCTTGATGACCGAGCACCACAACAGTTGGGACCAGATTTTGCCGCAGGCAGAATTTGCGTACAACGACTCGATGAGTCGGAGTACAGGTAAGAGCCCATTTCAAATTTTGTATGGGACATAGCCGAGGGGAGTTTCTGAACTCAGGGAGTCAGAACAGGCTGAAACTAGCAGCGCGAGAGCTGAGGAGTTTGCGGAGGCGATGCAGGAACTTCACACATAGGTGAAGCAACGACTGATGAAGTCGAATCGAGAGTATAAGAGCAGGGCTGATCAGAGAAAGAGGCAACGTCAGTTTGAAGTTGGGGACATGGTTCTGGCGCACCTGAGGAAGGAAAGTTTCCCAAGGGGAACATACGATAAACTCAAGATGAAGAAGATTGGGCCATGCAAAGTCCTGAAGAAGTTCGGGGATAATGCATATGAGCTTGAGTTGCCGGAGGGCATCGGGATATCTCCGATTTTCAATATTTCAGACTTATACCCATACAGAACTGATGAAGCAGATACTGGAACTAAGAAACCAGTGGTCCAGTGGCAGAAACAATTGCCAGTTGCACAGAAACCACAGATGGAGTGCATACTGGATAAAAGAGTAGGCAGGAAGACTAGGAGAAAGAAGTATTTTGAATACCTCATGAAATGGAAGAATCACCCAGTGGAGGATGCCAGCTGGGAAAATGAAGCAACAATATAGAAATATGGGCAGACTGTACAGGAGCTCATGGACAGGAGCCCATGAAGACTTTTGAGCCGAGGAGTATGATGCAAGAGCATCCACACCTCATGAAGCAAGCGAGTGCATGGAGCAAAGAAGAGACAGTTGTACAAGCCAACAAACCACTTTTTGAATTTTACCTTGATAATGGTTGCGCCGAGCATTAAATGTATTGATGTGATGAAGCGCACTTGTACATTGTAACGGACCTTGAGCAGATAAGCTCTCGTCCTTAGGTAGCTGAGGCATTTATTAGATTTAATGCAAGTAGATAAATTAATTAAGTCTATATTAGACAGTTTTTCTTTCGAGAGGGAAAACGGAATATAGGCACCCTCCTTTGTATTATTGGATTCATATTTTTTTTTTGTTAGAGCATTCAAAGCATTCAGGAGCAAGAAGAGAGCAAAGCAGAGAACTGGTGAAGAATTCCCATGTACAGATATTGAATTAACAGGAAAGCTTTGATTCAATTCCATGACTGTGATTATTCTCTGTGTGTTGTTGATATTATGCTATTGCATACTTTCTTCTTGTTATGCTTTCATTGTATATGCTGCATATGTAATTTCATGGTAGATTAGGAATCTGGGAGAGATGCGAGAATAAGTTTCAATTGTTTCTCTGTTCGAGCCAAGAGATTCCTGCATGAAGTGCAGTTGAATTCCTCCACATAGAGTGCGTTGAGGAGGTTCTACAGTTAAACTCTTATTCTCATCTCCCGGAATTGTGTTTGGTTATTCAAACCATGCAGGTGAGGGCAGGACGGACATGAAGTCTCAGTAGCAAGTCTGAGAAGGGGAAGGCTGGGATTGTTGTGACTGTGAGTGTACACGACCTGGAAGACTTTAGCACTATTGAAAGTTGTTGAAGGTCGAGCACAGGGAGTGTGTTTGAGAGATCTTGGAGGAATTCGAGTCTACAAGCTCAGGAGGGATAGTTCCTTTCGTGTTTGCAGAGGGAACAAAACCTGGGAAAGCTCAATCAGGACAGAACCTTGGAAGTAGGAGGATTCCTCAAGAGGAAGAGAATCGATGACTTGAAATTTCTGGGGGAGATTTAACCTTCAAGCGCAAGTAGAACCCATTTGCCATCGCATATCGGCATATCGAGGTTGGCAAGTGCAAGAGCTACATGCACGTCGATATCGCGTGTAGCGATTTCCCGATTCCGTGGAAGCCATCGATTGTCGGAGGGACAGGTGGCGCGAATCCAGAGAATTGGGGTTTCGGCATTCGGGGTTTCCCAACGCGAAGGATTCGCAGCAGTTGAAATCGCAATCCCGCGATTTCCGATCGCACGGAGCATGAGGTGACGTGGTCGCGTGGGGCCTAGGAAGTAAGTGGAATCCAGGTGGCGTTGATTCGAGAGATTGGTACCTCGGGGCTCGGGGCTTGTAAAGGTGGGTTGTTGACATTGCGAGTGGCGATATCCCGAGGGTTGACCGTTGACCATCGGAGCTCGGGGTTCGGAGGTTCAGCACTCAAGAACAGTGCTGCGAGTCTCGCGATATCGTGAGACCCGATGTCCCGGGACACTTGGCGGGAGATCAACAGGAGTGTCCTGTGGGTGACTGAAGGTTCCGATACGGGATCAGAAGAGAAGCACAACTCTTCGAGCCAGAGTGAAAGAGGTCCTGGTGAGAGCAGCGGCTGCCGAGAGCGGTTGCGTCAGCATTGCTTATAGCTAAATTAGATTTCAATTTCAAAATATTTGTCACCTTCCTAACTTCTAAGTCATTAAAATTTTAGTGATCTTGGAACTCTTCTCATAATATTTTTCAAGTATTGAAATAACATTTTAAAGAAACCCAAATAATCTCTTACTTTTCTAAAAKTCCAATAATCTTCAATGACATAAAATTTAATGATATTTATAACARCYTTTTTRAAAGAATTTTAARACRATCTMTYAAAAAATGTATGGAAAATGATAATGATCTTYTAGTATAATTAATTTTATATTATTTTAAAGAAAATAATCTATTAATATAGAGTGCACCAATATACACCAACATATATGGTTCTATAGTTATAATTCTAAAGGTTATTATGAGTAAAGAGTGTTATATATATTTATATATTTCAAGTAAAATAATAATAATAATAATAATAATAATACTCCTCGCACATTGGAACTACAAATATTGTTATC
>JZKD02S0433768.1:0-41699 GCA_000966675.3 Picea glauca
AATGAAATGTGGCTATGGCCAAGCGATGTAATATTCAAATTGTATTTCTGATTTTTAATAATAAAATGTGATGCCAACTATTAAGGGACATGGATAGAGATGGGAGATGAGATTTCCACAAGAGAGAGAAGTGTTTAAGAGGGTTCCAATGACGAAATTATGTATGGGTATTAATCCAAACCCAAATTTATAAAATTTACTATCATTTGGGGACAACCTTTTATTTTATGTTTGAGTGTATGCAAGCTTGATCATTAAACTCCTATAAGAGGGTGGGTGTAGAAAGTCACATCTCATAGTTATTGGGAGCATGGGGCTGAAGTACAATCAACATTGGGCAAAGTGAGCAATCAACTAGATTGGGAAAATAGAGGAAATTTGTGTGGGCAGAGAAGGCATGTTTTTGCATGAACAACAAGCAAAGAGTAGTGAAGAAGAGCACTAGAGTTGGAGCAAGAAGGCTGGGTGAATTATGGAGAATATTTGGAAGTAAAGACTAAAGAAGAAATTTGTCAGGATTGCAAAAGAACCAGGTTGTCAGGCCTAAAGAGTGAACTCCTATGTGAGTTGCACTATAAAAAGAACTTGCTACTTTTGTTTTTCCTGGTAGTTTTCCTATCAATGAGTTACCTTGAGTTCCCAATAATGAGATTACTAATTACCTATGCCAAAGAGACCCTGATAAATGAATTAGATAGCCGATGGACTAAGAGAAGTGAAGGGGTACATTCCTTGGGTTGGGTAGGTCAAGAGGAAGAGAGCTAGTAAAAATTAGGATAGTTGTAGGAGAATGTTAGTAGGTTGTGGGATATCTAAGTTGTGAGTGGAAAGTGAGAGACACCCTTTCTTATGGATTCCTAGCCCCATATCAGGGGTGAATTTCCATTGAGATATGGAACAACAAATCCGTGGTTGGGTGTAACATCCATCCCAAGCAGTTGGTTACACAAGTGTTTTAAAAAGATAAGTGTTTATTTGTTTCCCGAGTTAATTTATGAGTGTAGATGTTGTGCACTTTACTCTATGTTTGTGAATGATTTACATGTTGTTGTAAGTGAGTTAATTAGATGCATTCATGTTTAATTCAACATGTTGTAGAAGCATTAAGTTATTGGTATCAGAACAATTAAATTTGAATGTATTCTTATAGTTGATAAGATATAGGATTAGTAAGTAGAAAAAATTCAAATTTATGTGTATTATGCATAGTAATGTTCCTCGGTTAGGATGGGGGGCATTACAAACTAACTTCGGTAGGATGAGAAATAGTAATATACTTATTCAAATACCTACTCGAGTATTGCAACCACTTAACACTTAAGCTAGAAAAAACATTTAACTACAATGAACAAAAAAACACTAACTCTCTCTCCCCATGAAATAAATTTTTGGGGATCTAATTCTCAAGTACAATACCAAAGGTAATCAACTAACTTTGGTAGGATGACAACTAGTAAGATACTCATTCAAAAACTTTCTCCAATCTTACATTTAAATAGCTCTCAAATAATGACAAAGTTTCTCAATGAACCTATGGAGACATGGCAATAAGAAACATGACATTACATTTTCTTGAAAATTAAAAGCGTGTACACAAATATGGAAAAAAGAATACAATGATCCCCTGGATAAAAAAATTCTACTTAATGTTATAAACAAAACCATGCCACCACAAAAGGCATTAGCTTTCCAAGGGATTGATTGAAGCTTCTGAATGAAAACATGCAATATTTCACGAAAATTTACATGCTTTGGGATCAACGTACAACCCAACCATTGCAACTAAAGTATATTAAAGTGCAATGGATATGCCAAGATTTAATGTGTGATATCAACCCTTATAAAATTCAATATTGCACATAATGTTGCAATTTAAGTTTGTAACAAATGATATTGCTTACCTAGGGGCTTGCTTTGAACCTGGAGTTCCAAACTTTGGCACAATACTAACACTGCTAGTAGTGTCATTTTTTTATTCTAAGGGCCCTAAAAAAATTAAATTCCCATATTCAAACCCAAGAGAAAATAGGTTTGGCTTAGATGGATGTGCTCAACAATGAGTGGGTGTACACTAGCATAGCATAAATAATTTAGTGTAAAATTTAGACAACAATTAGAAGAAAAAAAGGTTCTTACAACCATCATTTTTTAGGTATCCCACCCCCATATATCACTGGCTTTGATGAAGAACATCAATAGCTTCAAATAATAAATCACAAAATTACTAGAAAAATGTTATACTATGCTCGAGGGAAGAATATAATTATGTTAATGACGTGACTATGTACATTAACAAGTTTGAAAATTACATTCAAGAAATAGCATCAGAGACTACAAAATCAACGTATCCTCTAATCTCTCATAGAATTCACAACATCCCTTTAATCCCCCACCTTGCCTCATTTTCCTCACAAGTAATCCTCTCCATCTCTTCCCACTAGAGATAATGAAAACACCTAAATTCCTCCACTCAAAACACTACATGTCATTTTCAAATTTGGCATTAGAATTAAAAATCGACCTAACAAATAGCACATCTAAGATCGACCAAATGACCAAAATCTCTTGCCCCAAAGTGATTGTCAATGCAGCCATGAAAAAACCCATGAATGAAAACAACTCAAAGCTACCATCACCTCTCCTTCTAAAGATGGTAAGGCTTGAGAAAATTACCTTGACAGAAAGGAATAACACTAATGAAAAATCCAAGCCATAGACTTTATATTGCATCCTCTTGTTGATACTAGTGGCAATGTCCTCCCACCACTACAAGGAGAACACCTTCTAGTGGAGGTTTTTAGTGTTACAAAATTTAAAAAAAAATTCAAAAAAACCTCTGCTACAACCTACTCTATTGACTATGGATTTTTTAGCAAAGGTTCCATATATCTAAAAAAGGTTGGGCGGGTGGAAGTTGTAGTGAAGGTTTTTTTTCGATGTTATTTTTGTCAAAGACACACTGGTGCATTAGTATAATAACAATGCACTAGTGCGATAATACAATACAAACGCCCTAGTGAATCAATATATAAAAATGCCCCAATGCATTTATAACCATTGTGCATCGACTCTACCTTTTTCATCGTATGCAAGGCATCGATGCTCTTATAATTTCTACGCATCAGTTCTGCCTTGCTTGCGTATGAATCACCAACGTGTTTCTGGTTTTGTATGCCCTAGTGAATTTAATTTATAGTGAGCACCGATGAAATCAAGTTATCCAAAGACCCAGTAATATAGTGTGCACCCTAGTTCTTGTGTAATTAGTACGTAATAGTGTCTATTTTAAAATGTGCACCGAAGGGTAGTGAAATTTTGAATATTCAAGGTGAGATGTCGATGCCATTATTTTTACCAAGCATTGGTGCATATATTACAGTAAAGGAACCAGTGTGTAAATAATATTTATAACCCTAATGTGTATAATAAACTTAACGCACTGACACGTAAATTATTTTTAGTACCCCATTATATATTTTAAACATTAGCACCATACAATTTTGAAACGATAAATATTATTGTACATTATATCATTTACGGAACGATGTATATTCTCAATAGTTTGTAATGGTGCGCTATTATAATTAATGTGCACCAGTTTGTATGACTCCTAAAAATGCATCGCTTTCCATATTATGGAGCACATCGTCTAGTGAGTCCAAAAGAATACAGTGCATTGATATGTATATATTTTAATTCATTATTTTTTACAAATTTCCAGTTAATCATTTCAAAATCAAATATTTTTTTATATTTTTGTTATTGCATTTCGATATAATGATTGCATTAGTGTGTTATCCAACCAATTATATCTCCGTTATTTGTAACAATGTAAATCATCTACATATTAATTATTTAGGAACACAACATTTTACAACATCCTATAATGCAATGAAATAAGAAACTCATTTTATTGTATATGAATAAGAGACCCATTGTCATACGAAAAGGGACAACGTAAAGGTACACAATAATCAAATTGAAACCAATTTGTAATTGTTAAACTTATTGGTAACATGTCCTCATGCAATTGGGACAATATGTCAAGTACATTAAACAAAATCCCTAATTTTCAGAGACAAATATTCCAAAACATACAACTTGTAGTAACATTCAATTAAATTGATTATCATTCATCAGTTGAACTATTGTCATCGCTCGATATGTGTGCATGCCTCATTTATTCATCATTTGTAGGTGATATTGTACTTTGGTTTGTTAACATAATGTTTTCTTGATCAACTTGTTTTTTATGTTTCTCCCCTTCATCTTCCATCTACAAACATCGAAATAAAATATAACAAATATATCTACATTTATATCTATAGTAGAATATACATTATTGTGTAAATAAAAAAATATACCTTAGCACCAAGTCTTTTGTAAATAATACACATTATTTTGAATCCATGCTTCATGAATTTGCTCAAGATCTTCTCTTTTGGTTGCATTCCATACTTTGTTTCCCACATGTTTAATACAACATGACAAAGCACAGTCGATATAATTAATATAAACTTTTCTTGTTTTTTCATTAATTATAAAACAAGGGAAGTTAAACAACATAGCTACTTACAAATTTTTCAATTAAACTTCATTCTTCAACATATACTCATAACCCATACTTAACCAAATGTTTATTAATTGATGGGTTGGATCCTCTTTGTATGTTAGCACCTACTAGAAGACATCCATGGAAAAGTGTAAGTTAATTATTTAAATATAAAGATCACAACAAACATGAAATCTTAAGAAAGGTCGAAAACGTAAATACTCACAAAGTTTGTGATCAACCCTTTTATTCCTCGTTGTCATGTCTTATGTGGTGAATGGATTCAATTTTTTTTCTTATCTGCAAAAAAAATAATTGAAAATTGGTATTTCACACGATAATTAAATTTGATGTATATAAAAGAATATATAAATTATTACATATATTTTATGCACATTGTAGTTGGTATGGCTTCTCTCGTGACACAATTATGTTCATTTCTTTTACCATGTTCTTCTACACATTTTTGGACAATCCTATCGACGTGTCTTGGTTTTCCCCTTGTTTGTCCCTTGTGATTTTCAAAATCTCCCTAAAATAAAAAACTAGGAATCATCAGATATAAAAATTACTTAATTTTTTTTTAAATAAGATCTGGGTGCATATAGTAATTAATTTTTATGGTCCTCCTACAAAACCCAACAAAATGTCTTTCCTAAACAACTTGCAATCCCTCAAAGCCATTATAGGGGACCACCATTGGATTATTAGGGGAGATTTCAACATAATAACCTTCCTATATGAAAACCGAGGCAACTTGAGATGCTTGGATCAAATCTCCAGAAATATCAATGAATTCATTCAGTCATTAAACCTAATTGACCAACCCTTATGTAATGGATTTCACACTTGGAATAATGATCACAAGGGAACAAAAAAATTGCTTCCAAGCTAGATAGATTCATTATCTCTAACTTGCTTCCTCTAATAGGCTTTTTCCTTGATGCTAGTATCCTTCCTTTTACAGGCTCTAACCACTGTTGAATTCAATTGAACCTCACCCTTTTTTATTCCCCCCCCACCACCCCTTCATATTTGAATCTTTTTGGATTCATCATCCAACCTTCATGAATAGCATTGAACAATGGTGGAATGATTCTAGATACATTCAAGGTATCCCCATGTATTCCAACAACATCTAAAACTTATCAAAACCAACTTCAAAAAATGGAATAAGGAAACCTTTGGCAACATCTTCAAAGAAAAGAGAAAACTAGAAATAAAGATGGAACAAATCCAACACAAAATCATTGAACAAGGCAAAAAAAAACAATACTGAGATTGAGGAATCTTCACTCCAAACACAATTAAATATTAGAGAAAAATAGGAAGAAATGTACTGGAAGAAAAAATCTAGAGTTCAGTGGCTAAAGGAAGGAGATAGAAACACCAAATTCTTCTATCGATCTACCATTCAAAGAAGACAATGTTAATGTTTCATGGAAACCTTCACAGGAGACCTAGCTAAAGAATACAGAAACAAATGTTGTCAAGAAAAGGAAGAGAAATACACAATGAATAATGAGAATCAATGTATATTATGATCATGTCAATGAGTGAGTGATCTTCACTAATATAGGGAATGAAATACTATAATTAGGAATGCATGCATAATAGTGATGGTCTAAGATTAGAAATTCTGAAATAGAACTATTCAGTTAACTCCCAATGAACTGGTGCTACTCCCACTGAACTAGTGTGTCAAAAATAGAAATTTCTCCAACATACAACACAATAGTATTACCTCTATCAAATCTTCTCAGGCCACTCAACTATCAAAGAATACAAAAATAAAACATGAACTAGTCTCTTATTTCAAAAATCTTCTCTTGGAAACTCAACATGACAGAGGAGAGGCCATCAACAAGATAAATCGACATATTCCTAAGTCAGTGTCCCCAGACAAAAATGACTCTCTCCTTCGACCTATCACCATGGAAGAACTAGAGCAACCTATAATGGAAATGCCAAAATGAAGGTTTCAAGGACCAGATGGATTCACAACAGATTTATTTCATGAATGTTGGCCTATAATAAAGTTGGATGTCCTAGATATAGTGGAAGATTCTTGAATATTCTCCAAGGTTCTTCCTGATGTCAGTTTCTCTTTCCTTGATCTCATCCCCAAAGAAGATATAGCTTAATACCCCAATAAGTTCCAGCCCATCTCCCTTTGCAATGTAATTTACAAAATAATCACTAAGCTCATTGGCACTCGACTCAAACCCCTCCTTCATCACCTCATTTCCTCGGAGAAAACATGGTATGTGGAAGGGAGACAAATCCTAGATGGTATTATCCTAGCTCATGAAACCATTCACTCTCTAAAAATTTCTAATTCGACAGGCATGTTAATTAAAATAGATATTTCCAAATCCTTTGACAAAATTAGTTGTAAGTACATCCATCACTTCTTCCTCTCCTTTAGTTTCTCTCCTCACCAGGTTGGTTGAATTATGTCCCTCACCTCCTCTGATTTCTTCTCCATTATTATCGATGGCTTTCCTTCTTCCACCTTCTCTCCCTCTAGAGGAATATGCCAAGGTGACCCACTCTCCCCCTTCCTTTTCATCCTTATGGTAGAAGGCCTTGGCCACGCTCTCAATTTTTTTGTCATTCAACGCAAAATCATGGAACTGTGCCTTCATGGAGACAATCTGTTGATTTGTCATCAATAATTCATTGATGATACTATGCTAATAGGAATCCCAACAACAAAGGAAGAATAGGAAATCAAAAGAGTATTGGAAGACTTCAAAGCAGCCTTTGGAATAGACATAAACCATCATAAGTCCCAAGTCTTCTTTTTTAACACCAATAGTTTCATCCAAAAAACTATATCCAAAATCCTATGGTTCCAAAGAAGGTCGTTTCCATCCAAGTATTTAGGTTCCCCTCTCACTGTGAATTCCTTGAAAAAAGCCACTTGGGAAGACCTTCTTGTTAGAATAAAAAAAAATATGGATAACTGGACCTATCGATCTCTAAATCTTCAGAGTCTCCTTGTCCTCCTTAAATCTATTCTCCAATATATGACCCTTTGTCTTTTCTCTGCTCTCAAACCCACTAAATCCATTACCAATCATTTAGAAACTTTTGAATATCATTTCTTTGGTGTGGAGCCAAAAAGGAAAAAAAGTGGGCCTTATTTAGTTGGGATAAGGTTTGTCAACCCGAACCAGCAAGAGGTATTTGCTTGCGAGACCCTAAAACTCTTTCAACAATATTACGAGATAAGACTTGGTGGATATGGATACAAAGTAAATATGCTCTATGGGAAAAAATTTGGAAAATAAGATACGCCCCCCAAATAGAGAATCACAATCTCATCATATTGGAAGGAAACATTTTTGGTTCTAGCATTTGGAACAAAACTTGGTCAAACAAAGGTATCATCCAACAACACTTCTTCTGGGAAGTTCGCAATGGTCAACACACTCTTTTCTGGGATGATGCTTGGAAACAAATTTCAAAATGGAGTCAGAAATACAATCTCNAATGAAATGTGGCTATGGCCAAGCGATGTAATATTCAAATTGTATTTCTGATTTTTAATAATAAAATGTGATGCCAACTATTAAGGGACATGGATAGAGATGGGAGATGAGATTTCCACAAGAGAGAGAAGTGTTTAAGAGGGTTCCAATGACGAAATTATGTATGGGTATTAATCCAAACCCAAATTTATAAAATTTACTATCATTTGGGGACAACCTTTTATTTTATGTTTGAGTGTATGCAAGCTTGATCATTAAACTCCTATAAGAGGGTGGGTGTAGAAAGTCACATCTCATAGTTATTGGGAGCATGGGGCTGAAGTACAATCAACATTGGGCAAAGTGAGCAATCAACTAGATTGGGAAAATAGAGGAAATTTGTGTGGGCAGAGAAGGCATGTTTTTGCATGAACAACAAGCAAAGAGTAGTGAAGAAGAGCACTAGAGTTGGAGCAAGAAGGCTGGGTGAATTATGGAGAATATTTGGAAGTAAAGACTAAAGAAGAAATTTGTCAGGATTGCAAAAGAACCAGGTTGTCAGGCCTAAAGAGTGAACTCCTATGTGAGTTGCACTATAAAAAGAACTTGCTACTTTTGTTTTTCCTGGTAGTTTTCCTATCAATGAGTTACCTTGAGTTCCCAATAATGAGATTACTAATTACCTATGCCAAAGAGACCCTGATAAATGAATTAGATAGCCGATGGACTAAGAGAAGTGAAGGGGTACATTCCTTGGGTTGGGTAGGTCAAGAGGAAGAGAGCTAGTAAAAATTAGGATAGTTGTAGGAGAATGTTAGTAGGTTGTGGGATATCTAAGTTGTGAGTGGAAAGTGAGAGACACCCTTTCTTATGGATTCCTAGCCCCATATCAGGGGTGAATTTCCATTGAGATATGGAACAACAAATCCGTGGTTGGGTGTAACATCCATCCCAAGCAGTTGGTTACACAAGTGTTTTAAAAAGATAAGTGTTTATTTGTTTCCCGAGTTAATTTATGAGTGTAGATGTTGTGCACTTTACTCTATGTTTGTGAATGATTTACATGTTGTTGTAAGTGAGTTAATTAGATGCATTCATGTTTAATTCAACATGTTGTAGAAGCATTAAGTTATTGGTATCAGAACAATTAAATTTGAATGTATTCTTATAGTTGATAAGATATAGGATTAGTAAGTAGAAAAAATTCAAATTTATGTGTATTATGCATAGTAATGTTCCTCGGTTAGGATGGGGGGCATTACAAACTAACTTCGGTAGGATGAGAAATAGTAATATACTTATTCAAATACCTACTCGAGTATTGCAACCACTTAACACTTAAGCTAGAAAAAACATTTAACTACAATGAACAAAAAAACACTAACTCTCTCTCCCCATGAAATAAATTTTTGGGGATCTAATTCTCAAGTACAATACCAAAGGTAATCAACTAACTTTGGTAGGATGACAACTAGTAAGATACTCATTCAAAAACTTTCTCCAATCTTACATTTAAATAGCTCTCAAATAATGACAAAGTTTCTCAATGAACCTATGGAGACATGGCAATAAGAAACATGACATTACATTTTCTTGAAAATTAAAAGCGTGTACACAAATATGGAAAAAAGAATACAATGATCCCCTGGATAAAAAAATTCTACTTAATGTTATAAACAAAACCATGCCACCACAAAAGGCATTAGCTTTCCAAGGGATTGATTGAAGCTTCTGAATGAAAACATGCAATATTTCACGAAAATTTACATGCTTTGGGATCAACGTACAACCCAACCATTGCAACTAAAGTATATTAAAGTGCAATGGATATGCCAAGATTTAATGTGTGATATCAACCCTTATAAAATTCAATATTGCACATAATGTTGCAATTTAAGTTTGTAACAAATGATATTGCTTACCTAGGGGCTTGCTTTGAACCTGGAGTTCCAAACTTTGGCACAATACTAACACTGCTAGTAGTGTCATTTTTTTATTCTAAGGGCCCTAAAAAAATTAAATTCCCATATTCAAACCCAAGAGAAAATAGGTTTGGCTTAGATGGATGTGCTCAACAATGAGTGGGTGTACACTAGCATAGCATAAATAATTTAGTGTAAAATTTAGACAACAATTAGAAGAAAAAAAGGTTCTTACAACCATCATTTTTTAGGTATCCCACCCCCATATATCACTGGCTTTGATGAAGAACATCAATAGCTTCAAATAATAAATCACAAAATTACTAGAAAAATGTTATACTATGCTCGAGGGAAGAATATAATTATGTTAATGACGTGACTATGTACATTAACAAGTTTGAAAATTACATTCAAGAAATAGCATCAGAGACTACAAAATCAACGTATCCTCTAATCTCTCATAGAATTCACAACATCCCTTTAATCCCCCACCTTGCCTCATTTTCCTCACAAGTAATCCTCTCCATCTCTTCCCACTAGAGATAATGAAAACACCTAAATTCCTCCACTCAAAACACTACATGTCATTTTCAAATTTGGCATTAGAATTAAAAATCGACCTAACAAATAGCACATCTAAGATCGACCAAATGACCAAAATCTCTTGCCCCAAAGTGATTGTCAATGCAGCCATGAAAAAACCCATGAATGAAAACAACTCAAAGCTACCATCACCTCTCCTTCTAAAGATGGTAAGGCTTGAGAAAATTACCTTGACAGAAAGGAATAACACTAATGAAAAATCCAAGCCATAGACTTTATATTGCATCCTCTTGTTGATACTAGTGGCAATGTCCTCCCACCACTACAAGGAGAACACCTTCTAGTGGAGGTTTTTAGTGTTACAAAATTTAAAAAAAAATTCAAAAAAACCTCTGCTACAACCTACTCTATTGACTATGGATTTTTTAGCAAAGGTTCCATATATCTAAAAAAGGTTGGGCGGGTGGAAGTTGTAGTGAAGGTTTTTTTTCGATGTTATTTTTGTCAAAGACACACTGGTGCATTAGTATAATAACAATGCACTAGTGCGATAATACAATACAAACGCCCTAGTGAATCAATATATAAAAATGCCCCAATGCATTTATAACCATTGTGCATCGACTCTACCTTTTTCATCGTATGCAAGGCATCGATGCTCTTATAATTTCTACGCATCAGTTCTGCCTTGCTTGCGTATGAATCACCAACGTGTTTCTGGTTTTGTATGCCCTAGTGAATTTAATTTATAGTGAGCACCGATGAAATCAAGTTATCCAAAGACCCAGTAATATAGTGTGCACCCTAGTTCTTGTGTAATTAGTACGTAATAGTGTCTATTTTAAAATGTGCACCGAAGGGTAGTGAAATTTTGAATATTCAAGGTGAGATGTCGATGCCATTATTTTTACCAAGCATTGGTGCATATATTACAGTAAAGGAACCAGTGTGTAAATAATATTTATAACCCTAATGTGTATAATAAACTTAACGCACTGACACGTAAATTATTTTTAGTACCCCATTATATATTTTAAACATTAGCACCATACAATTTTGAAACGATAAATATTATTGTACATTATATCATTTACGGAACGATGTATATTCTCAATAGTTTGTAATGGTGCGCTATTATAATTAATGTGCACCAGTTTGTATGACTCCTAAAAATGCATCGCTTTCCATATTATGGAGCACATCGTCTAGTGAGTCCAAAAGAATACAGTGCATTGATATGTATATATTTTAATTCATTATTTTTTACAAATTTCCAGTTAATCATTTCAAAATCAAATATTTTTTTATATTTTTGTTATTGCATTTCGATATAATGATTGCATTAGTGTGTTATCCAACCAATTATATCTCCGTTATTTGTAACAATGTAAATCATCTACATATTAATTATTTAGGAACACAACATTTTACAACATCCTATAATGCAATGAAATAAGAAACTCATTTTATTGTATATGAATAAGAGACCCATTGTCATACGAAAAGGGACAACGTAAAGGTACACAATAATCAAATTGAAACCAATTTGTAATTGTTAAACTTATTGGTAACATGTCCTCATGCAATTGGGACAATATGTCAAGTACATTAAACAAAATCCCTAATTTTCAGAGACAAATATTCCAAAACATACAACTTGTAGTAACATTCAATTAAATTGATTATCATTCATCAGTTGAACTATTGTCATCGCTCGATATGTGTGCATGCCTCATTTATTCATCATTTGTAGGTGATATTGTACTTTGGTTTGTTAACATAATGTTTTCTTGATCAACTTGTTTTTTATGTTTCTCCCCTTCATCTTCCATCTACAAACATCGAAATAAAATATAACAAATATATCTACATTTATATCTATAGTAGAATATACATTATTGTGTAAATAAAAAAATATACCTTAGCACCAAGTCTTTTGTAAATAATACACATTATTTTGAATCCATGCTTCATGAATTTGCTCAAGATCTTCTCTTTTGGTTGCATTCCATACTTTGTTTCCCACATGTTTAATACAACATGACAAAGCACAGTCGATATAATTAATATAAACTTTTCTTGTTTTTTCATTAATTATAAAACAAGGGAAGTTAAACAACATAGCTACTTACAAATTTTTCAATTAAACTTCATTCTTCAACATATACTCATAACCCATACTTAACCAAATGTTTATTAATTGATGGGTTGGATCCTCTTTGTATGTTAGCACCTACTAGAAGACATCCATGGAAAAGTGTAAGTTAATTATTTAAATATAAAGATCACAACAAACATGAAATCTTAAGAAAGGTCGAAAACGTAAATACTCACAAAGTTTGTGATCAACCCTTTTATTCCTCGTTGTCATGTCTTATGTGGTGAATGGATTCAATTTTTTTTCTTATCTGCAAAAAAAATAATTGAAAATTGGTATTTCACACGATAATTAAATTTGATGTATATAAAAGAATATATAAATTATTACATATATTTTATGCACATTGTAGTTGGTATGGCTTCTCTCGTGACACAATTATGTTCATTTCTTTTACCATGTTCTTCTACACATTTTTGGACAATCCTATCGACGTGTCTTGGTTTTCCCCTTGTTTGTCCCTTGTGATTTTCAAAATCTCCCTAAAATAAAAAACTAGGAATCATCAGATATAAAAATTACTTAATTTTTTTTTAAATAAGATCTGGGTGCATATAGTAATTAATTTTTATGGTCCTCCTACAAAACCCAACAAAATGTCTTTCCTAAACAACTTGCAATCCCTCAAAGCCATTATAGGGGACCACCATTGGATTATTAGGGGAGATTTCAACATAATAACCTTCCTATATGAAAACCGAGGCAACTTGAGATGCTTGGATCAAATCTCCAGAAATATCAATGAATTCATTCAGTCATTAAACCTAATTGACCAACCCTTATGTAATGGATTTCACACTTGGAATAATGATCACAAGGGAACAAAAAAATTGCTTCCAAGCTAGATAGATTCATTATCTCTAACTTGCTTCCTCTAATAGGCTTTTTCCTTGATGCTAGTATCCTTCCTTTTACAGGCTCTAACCACTGTTGAATTCAATTGAACCTCACCCTTTTTTATTCCCCCCCCACCACCCCTTCATATTTGAATCTTTTTGGATTCATCATCCAACCTTCATGAATAGCATTGAACAATGGTGGAATGATTCTAGATACATTCAAGGTATCCCCATGTATTCCAACAACATCTAAAACTTATCAAAACCAACTTCAAAAAATGGAATAAGGAAACCTTTGGCAACATCTTCAAAGAAAAGAGAAAACTAGAAATAAAGATGGAACAAATCCAACACAAAATCATTGAACAAGGCAAAAAAAAACAATACTGAGATTGAGGAATCTTCACTCCAAACACAATTAAATATTAGAGAAAAATAGGAAGAAATGTACTGGAAGAAAAAATCTAGAGTTCAGTGGCTAAAGGAAGGAGATAGAAACACCAAATTCTTCTATCGATCTACCATTCAAAGAAGACAATGTTAATGTTTCATGGAAACCTTCACAGGAGACCTAGCTAAAGAATACAGAAACAAATGTTGTCAAGAAAAGGAAGAGAAATACACAATGAATAATGAGAATCAATGTATATTATGATCATGTCAATGAGTGAGTGATCTTCACTAATATAGGGAATGAAATACTATAATTAGGAATGCATGCATAATAGTGATGGTCTAAGATTAGAAATTCTGAAATAGAACTATTCAGTTAACTCCCAATGAACTGGTGCTACTCCCACTGAACTAGTGTGTCAAAAATAGAAATTTCTCCAACATACAACACAATAGTATTACCTCTATCAAATCTTCTCAGGCCACTCAACTATCAAAGAATACAAAAATAAAACATGAACTAGTCTCTTATTTCAAAAATCTTCTCTTGGAAACTCAACATGACAGAGGAGAGGCCATCAACAAGATAAATCGACATATTCCTAAGTCAGTGTCCCCAGACAAAAATGACTCTCTCCTTCGACCTATCACCATGGAAGAACTAGAGCAACCTATAATGGAAATGCCAAAATGAAGGTTTCAAGGACCAGATGGATTCACAACAGATTTATTTCATGAATGTTGGCCTATAATAAAGTTGGATGTCCTAGATATAGTGGAAGATTCTTGAATATTCTCCAAGGTTCTTCCTGATGTCAGTTTCTCTTTCCTTGATCTCATCCCCAAAGAAGATATAGCTTAATACCCCAATAAGTTCCAGCCCATCTCCCTTTGCAATGTAATTTACAAAATAATCACTAAGCTCATTGGCACTCGACTCAAACCCCTCCTTCATCACCTCATTTCCTCGGAGAAAACATGGTATGTGGAAGGGAGACAAATCCTAGATGGTATTATCCTAGCTCATGAAACCATTCACTCTCTAAAAATTTCTAATTCGACAGGCATGTTAATTAAAATAGATATTTCCAAATCCTTTGACAAAATTAGTTGTAAGTACATCCATCACTTCTTCCTCTCCTTTAGTTTCTCTCCTCACCAGGTTGGTTGAATTATGTCCCTCACCTCCTCTGATTTCTTCTCCATTATTATCGATGGCTTTCCTTCTTCCACCTTCTCTCCCTCTAGAGGAATATGCCAAGGTGACCCACTCTCCCCCTTCCTTTTCATCCTTATGGTAGAAGGCCTTGGCCACGCTCTCAATTTTTTTGTCATTCAACGCAAAATCATGGAACTGTGCCTTCATGGAGACAATCTGTTGATTTGTCATCAATAATTCATTGATGATACTATGCTAATAGGAATCCCAACAACAAAGGAAGAATAGGAAATCAAAAGAGTATTGGAAGACTTCAAAGCAGCCTTTGGAATAGACATAAACCATCATAAGTCCCAAGTCTTCTTTTTTAACACCAATAGTTTCATCCAAAAAACTATATCCAAAATCCTATGGTTCCAAAGAAGGTCGTTTCCATCCAAGTATTTAGGTTCCCCTCTCACTGTGAATTCCTTGAAAAAAGCCACTTGGGAAGACCTTCTTGTTAGAATAAAAAAAAATATGGATAACTGGACCTATCGATCTCTAAATCTTCAGAGTCTCCTTGTCCTCCTTAAATCTATTCTCCAATATATGACCCTTTGTCTTTTCTCTGCTCTCAAACCCACTAAATCCATTACCAATCATTTAGAAAATTTTGAATATCATTTCTTTGGTGTGGAGCCAAAAAGGAAAAAAAGTGGGCCTTATTTAGTTGGGATAAGGTTTGTCAACATGAACCAGCAAGAGGTATTTGCTTGCGAGACCCTAAAACTCTTTCAACAATATTACGAGATAAGACTTGGTGGATATGGATACAAAGTAAATATGCTCTATGGGAAACAATTTGGAAAATAAGATACGCCCCCCAAATAGAGAATCACAATCTCATCATATTGGAAGGAAACATTTTTGGTTCTAGCATTTGGAACACAACTTGGTCAAACAAAGGTATCATCCAACAACACTTCTTCTGGGAAGTTCGCAATGGTCAACACACTCTTTTATGGGATGATGCTTGGAAACAAATTTCAAAATGGAGTCAGAAATACAATCTCACTCCCCTCATATATCACCTCACCTTTCAAGGCAATATTTGGATTTGGAAATATTGGAATAACGCCCAAGAAACGAACCCTTGGAGAGAATGGCTCTCGAATGGACCTGAGATTCATCCAGAACTCCAATTTCTTTGGGAGGAGCTATGGTTTGAGATTCAACATTAAAATATCACTTGTCAAGAAGGCTATGACAAACTTCATTGGGGACACACCCCAACTAGAAAATTCTCAATCAAATAGGCATACTTCCTTCTCACCTCTCAGCAAAATTGACCACACCTTCAATCTTGGAAGAAAATTTGGAATCAAAACCTTTGGCTGAAGGTATCTCTTTTTCTTTGGATACTAAAAAGGAATAAAATTCTTACTTGGGACAACCTCCAGAAGTGAGGCTTTTCAGGCTTGACAATCCCCCCCCTATGCAAAATAGAAGGTGGAAATATGGAACACCTTCTAAACAAATTCAAATTTGCCTCTTCTTTATGGGACACATGTGCTATGATCTTCTGAAAAATAGCTTGGGACTGCATCAACATAACCTCAACCATTAATGACTCGCATCTCACAGGATTTTCCAACCCCATTCTATCATGAGCATAGATTCTTCTTCTAGGCTTCCTATTATGGGGGATATGGAAAGAAACAAATAACAAAATATTCAATAATAACAACAAAAAATGTGACCAGGTGTGGCTTTAGATCCAAAAGTCGATAAAAGAAAAAATTCTATCTGAGCCATGGTTGGAGCAAGATTGGACATGCTCCAAAGAGGAATCCATTCTTATGCAATACCTAGGCCTAAAATGCAACTCCCAATTCATAAGGATTTATCCTACGACTTCAAATCCAAGTTCTCCTACTGATTATTGGTCTCCTCCTTCGGAAGGATTTGTCAAACTAAATCCAAGTTCTCCTATGAGGCATCAAAAGGAAACCTAGTTCTCACTAGTTTAGGTGGGGTTTGTCAGGACTACCAAGGACAAATTCTAAGAACCTACTCTAAAGGAAAAGTAATTACTACCAAAAAAGAAGTAGAACTTGGTGATATTATTTAGGGACTCTCGATTGCAATCATGAAAGACATGCAAAAGTTAATTGTAGAAGGTGACTCTCTCATCATCATCGATTCTCTAAGGAAGTCACTTCATGGTTCTGCCATATGCAAAGTATCCTCAATATGGATACTAGAAGAAGGGCTTGAAAGCCTTCAACAATTGCTCACCTACATTGATTTCATCATCCCCTCTCATGTAAGGAATTTGAAAAATAATTTGGAAGATAGGCTTGCTAACAAGGGTGCAAAAAATCAACATCACAATCAAGATAACAATTGGAATGGAAATGAAACCACAATCATTTTTCAAGACTGTAATCACATTGTCAAGTCCTATTAAAACTCTTGATTCGGGCACTAATAGTGCTCCACGTGATGTCAATCCAACTCTCCCCCTTTCATCTAATTTAGACTAGGAGATTATTTAAATGACACGGTTCTTCTCATGCATTTCTCTCTCAGTTTTTATGCTTGATTTTTGTATTCATCCTTTTAGGCTTTTGAATCCCTTCTACAAAAGTCACAGGAAAATATATTTTAAGTCTAGCCAGAAATACTTTGCAAGTCCTCTCTCTTTTCAATTTCTTAGAAAGATGGCTCTTAGTCAAGCTCTTGTAATTTCAACTCTATAACTCTATATCTTTGTTAATATAATATGATAGTTTACAAAAAAAAAACTTAATCCACATTGGGGATTCAACCATATGTATATGCATCAGTGCATCAACCATACATAAACGCACTAGTATGTAAAATAGTGTCATTGTGAAATTGAAAACTTTTTACAAATTTTTGTATTTAGTCGGTGCTTTAGGAATTAAGAAAAGAACGACTTCCTAAGTATTTTTTATTATGCACCATCGATCTATAAAAAAATTTAAAACATGTTGATTTCTATATAAAAACTTAAATTTTTCCATTCTAAACTCAATGGTGTGCTTTGTAAACAATGCACCCTGGTGCATATCTAGGTAAAATGTGCATCGTCATCCATGAAAATAATTTTTAATATTATTTCTAATTTAAATTAAGTGGTGGTGTTTACAAACAAATACAGATTGGAGTTCTTACTATGTATAGACCGCACCAGTCACTGCGAAGGCATTTAAAAAAAACCCAGCAATGAAAGGACAATTTGGGTTCCAATGTAATGAGTGATTTCATTGAAATGGATAGGAAACACCCATGTATATATAAACAAACCCTATAAAAAAATTTCTTAAAAAAATTATTCTTGTGAAATATAGAAAGAGAAATTTAAAAAACAGTGAGGAAATTAGGGCTTCAATACTGAAGGTAACTATGAATCCCTTTCTTTTTGTTTCAGAATGCACTGAAAATTGTTTGAATCAAATAGGAGAATGATTAAGATGATTAATAGAATGAACTCATAGACCTTAAATTTATCCTCTGTAGATTTTTATGTGAACTACAGATCCTTTTTAAATTTTGGCAAACAAATAAAAGAATGAATAGGTTTTTCCTTTATAAACACAAAACCGCAAATTCCTGCTCATTTTTTCATTGTATATTTCAGCGCATTGATGATAAACATGCACGTTTTTTTCTTTTTCAAAAATTACATTTTCGGTGTGTTATTCCATGAGTAGCACACCCATGTAGTGTGTACGTATAATGCACTGATTTATTTTTGTAATAAATTTCAAAGTATTTATGGCAATCATGTGTTTTTTTTATAACTCTCTTTCATAGATGCACTATACAATTCAAACACACCGGTGTAGTGTGTAAGTAAAACATGTACAAGAACACATGTATTTCGATAGAGGACGAACATATTCAGTAACCACTGATGAAATAATATCAAATATAAACACACCAACATTTTGACATGGTAAAAAACTATAAGGAAACATCCACGACCCTAGCCAATGTGGCCACTTGGAGCAATTTATTAATGAAAAAGAAAAATATTACAGAGAGATTTACAAGAGAGTTTCTCGTAATCAATCATTGGGAAATGACCCTCCATGATCTTTAAATAGAGATCATGGACCAATCAATTGTTAAGCCACATATCAATGTAGCCATTCATATCAAGGAGAATATGATCCATCGAATCACTCTATGTTGGGAACATACTATGAACATCAAATGACCTAACCACAAATGCATACTAAAGAAATACACTTTTACCTAATGACACATTAGACCAAGTTGATATTAATTAACTCCTAAGTGTATATATTACCTAATGACACATTAGACCAAGTTGATATTAATTAACTCCTAAATTTCTTCTTAAGTTTGGTTTTCACATGGTTTAAAAGTTTTGGTCCACTACTAGTGAGGATAAGGTCTTCAACATAAAGAAAAAGTAGTATGAGATGGCTTCCTACTTTCTTGGTATAGACATTGGGGGAAGAATGGCATTTAATAAATTCGGTGTCAAGAATAAAGTTGTCCATTTTGGCATACCAAGCTCAAGGAGCTTTTCTTAAGACCATAAGAACATTTCTTAAGGTGAAAAACAAGGCTAGATTCATTATAGACATAGCCAATAGGTTGTTCCATATAGATTTCTTATTACAAATCCCCATGCAATAATATGGATTTAACATCCATCTAATGGACCTCTCATTTATGTGATGCAGCAAGGGATATAACAAGGTGGATGGAATTCATTTTTTCTAAGGGGCAAAGGTTTCATTATAGTGTATGCCTTCAACTTGAGAGAACCCTTTGGAAACTAATCAATTATTTTTTCTTTCAACACTTACATATGATGCATACTTAGTTCTGTAGACCCATTTACATATGAAAAGTTTTTTCCTTTCGAAAGAGGTACAAGATCCCAAGTATCATTTTCCATTAAATAACAATACTCTTCATTCATTTTTGTATCCCAATCTAGATGACCTTGTAACATCCCGCTCTTGCAGGCACTAAGCGAACTAATTCTTTGAGGACACTTGTGTGCAAGTGATCCAAGTTATTATACTATTGGTCGTTTTTATTATGATTATGAGATATTGTGGATTTGATGATATATTATTTTGTCGTATTTACTTAGATAAGTGTTATTTACTGGGTCCTCCTGAGTGTGCAGGACTTTGGACATTGAGGATGCAGAGGCATCGATGAAAACCCTTGGACTCCAGATCGAGTCAGGGAGTGGAATGTTAGGGTTTGAATGTTGTTGATGTGACATATGCACATATGATTAGATGTTATGATGATTGATTATTATTGCTGACAAGATTCATTGATGGATGTAGGTTGACGATAGCTTACCGACCAGACTCACATTTGGAGTAGAGGGGTCACGCACGACAACTAGAGACATTGAGGGAGAGGTGTGGTAGCATCCCTGCCACAACCTACTAGCACTCCCTTTGTGGCTCGAACTGTAGGTTAAATATTACCTAGTTCGAGAAGACCCACGGTGTCATGAGGGAAAATTGTGACAGACACTCATGATGATTCTAAGGGGTGCGCAATAAGGTAGGGGCCTTATTCCTTAAGGCCCTTAGTCTCCCACAAGATCACCTAGTGGAGTATTGACTCCAAGGGTTTGACGTCTACCAAATTTAGTCAAGAGACGAGTGGCACCCTTGTAACACGTAGTGAATTTTGAAGGGAACGTCGTGCAAAGAAAACGAAAAGAGGCAAGTGGCACCCTTGGAGCATGTATTGTGTCTTGAAGGGAACGTCGTGAAAATAAAAAGGAAAGAAGCGAGTGGCACCCTTGGAGGATGTAGTGTGTCTTGAAGGGAACATCACACAAATAAAATGAAAAGAGGCAAGTGGCACCCTTGGAGCATGTAGTGCATCATGAAGGGAACACCATGATTTTAAATGGTAAGTGAATAAATCTAGTGCCTAGAAAACTATGCCTCCTTAGGACCTAGTCGGCCTTAAAATGAATGATGTGATAAGCAAAGTTTAAAAATATTTTTTCCTAATAAAAAAAAATTCTGCCCAACCTAGTGAAATGAAAACCTAGGTCTAAGTAGAGCATGTGGTCAAAAAAAAAAAAAACATGTAACAAGAAGGGGGGTAAGAAATTCAAACTTAATTATTAAAGTATAAAAAAAATTAAAATGGAGGATTAAATTTATTAAAAGAGTAATTAGTTGTTTTTATATACACTTACTAAATTGATTTTTAGTTAAAAAGTGTTATAACCCTAAACTGCACCAGACATGCATACCTGACATCAGGCCATCTTACTTGCTATCTTTCCCAAGCCATCACTGAACAACTCTTCTAAAAACCATTCTTTTGAAGGTGTGCGCGCTCTACACCACTACTGCCTGCGTACACATGCTTCCTACACCTCTACATCTCGCGTACACTCACAAAAAATTTCAAAAAATGAAAATTGAAAAGAGATACAGGTTTTCGAGTTGTTACTTAATCAGTTGACCGCCCATAGCTAGTCACCCCAACCATTACTATCTCTTTTGACCTATAAAAGAATTTTTTGGTGTCCCGTTCCAAGAAGAAGTAGGAGAGCATAGAACTCTGCCCATTTCAATATTCTCCCATTGCCCCAATATTTTGCAACCACATTGTGAGTTTGATCTAGAATTCCTTCTTCCTCCTTTGAAAAATCCTTGCCATTTCCCTAGAGAGAACTGAAGAGGAGAAGAACATGTGAAAGCAGTTGGTGCATGGTGAAGAGGATCCCAGGACCAAGTTCAAAGAGTAGTGTTGTTCTCGTGTTGTAAACGAATTTTTGTGAGATTAATATAAAGAAGTACTTTTTTCGTCCCACCAAATGACATCTTAAATATTTATGATTTGTTTACATTTCTTGGTTATGATGTCTAACCCACTAATCCATACATAGAATGCATGCTTGTAGTTTCTTGTTTTTCTTCTGGTGAATGCAGGTCAGTCTTGGGAGGAGACTTGTGGTCAGGAAACAACCGAGCACAAAGGGATTGACATGAGACATGGAGTTTAAGGTATGCCTACTGGATCCCTGTACTTTGTCTTTTATGTATGATTGTGGGATAACATTGGGATAGTTGATAAAAAGTAGGAGACTTTAGACAGTTAGCTATGCCTACATTTTAGAACCCTGGTGTAGTCCATAGAGGGGTTTTCCCACTATAGCATAATTGGCGACCGTACTAGGGAGCCTCTAGGGTCTTTGGGGATATTTCTTTTGGGTGTTTTTGAATCAGTCTACTCATTGTTTTTGAGTTTCTGTAAGCTTCTGTATCTTTAAGGGATGTTTGTCTTCCATACTAGTACTCCCTGCCTTTGCTTGACTGTTGGTTTTCATCTTTTTGAGAAGTTGCAGAGGTGTGGACGCCCTATAGTGGGCCTACATGCGTGCATATGCGTCCTGCCTTTGGACAACTTGTGTACATACGTTGGTTGTTGAAGTGTTAGGAGCATGCTTGTGTTGAGAATTTTTTTCTTAGAAGAGGCAGTCATCCTCTTCCCTGTCAGAAGTCACACTTCTCAGGGGTTTTCTTGATCTAGCTCTAGTATCTGTTATAATAGTCTGTAGCCTAGGTCTGACCTCAACATAGCTTTCTTTTCATCAAAAGATTTCTTGTGTTTACTTTGATAGGGTTTTTAGACAAGTTTGTGAGTCTGCTTTGATCTGCCTGTTTGGTATTGTCAGTGACTCCCTATGATCTGTGTTTGGGCTTGAATTCATTTCTTTGTCTTCACTTGTCGTCATTTTTCCATTTTTTTCTTTAGAAGAAAAGAAAAGAATTCATTTTCAAATTTCTTGTTTTAAAGCGTAAAACAATAAAAAAAAAATCTTTCATTTCTATGTTTGGTAAAGTAGTTTAGGTTAGTTGTTTCATTTACCAAGGAAAAATAAAGTTTTCTTAAGTTCTTTACTTGAATGCTTAGGACATTAAGTAGCTCATAGTTGAGTGAAATCTTGTTTTAAGTTTTTCTTTTCAAAGATCTGAGAAAAATAGTTACAAAAAAGTTTAGTTAAAGTGTTTAAATTGGAAAATCTTTATTTTTGAATAAGGAGTAGTTTGTTTCCAATATCATCTTATGCTCTTTTATTTCGTCTCTTAAAGAACATCATTGATTTCATTTCCATTCCTTTTGACTTAAGACAACCAGTAAAACTAACATTGAATTAAAAGTTATTAGACTTTGTGTTTGTAGGGTCCATCAATGCAGTCTAGGCTGGAGCCTTGATTTAGGATTGGAGGGGAAACTCTTCAAGGCTACAAAAACACACATAAGAGTTTGAGCTAGGGAGTGCTTGAAATTCTAATAACCTTGAAAGTTATCTGGGACTCCCCTCTAATATAGGGGCTAAACATGAGGTCGCATAAGGAAAGGTAGTGGAGATAACCCCTCCAAATCCAGACCAAGCGTAGTGGGGAATGCATATAGAGGGATTATCTTGGGATTCCATTGATCACATTTGCCATGGAGCTTCATGGGTCTCAAATCCGTTCAAGGTCGTTAGTCATCTTTCAAAACACTTTATTTTGATACCCTTGATAGATTTCGGTCTTGATACCCTACTCATTTCCATTCACCCGACTGTCAACTGTATCCGCTCGGTGACTGTTCATGCACTGGCAACCTAGTTGCCTTTATATTAGTCACTTACACAAGTGACTATGGGGGTATACCGTGGTACCTAAGGCTGACATCAGGCCACGCTTTGCAGAGTATACCTAGAGGGTGCCTCTGTATTTGATTTTCACTTGCACCATTGAGTTTCTCTAGTGTTGGTTGGTGTAACTGTTCTTCCTACTAGCTAGTGATTTGCTTGTCTTATATCATAGGAGATTTTTTTAGTGTGTGCTAGTTTTTAACGTTAATAGAAATACCTAGTGTGTCATTGATCTTCTCACACCATGAAGGATCAAGAGCTCCACTGGTCATGAAGTCTTCTTGGCCTATTGCCAGTTAATCTAGAGCCACCTGCACCATCGCTAAGACGAATACTAGACCAACAAGGGTCTTTTGAGGCAACCGGGCCACAAAAAACTAAGCCCGACCCATCTCCGAGAGGAGAAAATTTGATTCTGGAGGAACCAACCATTGCCAACCTTGGAGTGGAAGCTCTTGGTCCTTATAATCCTCATATCACTGAGCTATCAATGCCCATTTTCATACAGGTTAAANCGATCTCTAAATCTTCAGAGTCTCCTTGTCCTCCTTAAATCTATTCTCCAATATATGACCCTTTGTCTTTTCTCTGCTCTCAAACCCACTAAATCCATTACCAATCATTTAGAAAATTTTGAATATCATTTCTTTGGTGTGGAGCCAAAAAGGAAAAAAAGTGGGCCTTATTTAGTTGGGATAAGGTTTGTCAACATGAACCAGCAAGAGGTATTTGCTTGCGAGACCCTAAAACTCTTTCAACAATATTACGAGATAAGACTTGGTGGATATGGATACAAAGTAAATATGCTCTATGGGAAACAATTTGGAAAATAAGATACGCCCCCCAAATAGAGAATCACAATCTCATCATATTGGAAGGAAACATTTTTGGTTCTAGCATTTGGAACACAACTTGGTCAAACAAAGGTATCATCCAACAACACTTCTTCTGGGAAGTTCGCAATGGTCAACACACTCTTTTATGGGATGATGCTTGGAAACAAATTTCAAAATGGAGTCAGAAATACAATCTCACTCCCCTCATATATCACCTCACCTTTCAAGGCAATATTTGGATTTGGAAATATTGGAATAACGCCCAAGAAACGAACCCTTGGAGAGAATGGCTCTCGAATGGACCTGAGATTCATCCAGAACTCCAATTTCTTTGGGAGGAGCTATGGTTTGAGATTCAACATTAAAATATCACTTGTCAAGAAGGCTATGACAAACTTCATTGGGGACACACCCCAACTAGAAAATTCTCAATCAAATAGGCATACTTCCTTCTCACCTCTCAGCAAAATTGACCACACCTTCAATCTTGGAAGAAAATTTGGAATCAAAACCTTTGGCTGAAGGTATCTCTTTTTCTTTGGATACTAAAAAGGAATAAAATTCTTACTTGGGACAACCTCCAGAAGTGAGGCTTTTCAGGCTTGACAATCCCCCCCCTATGCAAAATAGAAGGTGGAAATATGGAACACCTTCTAAACAAATTCAAATTTGCCTCTTCTTTATGGGACACATGTGCTATGATCTTCTGAAAAATAGCTTGGGACTGCATCAACATAACCTCAACCATTAATGACTCGCATCTCACAGGATTTTCCAACCCCATTCTATCATGAGCATAGATTCTTCTTCTAGGCTTCCTATTATGGGGGATATGGAAAGAAACAAATAACAAAATATTCAATAATAACAACAAAAAATGTGACCAGGTGTGGCTTTAGATCCAAAAGTCGATAAAAGAAAAAATTCTATCTGAGCCATGGTTGGAGCAAGATTGGACATGCTCCAAAGAGGAATCCATTCTTATGCAATACCTAGGCCTAAAATGCAACTCCCAATTCATAAGGATTTATCCTACGACTTCAAATCCAAGTTCTCCTACTGATTATTGGTCTCCTCCTTCGGAAGGATTTGTCAAACTAAATCCAAGTTCTCCTATGAGGCATCAAAAGGAAACCTAGTTCTCACTAGTTTAGGTGGGGTTTGTCAGGACTACCAAGGACAAATTCTAAGAACCTACTCTAAAGGAAAAGTAATTACTACCAAAAAAGAAGTAGAACTTGGTGATATTATTTAGGGACTCTCGATTGCAATCATGAAAGACATGCAAAAGTTAATTGTAGAAGGTGACTCTCTCATCATCATCGATTCTCTAAGGAAGTCACTTCATGGTTCTGCCATATGCAAAGTATCCTCAATATGGATACTAGAAGAAGGGCTTGAAAGCCTTCAACAATTGCTCACCTACATTGATTTCATCATCCCCTCTCATGTAAGGAATTTGAAAAATAATTTGGAAGATAGGCTTGCTAACAAGGGTGCAAAAAATCAACATCACAATCAAGATAACAATTGGAATGGAAATGAAACCACAATCATTTTTCAAGACTGTAATCACATTGTCAAGTCCTATTAAAACTCTTGATTCGGGCACTAATAGTGCTCCACGTGATGTCAATCCAACTCTCCCCCTTTCATCTAATTTAGACTAGGAGATTATTTAAATGACACGGTTCTTCTCATGCATTTCTCTCTCAGTTTTTATGCTTGATTTTTGTATTCATCCTTTTAGGCTTTTGAATCCCTTCTACAAAAGTCACAGGAAAATATATTTTAAGTCTAGCCAGAAATACTTTGCAAGTCCTCTCTCTTTTCAATTTCTTAGAAAGATGGCTCTTAGTCAAGCTCTTGTAATTTCAACTCTATAACTCTATATCTTTGTTAATATAATATGATAGTTTACAAAAAAAAAACTTAATCCACATTGGGGATTCAACCATATGTATATGCATCAGTGCATCAACCATACATAAACGCACTAGTATGTAAAATAGTGTCATTGTGAAATTGAAAACTTTTTACAAATTTTTGTATTTAGTCGGTGCTTTAGGAATTAAGAAAAGAACGACTTCCTAAGTATTTTTTATTATGCACCATCGATCTATAAAAAAATTTAAAACATGTTGATTTCTATATAAAAACTTAAATTTTTCCATTCTAAACTCAATGGTGTGCTTTGTAAACAATGCACCCTGGTGCATATCTAGGTAAAATGTGCATCGTCATCCATGAAAATAATTTTTAATATTATTTCTAATTTAAATTAAGTGGTGGTGTTTACAAACAAATACAGATTGGAGTTCTTACTATGTATAGACCGCACCAGTCACTGCGAAGGCATTTAAAAAAAACCCAGCAATGAAAGGACAATTTGGGTTCCAATGTAATGAGTGATTTCATTGAAATGGATAGGAAACACCCATGTATATATAAACAAACCCTATAAAAAAATTTCTTAAAAAAATTATTCTTGTGAAATATAGAAAGAGAAATTTAAAAAACAGTGAGGAAATTAGGGCTTCAATACTGAAGGTAACTATGAATCCCTTTCTTTTTGTTTCAGAATGCACTGAAAATTGTTTGAATCAAATAGGAGAATGATTAAGATGATTAATAGAATGAACTCATAGACCTTAAATTTATCCTCTGTAGATTTTTATGTGAACTACAGATCCTTTTTAAATTTTGGCAAACAAATAAAAGAATGAATAGGTTTTTCCTTTATAAACACAAAACCGCAAATTCCTGCTCATTTTTTCATTGTATATTTCAGCGCATTGATGATAAACATGCACGTTTTTTTCTTTTTCAAAAATTACATTTTCGGTGTGTTATTCCATGAGTAGCACACCCATGTAGTGTGTACGTATAATGCACTGATTTATTTTTGTAATAAATTTCAAAGTATTTATGGCAATCATGTGTTTTTTTTATAACTCTCTTTCATAGATGCACTATACAATTCAAACACACCGGTGTAGTGTGTAAGTAAAACATGTACAAGAACACATGTATTTCGATAGAGGACGAACATATTCAGTAACCACTGATGAAATAATATCAAATATAAACACACCAACATTTTGACATGGTAAAAAACTATAAGGAAACATCCACGACCCTAGCCAATGTGGCCACTTGGAGCAATTTATTAATGAAAAAGAAAAATATTACAGAGAGATTTACAAGAGAGTTTCTCGTAATCAATCATTGGGAAATGACCCTCCATGATCTTTAAATAGAGATCATGGACCAATCAATTGTTAAGCCACATATCAATGTAGCCATTCATATCAAGGAGAATATGATCCATCGAATCACTCTATGTTGGGAACATACTATGAACATCAAATGACCTAACCACAAATGCATACTAAAGAAATACACTTTTACCTAATGACACATTAGACCAAGTTGATATTAATTAACTCCTAAGTGTATATATTACCTAATGACACATTAGACCAAGTTGATATTAATTAACTCCTAAATTTCTTCTTAAGTTTGGTTTTCACATGGTTTAAAAGTTTTGGTCCACTACTAGTGAGGATAAGGTCTTCAACATAAAGAAAAAGTAGTATGAGATGGCTTCCTACTTTCTTGGTATAGACATTGGGGGAAGAATGGCATTTAATAAATTCGGTGTCAAGAATAAAGTTGTCCATTTTGGCATACCAAGCTCAAGGAGCTTTTCTTAAGACCATAAGAACATTTCTTAAGGTGAAAAACAAGGCTAGATTCATTATAGACATAGCCAATAGGTTGTTCCATATAGATTTCTTATTACAAATCCCCATGCAATAATATGGATTTAACATCCATCTAATGGACCTCTCATTTATGTGATGCAGCAAGGGATATAACAAGGTGGATGGAATTCATTTTTTCTAAGGGGCAAAGGTTTCATTATAGTGTATGCCTTCAACTTGAGAGAACCCTTTGGAAACTAATCAATTATTTTTTCTTTCAACACTTACATATGATGCATACTTAGTTCTGTAGACCCATTTACATATGAAAAGTTTTTTCCTTTCGAAAGAGGTACAAGATCCCAAGTATCATTTTCCATTAAATAACAATACTCTTCATTCATTTTTGTATCCCAATCTAGATGACCTTGTAACATCCCGCTCTTGCAGGCACTAAGCGAACTAATTCTTTGAGGACACTTGTGTGCAAGTGATCCAAGTTATTATACTATTGGTCGTTTTTATTATGATTATGAGATATTGTGGATTTGATGATATATTATTTTGTCGTATTTACTTAGATAAGTGTTATTTACTGGGTCCTCCTGAGTGTGCAGGACTTTGGACATTGAGGATGCAGAGGCATCGATGAAAACCCTTGGACTCCAGATCGAGTCAGGGAGTGGAATGTTAGGGTTTGAATGTTGTTGATGTGACATATGCACATATGATTAGATGTTATGATGATTGATTATTATTGCTGACAAGATTCATTGATGGATGTAGGTTGACGATAGCTTACCGACCAGACTCACATTTGGAGTAGAGGGGTCACGCACGACAACTAGAGACATTGAGGGAGAGGTGTGGTAGCATCCCTGCCACAACCTACTAGCACTCCCTTTGTGGCTCGAACTGTAGGTTAAATATTACCTAGTTCGAGAAGACCCACGGTGTCATGAGGGAAAATTGTGACAGACACTCATGATGATTCTAAGGGGTGCGCAATAAGGTAGGGGCCTTATTCCTTAAGGCCCTTAGTCTCCCACAAGATCACCTAGTGGAGTATTGACTCCAAGGGTTTGACGTCTACCAAATTTAGTCAAGAGACGAGTGGCACCCTTGTAACACGTAGTGAATTTTGAAGGGAACGTCGTGCAAAGAAAACGAAAAGAGGCAAGTGGCACCCTTGGAGCATGTATTGTGTCTTGAAGGGAACGTCGTGAAAATAAAAAGGAAAGAAGCGAGTGGCACCCTTGGAGGATGTAGTGTGTCTTGAAGGGAACATCACACAAATAAAATGAAAAGAGGCAAGTGGCACCCTTGGAGCATGTAGTGCATCATGAAGGGAACACCATGATTTTAAATGGTAAGTGAATAAACCTAGTGCCTAGAAAACTATGCCTCCTTAGGACCTAGTCGGCCTTAAAATGAATGATGTGATAAGAAAAGTTTAAAAATATTTTTTCCTAATAAAAAAAAATTCTTCCCAACCTAGTGAAATTAAAACCTAGGTCTAAGTAGAGCATGTGGTCAAAAAAAAAAGAAACATGTAACAAGAAGGGGGGTAAGAAATTCAAACTTAATTATTAAAGTATAAAAAAAATTAAAATGGAGGATTAAATTTATTAAAAGAGTAATTAGTTGTTTTTATCTACACTTACTAAATTGATTTTTAGTTAAAAAGTGTTATAACCCTAAACTGCACCGGACATGCATACCTGACATCAGGCCATCTTACTTGTTATCTTTCCCAAGCCATCACTGAACAACTCTTCTAAAAACCATTCTTTTGAAGGTGTGCGCGCTCTACACCACTACTGCCTGCGTACACATGCTTCCTAAACCTCTACATCTCGCGTACACTCACAAAAAATCGCAAAAAATGAAAATTGAAAAGAGATACGGGTTTTCGAGTTGTTACTTAATCAGTTGACCGCCCATAGCTAGTCACCCCAACCATTACTATCTCTTTTGACCTATAAAAGAATTTTTTGGTGTCCCATTCCAAGAAGAAGTAGGAGAGCATAGAACTCTGCCCATTTCAATATTCTCCCATTGCCCCAATATTTTGCAACCACATTGTGAGTTTGATCTAGAATTCCTTCTTCCTCCTTTGAAAAATCCTTGCCATTTCCCTAGAGAGAACTGAAGAGGAGAAGAACATGTGAAAGCAGTTGGTGCATGGTGAAGAGGATCCCAGGACCAAGTTCAAAGAGTAGTGTTGTTCTCGTGTTGTAAACGAATTTTTGTGAGATTAATATAAAGAAGTACTTTTTTCGTCCCACCAAATGACATCTTAAATATTTATGATTTGTTTACATTTCTTGGTTATGATGTCTAACCCACTAATCCATACATAGAATGCATGCTTGTAGTTTCTTGTTTTTCTTCTGGTGAATGCAGGTCAGTCTTGGGAGGAGACTTGTGGTCAGGAAACAACCGAGCACAAAGGGATTGACATGAGACATGGAGTTTAAGGTATGCCTACTGGATCCCTGTACTTTGTCTTTTATGTATGATTGTGGGATAACATTGGGATAGTTGATAAAAAGTAGGAGACTTTAGACAGTTAGCTATGCCTACATTTTAGAACCCTGGTGTAGTCCATAGAGGGGTTTTCCCACTATAGCATAATTGGCGACCGTACTAGGGAGCCTCTAGGGTCTTTGGGGATATTTCTTTTGGGTGTTTTTGAATCAGTCTACTCATTGTTTTTGAGTTTCTGTAAGCTTCTGTATCTTTAAGGGATGTTTGTCTTCCATACTAGTACTCCCTGCCTTTGCTTGACTGTTGGTTTTCATCTTTTTGAGAAGTTGCAGAGGTGTGGACGCCCTATAGTGGGCCTACATGCGTGCATATGCGTCCTGCCTTTGGACAACTTGTGTACATACGTTGGTTGTTGAAGTGTTAGGAGCATGCTTGTGTTGAGAATTTTTTTCTTAGAAGAGGCAGTCATCCTCTTCCCTGTCAGAAGTCACACTTCTCAGGGGTTTTCTTGATCTAGCTCTAGTATCTGTTATAATAGTCTGTAGCCTAGGTCTGACCTCAACATAGCTTTCTTTTCATCAAAAGATTTCTTGTGTTTACTTTGATAGGGTTTTTAGACAAGTTTGTGAGTCTGCTTTGATCTGCCTGTTTGGTATTGTCAGTGACTCCCTATGATCTGTGTTTGGGCTTGAATTCATTTCTTTGTCTTCACTTGTCGTCATTTTTCCATTTTTTTCTTTAGAAGAAAAGAAAAGAATTCATTTTCAAATTTCTTGTTTTAAAGCGTAAAACAATAAAAAAAAAATCTTTCATTTCTATGTTTGGTAAAGTAGTTTAGGTTAGTTGTTTCATTTACCAAGGAAAAATAAAGTTTTCTTAAGTTCTTTACTTGAATGCTTAGGACATTAAGTAGCTCATAGTTGAGTGAAATCTTGTTTTAAGTTTTTCTTTTCAAAGATCTGAGAAAAATAGTTACAAAAAAGTTTAGTTAAAGTGTTTAAATTGGAAAATCTTTATTTTTGAATAAGGAGTAGTTTGTTTCCAATATCATCTTATGCTCTTTTATTTCGTCTCTTAAAGAACATCATTGATTTCATTTCCATTCCTTTTGACTTAAGACAACCAGTAAAACTAACATTGAATTAAAAGTTATTAGACTTTGTGTTTGTAGGGTCCATCAATGCAGTCTAGGCTGGAGCCTTGATTTAGGATTGGAGGGGAAACTCTTCAAGGCTACAAAAACACACATAAGAGTTTGAGCTAGGGAGTGCTTGAAATTCTAATAACCTTGAAAGTTATCTGGGACTCCCCTCTAATATAGGGGCTAAACATGAGGTCGCATAAGGAAAGGTAGTGGAGATAACCCCTCCAAATCCAGACCAAGCGTAGTGGGGAATGCATATAGAGGGATTATCTTGGGATTCCATTGATCACATTTGCCATGGAGCTTCATGGGTCTCAAATCCGTTCAAGGTCGTTAGTCATCTTTCAAAACACTTTATTTTGATACCCTTGATAGATTTCGGTCTTGATACCCTACTCATTTCCATTCACCCGACTGTCAACTGTATCCGCTCGGTGACTGTTCATGCACTGGCAACCTAGTTGCCTTTATATTAGTCACTTACACAAGTGACTATGGGGGTATACCGTGGTACCTAAGGCTGACATCAGGCCACGCTTTGCAGAGTATACCTAGAGGGTGCCTCTGTATTTGATTTTCACTTGCACCATTGAGTTTCTCTAGTGTTGGTTGGTGTAACTGTTCTTCCTACTAGCTAGTGATTTGCTTGTCTTATATCATAGGAGATTTTTTTAGTGTGTGCTAGTTTTTAACGTTAATAGAAATACCTAGTGTGTCATTGATCTTCTCACACCATGAAGGATCAAGAGCTCCACTGGTCATGAAGTCTTCTTGGCCTATTGCCAGTTAATCTAGAGCCACCTGCACCATCGCTAAGACGAATACTAGACCAACAAGGGTCTTTTGAGGCAACCGGGCCACAAAAAACTAAGCCCGACCCATCTCCGAGAGGAGAAAATTTGATTCTGGAGGAACCAACCATTGCCAACCTTGGAGTGGAAGCTCTTGGTCCTTATAATCCTCATATCACTGAGCTATCAATGCCCATTTTCATACAGGTTAAACCTTACGAGAGTCAGGTAGTGTCACAAGCAACGATGGAGACAAATGATGCTACTTCTTTAGGGAATTATCATACCCCCTCTACGCTTGTCACCATAGGGGGTTTTCCACCTCCTAACCAACCATTTTTGGTCCAAAACACTATGGTCTTGATCGCCTCTACCTTGATCAATGTTTTGATTCTGTCTATGGCAATGATTGCTGATTCTTTCACCCAGAGTGCGATAGGCCCTCCATTTTCATATGGGATGCATGGCTTCGATATGAATTCTGTCCTTTCCTACTCCATTCTATATAATTTAGATCTGGGGGCAGGGATCTCTAACGCTCCTCTACAAGGATCCATGAGGGGAACTTTAGATCCCTATAATGCTTTCCCTTATGGAGGGGGTCATATACCTCCTTCGTCCCCTTCGCTCAGTGGTGCTCACCAACACTTCGCTAGGTCGAATGTAAACTATAGTTCGTTTGGAGCAGGTAGTCAAGGACCTCCTTCTTACAACATGTTGGTAGGTTTGACACCATTCTCTTTGTTCAACGTGTTTGGTAACAATGCATTTTCGTCAGCTGCCATCTCAGTCGGGGGAAACCCTGATTATGGAAAAAAAAATCCTATGCAGGGTAATATTCCTACACAGGGGGCAAACTTAGGAATTCCTTCCTCACAAGGACCTTGGAATCCATGGCAGGGATCAGTTCCCTTGTCAGGGATGTCGATCGGGGTAAACCCCTTCCATAGCCAATGGAACCCCAGGCAAGGCTCAACACCTATGCCTGTCGGATTGGCAGGGGGAAAGCCTTCCCAAAATCCTTGGAATGCGATGCAAGCCCAACCCTTTACATCCTATTACGGGAGTCAACCGATGACGTCTCAACAAGTGAAAAATCTGTATGCTGGTCATGACCATGGTTATTACCAGAACCCTGGCCAACAACCTAACTTTTCCTGGAAACCTGGTGCCAACCAAACTCCAAGCTCCTTTTTCCCTAGTTATTATCAACAACCCAAATTATTGTTTCTGGAAACTCTGCACTTTCCAGACTTGACAAGGTTATTAAATGACCCCATCTGTCATGATCCGTGTTGGCCCCCTATGCCGACCAAGTTTCCTTCAGACATTCCAAATTTCGAGGCTAAGCCTAACGAAGATCAAGGCTATCATGTGACTAACTTCCATTTATGGTGCTCATCCAACTCATTGAGAGACAACTCCATCCAGTTGTGTTTGTTTCAACGCACTCTCATCGGGAGTGTGGCGAAATGGTACATCGAGATCGAACTCTCAAGATAATATTCCTTTGGTGAATTGGAAATGGATTTCTTAAACCCTTTCCAATTACCTGTGAGGTACGATGATGGCACCGAATTGTTGGCTAACTTTGAGAAAAAAAAAGTGGACCATATCTCAGATCACATCCGAGAATGGAGATGTCATAAGAATTTGATAAAAGTACCAATCCCACCAACATTCCTGCTTCAGTGGTTCCTTAAGTCTTTGGTACCCCAGTTATCTAAAGACATCGCAACCTCATGGGTATTTTAAGAAGAAGAAGCGATAATGAGAGCTCAACAACTAGAGATGATTTACTTTCAATATGGTTTACTTTATGAAGTTTTTCCAGATGCACTGCAGTCAATACTTGACAAGACTAGACAAAGATCTAGACCAGATGCTAATGGTGTTTTTGGTTCAGTGCAAATCAAGCCCACTGATCAGTTGTCGAATCAATTGCAGTAATTGTCAATACAGTAGACAACGGCTAGCTAGACCACTAGTTCAGCTACTCCCCCTACTCAAACGTCGGATGTACACAGTGTGCAATCGACAAACCTGAAGGCCACCCAGTAGCCTGGCAGAAAGAAGAAACAATGAAAGAAGGGTAAGGGGGATAAGAAACCTACCAATAATGTTGGCGGGGGAAACATGGAAAAGAAGAAGTCGAAGTATCCATGTAATCTTTTCACGTAAGACCACCCGACTCACCAGTGCCCTCATCTTATAGAGGCCCATAAGTTATTGGCACTGAAGCAGCCTGTCGTGTTAATGAATCCATTTCCACATGGGAAAAATTTAACTCAAGCCTCTTCGAGTGTGGAAGGGGGAAGTCAGGGACCCCCTCTGTCTGCGAGTAATCCTTCGTTCATGAATGTGTACATGATGAAAGGTAGCATTGACATAAAAACTAAGACATGAGACTACATAATGTCAAACACCTCTGAGAAGGGTAAAGAAGCTGAAAAACCATCTCTTCCTCTCCAGATTGAGAAGACGTTGGGTGAAACAATGACACACATCCAAAAAGGTGCATTCAAGAAAGATTCCCACAACCCAAATGGAAGGGCCACCCAGAACTACTCTGTGGTGGAGTATTTGTCATAGACCCCTTGTGCGATGTCTGCTTTGGAAGTCCTCCAGAGCTACCCTTCCTAGAGAAAGGATATGTTAGTTTCCTTAGGATCTACTGAGACTTGTAATCCGGGAACGATCATGCTTGATATGACCAAATTAAACCCTCGTCTTCCTTACCACGTGGTGTTTCAAATAGTAGTGGCTTACACCATGAAAAATTTTACTCATAACATTTTACGCAGGGTGGTTGATGAGGGTCCCTCGACATGTGTGATGTCTTTGGCATGTTGAAAGGCCATTGGCCAACCCGTTTTGTCTCTGTCACCTACTCTTCTTACCACTTTCGACGGTAATTCGTTCCAACCACATGGAATCATCCCCTCTTTCCCCGTGCAGTTAGGGGGGAAGAACGTGTGTGTTGAGGTTGAAGTGGTCGATGTGTCTCTCCACTACAATCTCTTGTTAGGAAGGAGTCGGACCTATGTTATGCAAGTGGTGGTTGTGACAGTTTTTTAGGTCTCGTTGTTTCCACACAAGGGTCTGATCGTGTCCATTGATTAGTTATCCTTCTCCCGTCCTGACCCTTCATCGAGGGTATCCACGGTCCCGATGATTGATAACCCTCAGCCCAACATTGTCAACATAGGGGTTGGTTTGTGCCCACCTTTGATGGGTATTGTCAATTACCCACCTCCGACTAACATTGTCCATTGCATATTGGTTGTCCCTGACCAGCTTAGGGCTGAAATATTTCAAATCTCGTCATTTTTCATGACTTACTTTAATGATATATGGAATATTCCTTCCCCATCAGCTACGATTGAAGGGATAGGGCACCATGGCATGGCCATGCCTTTTTCTGTGACATAAATTGCATAATCTATAGTCTAGAAATATTCCGCCGACCCTGATCTGACTCCCGCACATGAGTTAGATCCGGTTCTCAAGCCTATTTGGGCTCAAGGTTCCCTCGTAGATATTGATTCTTTAGACTTAGTATTTCCCTCAGAAGAGGCGATTATTGAGGCAATGAATAGTTCAGACAAAGCCTGGGATGATCTCCATCACAGATCTTATTTTCTCCCAAAGTTAAGAAGAATTGAAGCAAGAGAATTCACTTTGACTATGACTAGAGATAGGGATTGTCCTATCAATCCTTTTACTACGCACATTTTTTACGATGAAGGAAATATGGAAACCATCACTAAAACGATACCTATTGATATCTCCAAAACCCCTGGTGTCATGGAAAATATCTTCATTGAAGAAAACTGCTCCCCCGAGGAGATTCAAATCTACACTGATTTATTTAAAGAATTTTGTGACATGTTTTACTGGTCTTACGAGGAAATGCCAGGCATAGATCCAAGAATCGTTGAACATGAAATCACGACATATCCTGATGCCAAGCCAGTCCAACAGAATATTTGTCTAGTTAATCCCAGGAAAGCAACAACTATTAAGGCTAAAGTACAGAAACTACTCAAAGATGGTTTCATCTACCCCATCCAATTGACTTAATGGGTGTCAAATCCCATGCTAGTCAACAAAAAATAGGGTATGATTCATGTATGTATGAACTTCCATGATTTGAACAAGGTTTGTCCAAAGGATAATTTCTCCACACCATTTATTGACCAGATAGTCAATGAATGCATAGGTTGCGAGGCTTTTTCTTTCATGGATGGTTTTTTTGGATACAATCAGATATAGATCAAACCCAAAGACCAACACAAAACCGCTTTCATTTTTCCATGGGGTACATTCACTTATAGGAATATTCCTTTTGGTCTAAAAAATGTTGGAGTGACTTTTCAGCAGGCCATGTCTTTTTCTTTCCACGATCTCAAACATGTAGTCGAGGCTTATCTTGATGATTTAGCATCATGATCTCGTAAGAGAGTTCATCATCCAACACACCTCTGACTTATCTTTGAGTGATGTCACTACTATTAGATTCACTTGAATCCAAACAAATGCAGTTTTTGCATAACATCGGGTTGTCTTCTTGGTTTCATAGTTTCGACAACATGGATCATGGTCAATCCTCTAAAGGGTGAGGCGATAGTTTAGTTGCCTCCCCTATGCACAATCCCTCAGCTTCAGAGTTTACAGGGAAAAGAGAACTTCTTACGGTGTTTTATCACAAACTATGCTGAGATCACAAAGGGTTTCATGCGTTTACTGAAGAAGAATGTTCCTTTTCATTGGGATGAAGCCTCTTAGCGCTCTTTCGAAGTGTTTAAACACACCCTCACGTCTACCCCTTTGCTTCGGCCACCCAATTATAATAAAGATTTTTTATTGTACTTGGCCACTGCAGAGTCGAACATCGGCATCGTCTTGGTTCAGGAGGATGATTTTCTCTCAGAATATGTGATCTATTACCTGAGTCGAGGCTTGGTTGGACCAAAACTCAATTATTCCCATGTTGAAAAACTTGCATTGGCATCATATCATGTTGTCTAGCGGTTCCTTCATTACATCTTGTTTCGCAAGAACATTGTCATTGACGTTGTGAATCCATTTCAATACGTGTTGAAACAACGTGTAATCGACAAAAATATCAGTATATGGATAGTTATCCTCCATGAATTCGACTTGGATTTTGTTTCGGCGAAATCCAAAAATTCATTGGTATTCGCGGAACTCATTTCATAACTTCTGGTCAAATCAGATGATGTTATACCCGAGGAGTCGTCTATCAAAGGAGACATGTTTTTTATCATGTCTTCAAGCCCCTGGTATGGAGATATACTAGTCTATATCCAGACTTCAAGGTACCCCACCTCTTCTTCTCGTGATGATAGTCATCGTATACACCATCAGGCCAAGAACTATCTCATACTTGAGGACACTCTGTATCATCAAGGTGTAGATTGCATCCTTCATCGGTGCCTCACTCATGAAGAAGCAGAAATAGTGCTTAACAATTATCACACTAGAGCATGTGGCGGTCATCTGTCTAGGTTGGTAAAAACCCAAAAGATTCTATGAGCTGGTTAATTTTGGCCAACATTAATCAAAGATTGTGTTGAATCGGTCAAGAAGTGCCACCCGTGTCAGATCTTCTCTTGGAAGATTCATACACACCCCACTCCCATGTTTCTCGTCATCACAGTTGGTCCCTTCACCAAGTGGGGGATTGATTACGCTACATGCAACCCCCCTTCAGTAAGAGGGCGTCGTTATATCATCGTAGCAGTAGACTATTTTACGATGTGGCTCGAGGCTATGCCAATGTTTAAATATGATGGCATGACAACAACTCTCTTTTTGTTTAACAAGATAATAGCAAGGTTCGATATCCTGAGAGAGATTGTCATTGACCATGGTAGTCAATTTCAGAATAAAATGATTTATGAGTTAACGTCAAAGCTTGGGTTGAGGAAAGAACATTTGTCACCCTACTACCCACAAGCGAATGGTTAGGTGGAAGCTATGAACAAGTCCCTTAAGACTATTTTACAATGAATGGCCAAGTCAAACTAGCATTTGATGTTGTACTCTGTGTTATGGGCCTAACGAATTTGTGTTAAGACTGCATCTGGTTTCTCACCTTTTCAACTTGTTTACAGGATGGAAGCAGTCTTGCCTATAGAGTGCCAAATCCTGTCTCTAAAGTTGGCAGTACATTTATTGCCAGACTCTTCACTGCTTGAAGAGAGTTTATTATATCTTGAGTAGCTTGATGAGAAGCGGCGAGATGCATCCTTGGCTAACAAGGCTCACAAACAAAAATTCAAGTGTCAGTATGATCAGTCTATCCATCCTCGGATTTTCTCTGAAGGTGACCTTGTCCTAGTCTATGACCAAGATAAGGACCCCTTGGGGGCAGGCAAGTTCCAACCCATGTGGGTTGGACCTTTCATCGTGAAGGAGGTTCTAAAGAAGGGCTCTTATTGTCTAGTGGAATTTGGGGGAAATTCTTTGGCGGAGCTTAGAAATGGGCTCTACCTCAAGAAGTATTACTCATAGGTGGGTTTCCTTGGGTGACTTCTTGTACATATGTATAGTTCTTATACATATTTTATTTTTTTATTTTTTTATTTTTTGGTATTATGGACGTGTCATTTTTGATGTCATATTTTTCACTATGGAAGATGTCAAGTGAATCATAGGTTTTAGTTGGGTTCACAGACGGCGCTAGTTGGCACTCTCGGAGGTTTGCTTCCACAGCTTGGGTGATTTTCACACCCAAGGGCCAGTTGCTTTCTTCAGGAGGTATCTCTTTAGGTGACACCACAAACAATGTTGCTGAATATAGTGTAATATTAGATTTGCTTCATGACACTTTGTTGCATGGTATCTCTCACCTCCAAGTCTATGTAGATGCTCAGCTGGTTGTGTCCCAGTTAAATGGGGCTTACTGCATTTACAATTCCACTCTACACCGATGGTTCCTTAGAGTACATCTCTTAGAACGAAGCTTTGATTACATTACGTATATCCATGTTCCTAGGAGATTGAATCAAATCACAAATACTCTAGCTAATCATGTATTATATTGGCATATTGCACACATGTAAGGAAAAGCACACACATGCACATGTAAATACATTTGTAAAATTGATGTAATCTATAAGACATAAAAAGATGTAAATATGCATATATATATCAAAAATATCAGAGTACATGGGTGGGCGCAAGCACCTAAAACATATGTCCAGTAAGAGTCACAGAGCTTATGCCCTAAAAAATATACAAAAAGTGCTATCGGCGTGTAAGTAGTCCAGCCTAGCTAAGGGGAGGGTCTGTTGGCCCCACCGTAGTGAACAACAACGTTTGATAAATGCTGGAAGAGCTAGACCCAGGTCCATGGCACCCCAAAAACATGAGGTTGCATCGACAATGGGAGATCCTCGATCTCTACCATAGGCATTGTATGAATGAGCGCGGTGAGGTTCCACTCCACCCATCTCAATATTCTCTCAGCCTCTCCAGTTGGAGCCCCCCCCTACTATTGTTGTTGGTCCGACGACTACTGTTGGTCCTGCCTTTGGTCAAGGATGGCGCCTGTTACTCGAGAGGTCTACTAGATGCACTAGTCCCACATAGGTACATAATAGACACATAGTTGTTAGATACTTTGGTACACATAAAAATGATATATATAAAAAGAAATAAAAATTAAATAACTTTGGAAAAAAAACATACCTAGCTCTCCTCGCTCTGCTTCGGGAGGTACAGGCATGTCAGGATCTCTAGAAAATTTGATCCCGACATAAGGGTAGTCCTCTATATCTGGAATCTATCGAGACCACCATTCAAAAAACTTATCAGCGAAGGCCTCGATGGTCCTCCCGCCCCTGCTTGTCATGGAAATAGCATCGCATATCTACATAGTGTTGGGAGAGAGGCCTCGTGCCCTCGTATCGTCTCTCAAGGACAAACACTGGGTTCCCTCTCAAAGAAAAAGGAACATAAAATAGTCCCAAACACAAAGTTTCGATGTTCTTGTATCTGACACTCTATTAGTTGTCAATTCATGCAATCTAGCATGGTTGTGCTCTAGTAAAAAATCCGTGCATTTAAGCACTGTATCACACAATGCATGTGCGCCCAGGAAGCTTGATGTAAATCCTTGGATCCATTGATCTTCCCAATGAGAAGAAATATCACTTTCAGTGATAGGTTGTTGATATTGTGTATGGGCACCTAAGAACCTGCTTTCTTAGTACCAACCTTGCAATGGAGTCCAATCAACTCCTCAATGTTGTGAGGTCCGAGGGGAAAAGTACATAAGTTGACTAGATCCCCTCTCCTCAAGAGACTAGTTAGGAAGTAAATGTCTTCAGTCATTGGAGTCAATGACTTCCCCTCTATCATAAAGGCCTCTACATCAGGATGTGAGTAATCTATCAAAGCATTCAACAACATGGGTTGTGCCCTCATAAATGGACACTGAAAGAATTTTAGCAACCTGCATTGTGATAACATGGCGATAGCAGCAGGGTCATTTAAGACCAAAAAATCAATGTCCTCATGCTCCCTCTCTTTCCAATGAACATACATCCTACAAAATGACAAATGTATGGAGAGTTAACTCTTGCTGTTTTTTTTTTCCACTCATTTGAGGGTGTACGTGGGCTGTTTTGGCGACAGTACCGTGTGTATGTGGGAAAATTATCTTCTACCCATGTGCACACGTGGGATGTGCTTGGAAAACCTACGTACATGCAGGGACGACCTTTTTAAGGGTTGGCTCCTGCCCCCCAAAAAAAAAATGCAAAAAAGGAAGAATGAAAGGCAGGAGGGGCTAGTTTGTACTTACTTGGTCCAAGCAGAAGTTCGTTTCGTCCACTGAAGCTCCTAGAATCAACTCTTTCGACAAAGGAGCGCTTTTTGACTTTTGGTCATTTCTCAATTTACAATGGTGATAATGAGATGCCAACATTCTATTTATAGACTTTTTGGCGCCTTTTTGTCATTTTTTGG